>JAQIUQ010000350.1:0-133854 GCA_030378365.1 Hybognathus amarus
CTGCCAAGGATGATCGAACTGTTTCAATAGTAGCCCTTATGTGACACACTCCCTCCCACGAGGAGCGCTGGTCTGAGAACAAAGCACCATAAAAGAATGTTTCCCGCGTGCAGCCTCCATCTCCCTGATTGGCTCAAGCCAACAGGAAGGGGATGGATGTCCCCAAGAGGATAAAGGCAGTGCGCCAGCTCCGCCCCTTCTCTTCCGAAACGTCTCATGCCAAGAAGCACGTAAAGGATCTCCTCACGGAGATTCGACCCCCAACCGGGATCCTTTCTCTTGATCGTCCAAAGTTTCGTCCTCTCCTCAAATGAACTACCAAGTTCGTTTCCCAGGAAAGGAAGTGGACTTTGCCGATCTATTTCCTCGGGTAAACGTCACCTCAAAGACTTTTAAGCCTTTCAAAGCATTCGCGTCTAATGCCAACGAACGCCACGTGACTCCCCACGGAACAAAGAAGCCACGCGCATGCAACCAACCATGCACGCGCCAGGACGGGCAGTGCAAAAGCGCCGCGCTCCACGGAACGCGCGCACACAGGAGAGCCTCTCCATTCATCGTGCGGCCCAACCGGGCCTGGCCACGAGTCCGTGACACACACAGACCAAACATGTTGTGCAAGTATAACGTTACCTTCTTTTAGAGCTTCTCAGAAGCATAAAGAAAGTGTTTTCATGGTGTTCAGAAAGATTAATTGGCTGTTTGGTGACTGTAACTCCCTCTCTCTCACCCTCACTCTCTCTCTCTCTCTCTCTCCAACTCACTTATCGTCTAACGCCCTGCGTCGTCTTAGTTTGTGTTTAATGTTTGTATATACATGTATCATTGTAACGTAGTAAATGCTTACTTAGTTGCCTTATTGAATGCTATAGTGGATTAATTAAACCAATATACTCATCCTGACTGATTCACGGTATGTTCATATCCAATTCCCTGAAATGCAGATCAAGCTACATGCTTTATATAACTAAACATACCAAAAGGGTATGTTTTATGGAGTTGGAATGCTGAATTCTTCTGGCCAGAGAATTAAGTTTTCCCTGCTCTATAAATTAATTGAGCTAATTAATTTTACTTGTCTTGTAAGACGTGGTCTGTGCAATCTGTTACAATTAATTTGTGGTTAATTGCAGAGATACACATGTATACATATAAGTAAAGTTAACAGAAAGCCCTCATCGAGGGATTTATTAACATGTAAGACCGGGCTGATCCAAATCTGTATGAATAATTATTAATTATGAATTATTAATTATGATATGCAAATTCCCCTCGATTAGACCCGCCCAGAGTCATTACAGAATGGTGGAGAATGAACGAGCACTTCAAACTTGTTTATGAGCAAATCAGTTTCAGTCCAAATGTGTATATTGTTATTTAATATTGTTATGTAATATTTATTATTACACGCGCACATCGGAGTGAACGCTTTGCGAACTCACGATATGACTGAGCTGGGCACGAAAGCCGCCTCAGCCAAGCATATTTAACAAGCTGCTAAATGTTCAAACGTTTTAGTCACTGTTAAATTGCTAAAAGTAAACTGCAGTTTCCTTAGTATTAAATTTGTTCTGACACAGATGGAAGAGAAACCTCTGTGCATAAACAACATTTTTAATAATTTTAACTCCTCTCTCAGGACGAAATTCTCCTGAGATTGTCGAAGACAAGATATGTTAGAACGATGTTCTTCTAACATTCTTAAAAGGCCTTATATTATAATCGTTAGAAAAACGATGAGCTCCTGGTTGAAAAAAACATTGACTTAGCTACTCAATGTATAAAAACCGCATATTATCATAAGTGCTATTGTGATATATGTCTATTGGAGCAGGAAACAGATGAGTAATTCCTGTTCCCCTTTTGCACAATGCAGCGAAGAATCCTGCTAACGTGTTTGTAAAAAATATAGCACCAAAAAAAAAAATCCAAAACTGAAAACATTCTAACCATTAATACTAGTTTTGATAGATGTTATTTGGAGTTTTTGAAACAGATGGATAATTCCTGTTTCCCTTTTGCACAATGCAGCGAAGAATCCTGCTAACGTGTTTTAAATAAATATAGCACCAAAAGAAAATCCAAACTGAAAACATTCTAATCATTAACGGTAGTTGTGATAAATGTTATTTGGAGTTTTTGAAACAGATGGATAATTCCTGTTTCCCTTTCGCACGGCGCAGCGAAAAGAGAAAATCCTGCCAAACGTGTTTGTAAAAAAAAAAAATAAATAGCACCAAAAGAAAATCCAAACTGAAAACATTCTAATCATTAACGGTAGTTGTGATAAATGTTACTTGGAGTTTTTGAAACAGATGGATAATTCCTGTTTCCCTTTCGCACGGCGCAGCGAAAAAAAAAATCCTGCCAAACGTGTTTGTAAAATATAGTACCGAAAAGAAATCCGTCGAGATTTAAATTCCGCACTATTCGTGATTATGCAGAAAATAGGTGTGTAATTCGCTACACGTCCTCTGAAACAATCACATTTGAAAGCGGGCTGGCTGTAATACTACTGCCAAACACTAGGGTGCACCCCTGAGTGTTTTCCAGTATCAGATGACCCCAGCCCCGACTCAACCCTCCACGAACGCAATAGCGCCCTCGTGTGGACACTAACAGCTAGGTCATTTCTTTCCTCAAAATTCTGTCAGGAACACCCTGCTTCCTTACTGAATTTCGAACTAGTTTCCCTAATTTTCAATGCATGTGCAATCTACAGCCTGTTTCATTAACATGATTTTCCTTGCCTTGACTGTGTGCACTTGTTTTGAATTTGGTTCAAACCACATTTGAACTTGAAATTCAGAATTAAGTCTTAACAGTTTCTGATGACCACTTGGGAGGAAAGCGCCCCCTTGTGGCCATCACCTAACCTCACTGTCCTGAATGGCTTTCTCTCTCCCAGTCGGTTTTGTTTTGGTTACAGTCACTGATCCCTCACCGTAATCGTGATTGTCATCAAATATAACACCAACCTGTAATTTTACTACACTTATTTAAATTTGGTTTGAAACAAACAAATTTCAAAGTTAATTTGAATTAAGTCTCTCATTTCCCATTGGGAAATTGCTTTATGGCTTTATTTCTATATTTCCATTTCAAATTATTTTTAATAATTTTGATCTGGTTTTATTACAACTGTATCCTTACTAATCTAAAGGTTACTTAACCCCTATGCATTTGCTCAATTTGAATTGTATTTAAATCAGTTTGAATGCACTTCAAATCAAGCTCTCTGTCAGCCAAATTGACCACTAGGAGGAAGGGACACACACCCTTAGTGGCCAAAACTCGCCACTACAGATTGCTTCCTCCTGTGCTCCTCCCGCTGCACTTAATGCTATCTCTTCCCTGTATGGAGGTTGGGTTATTCTGATAATTGACATTGTCACAATTCCCTTTGTGTTTATACCATAGACTTTAGTAAAGCCGTTGCCTTTGATTTTTCAACAAAAATAGACACTCAACTTGATGTAGATAGAGGAGCTTTAATTCAAATTGAGGCACACTTGTTCTTCATCCTGTTTTGTGTTTGTAGGTAGAAATCTCTCAAGTGCTGTGGTGATGTGACAGTCACCTTCGCTTGGGGTCCGGCTGGCTGGTTCGTCTGATCTGCGCCACCATCGCTGACTGAGCGCAGGTCTCGGTACTTTCCTGTATCTTTCTGTTGATGCGGCCCGCAACACGACACCACCAATCTGGCACCGCCGGTTGTGTTCAAGGTCAAGTTGCTTGAAAGGGCGCACCTCGGTACAGATGCACGAAATGCCCGGGACACTGCTGTCAGGTGTTGGGGGTGACAGAGGGACCAGCCACGAGGCTGACTCCAACCGGGATGACCTCATTTCACCCCAGGCAAACTAGAAAAAGGTATTAAAACCCATCCACTTAATATTGGCCACCGAATCTAGAGATTCCCTGATATTTGAAGTGGTTGGCTTCCTCCGTCTCTCCAAGCCACAAACTGCAGGCTTTAGCCTCACAAACTGCCTCTTTCACTTTTAACACTTCTTGTGTACTATTAATGCCATTTCATTACAGACCTCCCCATCTTTGATGGTTGCATGTTACTTCAAACTTTGCTAGCTTGCCATTGCTCTGTTCTGTTGTGCTCTGTTCCTTTCAGTTCACCTAGAGACAGAACCTCTCTGACACACCAAGGAAAGCTGAAGAATAGTTTGACAACCAAGTCGTTAGCATCAACAGGTGACCCCTAAGCTAGCGCCCTGTCAAATCTTCATTCAGACCCATGATGACCTACCCAAATTGTCCCACCTAACGGTTTAACTGTCTGCATCAGTTAACCAAAATTTTCATACACGGCCTAGCCGGTATTATAGCTCGTTAGACGTAGTCGAACTTGCATTGGTCTCTCTGTGTGTGTTGTGTTCATCTCGCCCACAGTAAAGCCAGTATGTTCCAGTCCCACAACCCGCGGGACAACCTGGAGACATGGCCGAGATTCATGACATCTCCATCCCTGCCCAAAGCCACCGGTTACTCAGAGCCCCGAGCCAAGAGCAACTGGACGCAGACGTGTACAAGCTGATGGCACACAAACCAAGCCAAAGCTCCCACGACAAAGACTGGGCCAGACACGTCAACCTCGCCTACCAGCTCAGCGCGCACACGCACGCCTCCGCAAAAGGAGCCGCATCGCCCTGGAGCACAAGGTTGCAGCGCCGAGGATGACAACGACCCCGAGCTACAGAAGGAAGTAAAAGACTTCAAACTGCCCTGTCTAAATCTTCTACACAGACTGAAGAGAATAGTCAGAGAAAAGAACCAAAGAGGAATTCAACGAGAAACTCGACAAAGTGAAGCCCCTTTGCAAAGAGCAGAGGCTGAACTTAAAGAGATTCGAAAGCCACGGCCTACGAAAGAAACTCTCAAGAGGCCCGTGTGACCATCCACAAGCTCGTTCAGCAGAGACAAGATCTCGAACATGAACTTGATCCACAGAGTTGCAATACTCTTATAGACTTCAGCATGACCGGAAAAGGGGAAACACACACCACAAGTCTCCCCTAACCAGTCTGCACATTTCAGCCAACAACACAAGAGCTGAAAAAGGGGGAGGTGGGAAAGCCCGCCTTCCACCACATCTCTGACAATCTACAAGACATCGACTTTCCACCTGCTGTCTCCAACCGGTGTCTGACACGACACCGACACCCAGCAGAACAGACCCAGGAGGGCCTGTGCTACCACCACCGGCTCCGAACGAGTTTGCTGTGGAACTTGCAGCGAACCTATAACTGAGGAGGACACCAGTTTCAAGAAACCTCTCCTCCTATCCCGTCAGTCACCATAGTTCTCCTGCCCCCACGCAAGGCCCACTCAACGATGCGTGAAGGCCCACTCAGTAAGAATTCCTAAAACCCCAAATTATTCTGAACTGCAACCCAGAAGACACTGCACGAACGCAGTGCAAGACTCTGCTAAAAGGTCCTTGATCAACATCGGACGTAGAACTTTTAAAAGGTAGATGAAAATGGGTGTTCAAAGAGTTGCAAGACTCTGCGTTTGTAGAATTAGAATTTTACTAAGTTAAAGGAATCTTACATAGACATGTACGCCTCAACGGCCGACAGACTATGCATGACTCTTTTGGAACAAACAGTTTCTAGATGTTGTTTAGAACGGCACCGTTAAACATTTCACGACAGTGAAGAGTCACAGAAAACACCCACTCCATACCTTGCCTTGACGACAGAGTGTAGTAAAATCACCCGAGTTTAAATTACTGTTAATCAACAGGCGTGCACTTGACCATCGCGGTCCAACTAAAACACTACGTGCAATACGCATCTTGATAGCTGGCTTGCCTAAATGCAGATAAAACAAATAGCGGGAATTGACATCTCTACTTTAAAAAAAATTTTAGGCCTTAGACTCCCAACTGGTATCAGGAACTTCAGCATTAAAGCGTAAGTCTGTGTAACAGAAGAATCATCTCAGCAGCTTGTAATCTGTACCGATATCTTTTCCGCTTTGGAAACAAACAAAAAAAAAGAAATCCAAAATCGCGGTATAAGTAAACCTGTTTCTGACGAAGACAGCTCAGGACAGAGTTATATGTATGTAGATCTGGGCGATGCTCCCCTTCTACAAAGTAAAGGCCTTAATTTTATTGTTAGATTGATGCAATTCACCTAAATTTTAGCTGCTTCTACAAGCAGAAAGCTACTAAAAGATCAAAAGAAGTAACTCGCGGAAAAGTCAGCATTCATGCATGAGAGAGACGTAACTATATATGCTTAGGAAAGCTAATCTATTCCCTTACTCTGTAAGCAAATAGAACAAGACAAGCTTTGACTTGCAGCAAATCTATTTCCTTACTCTGTAAACAAATAGAAGACTGTGAAGTAAAGAGCAGAGTTCCATGAGAAAATTAGCAAATGCCAAAACACATTTGCGTTTTACTTAATGCAACCAAGTTCTTGAAAATCACAAAATATAGGTGCCTCCCTTTTAACCCGTTAAAACATGCACGATTCATGTAAAATACACAGACATTCTTCAGGTACTGTTGAATTGCTCTGACACCCTCTGGCTCCCATGACAACTTGTCACAGGAAGTGCTAACTCTTAATGTCACTTTTGTAAACAAACCAGCCTGGGTGGCTAAGCTAACCTAGCCTAGCATCAAGCTAACTTAGGCTAAGCTAACCTAGCTTAGCATCAAGCTAACTTGGGCTAAGCTAACCTAACATAGCTCCAATCCAATGCAGGCTAAGCTGAATAACCTCCACAGTTAGCAGTTAGCATTATTTTCTTGAACCCTTAATCACAGCTGTGTTCCACAGTGCAAAGTATTCTAGAATACTTTCCTCAACACCACTTAGGGTTTCTAATTATTCACTTTCCGTGTTTGCAATTCTTATTAGCCAAAGTTTACCCTCACAGGGTTAGGAATACTCCTTGCTAACCATTGAAGACTAACTTCACAGATGCCCTGTTAATTAAACTCAAGTTTAACTGCAAGTAAACTGCGTAACTAACAACAGAAGAATTTGTATAACCATAGGAATTTTTCGTCGGCATGTTGACTAAACCTTTGGAGGAACACACCCAATGTGGTCTTGAACACGCAACCGCTACAACCCACTATAGAGTGTTGATCAAAGCAAATCCAAAGTTTAGCCACTAATGCCACTGATTATTCTCGACTTCAGATCATTCCCATGTTTTGATCATTTTATTTCCTTTTGCTTTAATTTTGATTTTATTTTTCCTCGTTAATTATTTCATTCCTTTGACCTTGATAATAATAGCAAGCAGCTATTCCCTTGTCCATTAGGTCCTCTATATGATTTAATTCCTTTGCCTCTCTTGTCCGAGTGTGGTTCCATTTCCCATAGGGCCCAGAAAGGAAGCAGACACCCTTATTTGTTATTTTGGCTTAGTTCCAGCCAGTGCACTCGTTTTGTGACCCTCTAACACAAGTAATCTCAACAATTTACTAAAGGCACTACTAGAGTCCTGAGGATCGACAATAAGCAGAATTTAAATAAGAAAGCTGTCCTTTCCCCTATTATCGTTCACACCATCGAGCTATAGTGAACCACCAGCTAAGTCCAGAGAAATAATTTAGTCATAAGAACCACCTTACGTCATTTATTTCATCTCGGCTATGTCCTTCCCAGGAAATACCCTCGGAACCACACAAAACTTAGCCCCCTAACATTCACAGCTAAGATTAGGACAAAAGAGACACTTAGCTTTATGCTTAAATACCTAACGAACCTATTAAGCAGTAGTTCTGAACTTTTAGGGCCACGCATTAATCACTCACAACCAGTGTGCCAGAATGCCACAGAGCCCCTGCGTAACCTGACCTCAACCTCCCAAGGAACCACTGCCACAAACCACGGCATGGCTCCAAAAGGATTTGACCAAGCTAACCAGAAAAGCCACGACATGCAGACCAGACTGTCACTTGCAAACTGTCTAACCAACCTGACTGCATGAAACAGATTCTGCTCGATATGGATTACGTCCAGTCGTGAGGTGCACAGCTTCCTAGCTCGTCAAACAGAGACTGCCAAAATGGACTATTAGCTGTTGCAATAAGCTTCGATCGCTTAACTCCCTGATCCAGAATCATACCAAAGGTTCTCACCGCCGTGGACATCAAGCAAGACCGACTTGAAACTCCACCGACTCCGACAAACCACCAGGTATGGAAAGGATGCCAATCTCAGAACTTTGTTTCTTTGAAGCTTGCATCCCACAGTGAGTTATTCCGTAAGCACCCTGGCCTGTCCCTGTAGCATATCTACCATAGCTACGAGACCACAAGCTCACATTACGCAAAGACTTTGTCCGAAAAGACTGGGTAAACACCCTCAAACTAACCTGTCTCTGAGCACGACTCAGAGCTGCCTCTAGGAGGCACCCCACACTTTCACTGAGAGTAAACCGTTCCAAGCCAACAGAGGGCAACACAACAGTCCTGGTGCTCATCGACCGCACCAGAGCAAGAGCTCTGAGCCGCACCTCATCACCAAGAGACTCAAGCCCAACCAGCCCAGAGCGGTACCCCTCTCAACACGCCACTGGTAAGCACAAATCTGAGCACACATCAGATAACAACAGTGCAGCCATGTCACTGACAGCAAAAATCCTGAAGGTGCTGAAAGAGTTTCTGCACAAGATCTCACAAGAAGGACAAGCCAGACATGCTATGTCTCAGCGCAAGACCCAAACAGACACCCAGAACACTGCTCGTCAGCATCACACCACAGAGCTCACTGCCACTTCACAAAGTGACAGCACCAAGCAGCCACCACAACTGACAGCTGCACAGCCTGAGCATGACAACACCGTGTCCCACACAACATCAGCCCAGACGCCAGGACTTCTGGGAAACCTAATCAAAAAGGGGGTGGCACAAACTCTGCCTAGCCACCTAGAGACAATGATTTGAGCCTTGAAGCCATGCTAGACACTAGCTCAAACATCACGCTACTGCCAGCCCAACTCTTTAAAAGACTCAAACAATCAGAGCGAACTCTCAAATCCCAAACAGGTAAGCTGAAGGTGCAATCCTACAGCCAAAACGACATCTGGCTCAACACAGGTAGCTCTCATTCACCCAACAATTGGTCCCTATGTGCCGGATTTACCCAGTGTACCGATCACGAACGATCACGTACGCACGTCTGATTGGCCAAGATCTGTTAGATCGTTATGAGCCTTTAATAGACTTTAAACAACTGAATGTCTGAGCTCAAGTTCAAGTACCCCTCCCCCTCCAGTCACACAGGTCAAAAGAACCTAACTGGCAGGTCACAGAGGTCACAAGAACTCCTGCAACCAGCCATAAAGGCACAGCCTCAGCACCAAATGTAAACGTGAACTTGCTACCCTGCACCTTTCAGCTTACCAAAAACTGAGACTAACCAAATGAACTTTGAGACAACCACCTCTCAACCCCTCCAACCGCCCAAACCGGCCGTCAACCACGACAACGGCAGCTCACCAAGCACATGCTGCTAAACGGCCCAACACTTGAAATTTATGTACCTCGTGACATCACTTCGCCACAGCTTGTGCTGCCACAGTACAAAAAGGGGGATATACCAGCCAGTGTATGCCTGTCACGCACCATGTGGGCTGCACACCGCAGCACCAGGACATCTCGGCATCCTCAAAGGCATCAGGCTGTCCCAGCCAACAGCCGCTGAAATCTTTCCTCCCTTTTCTCTCTCTCTCTCCCCTGTCTCTGTTACAGGATGCTGCTGCTGTGGTCGTCTTCCTGTGCCTCCAGCCAACCAGAGGACAACTGCAGTCATCACCAGGTCCGACATCACACAGCATAGGGTCGACCACCACGCAAGCAGAGCTAAATGGACACCCACGCCGCTGCTGTCAGAACGCAGTCAAACACCGGCATGTCCAGCAACAAAACGAACTGAAATCCTTCAGCCAAAAGGTAACTCACAACACAGAGTGCCTCCTCACAGACCATCAAGAAATGGAAAGTAGCTGTGACAGATCCACAACGCTCACGGCATTCTACTGAACCAGACAAGTGAACTCCAGCGAGACAACTGTTTACTGTCTGCCAGAAGGACTTTGCTCAAAACTCAGCATCCGGCAGCCTTTGCTCCGAGACTCGAGCTACCCTGCTGCGACTGAGCCTGAGTCAAGTCCCATCCTTTACGAAACCCATGATTTCACCCTGATTCCAGAACTGGAATTATGAACTGTGAAAAACGGGGTGCCCAGCCGAACTGAACTTGTTCTCAGCAACATAGCTCTCCTAGCTGTGTTTCAACTGAACACCTGCTACACTGCACTGCACCACAGCATCACCTGTTGTCCAATCCCTGGACCGCAGCTGATTCTGCGCTGGGTACCTCTACGGTAATCAACCACGTCTCGACACTTGACTTTCACACTCCACAAGAGACTCAACAAACGCAAACCTCCACAGCCACCACTGGACCCTCAGGAAGAGGGTACCACACTGGAGACTGCGTCCAACCTCATCAAGCTGAGCCCGAACCTCAGCCTAGCCACCACCTGCTACCTGACTTTCATGATTCACCTGCCCTCCATCCATTGCGATGGGTGTCGTTCGATGGAAGTCCACGTAAGGACTTCATCTAACGAAAAGGGGAGATGTAATGATTTTGGCCAGACTGAATCAACCGTCCTCCAAGGACTCGGACCCCCCCCCCCACACACACACACACACACACAAACACACACACATACACCGCCACACACATTCTTCCACTCACTGGAGTGAGATCATGTTACAAGACTGTGGAATGTGCTTTATGTCTCTGACCCAAGAGATGGACTTTTCTGTGTTAAAAGACATTTAACCAGATATATTCAATGTGTTTCTTCTATGTATGTGTGTCTTTCCCCAGGTCACCGTGAAATATCTTTGTTGGTTGCAGCATAAAGCAGGAACTAGAAATAACTTCCTTAGGCATTGTAAACAGAAGTATATGTTCATTTAATGTAACATAATGCTCCTTGGTGTCTCTAGAGATAGCATGTGATCAGATGAACGACCCGAATATGTACAGAGATGTAAGTAAAAGTGTGTTTTTAATATGTTTTACTGCCAAGGATGATCGAACTGTTTCAATAGTAGCCCTTACATGTGAACACACCCCTTCCCACGAGGAGCGCGTGGTCTGAGAACAAAGCACCATAAAAGAATGTTTCCCGGTGCAGCCTCCATCTCCCTGATTGGCTCAAGCCAACAGGAAGGGGATGGATGTCCCCAAGAGGATAAAGGCAGTGCGCCAGCTCCGCCCTTTCTCTTCGAAAACGTCTCATGCCAAGAAGCACGGAAAGGATCTCCTCACGGAGATCCGAGCCCCCAACCGGGATCCCTTCTTTGATCGTCCAAAGTTTCGTCTCCTTCTCAAATGAACTACCAAGTTCGTTTCCCAGGAAAGGAAGTGGACTTTGCCGACTCTATTTCCTCCGGGTAAAACTGCCACCTCAAAGACTTTTAAGCCTTTCAAACATTCTGCGCGAATGCCAACGAACGCCACGTGACTCCCCACAGAACAAAGAAGCCACGCGCACGCAACCGACCATGCACGCGCCAGGACGGGCAGTGCAAAAGCGCCGCGCTCCACGGAACGCGCTGCACGCGCTCTCCACGGAACGCGCGCACACAGGAGAGCCTCTCCATTCATCGTGCGGCCCAACCGGGCCTGGCCACGAGTCCGTGACACACACAGACCAAACATGTTGTGCAAGTATAACGTTACCTTCTTTTAGAGCTTCTCAGAAGCATAAAGAAAGTGTTTTCATGGTGTTCAGAAAGATTAATTGACTGTTTGGTGACTGTAACTCCCTCTCTCTCTCACCCTCACTCTCTCTCTCTCTCTCCAATCACTTATCGTCTAACGCCCTGCGTCGTCTTAGTTTGTGTTTAATGTTTGTATATACATGTATCATTGTAACGTGAGTAAATGCTTACTTAGTTGCCTTATCGAATGCTATAGTGGATTAATTAAACCAATATACTCATCCTGACTGATTTACGGTATGTTCATATCCAATTCCCTGAAGTGTAGATCAAGCTACATGCTCTCATAATGAACATACCAAGAGGGTATGTTTTATGGAGTTGGAATGCCTAATTCTTCTGGCCAGAAGAATTAAATTTTCCCTGCTCTAGTAAATTAATTGAGCTAATTAATTTTACTTGTCTTGAAGACGTGGTTGTTGCAATCTGTTACAATTAATTTGTGGTTAATTGCAGAGATACACATGTATACATATAAGTAAAGTTAACAGAAAGCCCTCATTCGAGGGATTTATTAACATGTAAGACCGGGCTTATCCAAATCTGTATGAATAATTATTAATTATGAATTATTAATTATGATATGCAAATTCCCCTTCTGATCAGACCCGCCCAGAGTCATTACAGTATGTGTGCATCTCATTCACCCAGTTGATGCTATGTGAACAGCATAGGAGGAGAGGGTAGCACAAAAGCAGGGAGGATACAGGTAAAATATGCCTATGAACAATGATGCGTAATCAATATTTTTTTTCATATTAAAGCTGTTCATACATACTGGAAATGGGATAACTCCACATCTCTGTGAGGGAATGGCATTGTACAGATGTGAGTGCAAGCCCTCCAAGGAGTTACTGTACCTGTACTTGTTCAGGCGGACACCATTCAACACCACCACCTTCACTGACACATACAGCTGTATGCCAAGGGGGTCCTATAAAACATAAGTTGCTAATTTATTATGGTGTCTGTGAGTTTGAGTTTATATGATTCTACAATGATTAGTTCAAAAATGTTTACCCACCTGCATACAACTAAGATGCTTGCTTGCAGTTGCCCAGTGAGAATCCACTGCCTGTGCTGATTTGAACAGGTGGATTCCATCAATGTCAAGGCCTGCAGGTCCCTTGAACTCCGTAATGATGGACTCAATTGCTGAAGCTGTCTCCTGTAACAATCATTCACATTTATTTTATACAGTTATATCGCTTAAAATGTGAAATTGTGTCAATAATTGGAAGTATTTTCTAAATGAAATATAGTAGTGTGACAACTTAATTTTAGTGAAGTATGTTTTGAGCTTCTTATGCATAAAGATTATACATGGATTAATATCACACTTACCTCAACCCCACGGGTGATCCGTCTGACATAGGACCTGATCTGGTGAGGTTTGAGGAAGGCTATCATGTCCTCATCTGAAAGACTGGCGTACAACTCCTGGTTGCCCTTCCTGACTGCCTGGATTAGGAGCATCATATCGTCCTTGTTGTAGGCCAGCACTGCACCTGCCAGGGCACTCATGAACACCCCATACTTGGCATGGCTTTGTTTGATGACAACAGCATCCCAGCGGTGCAGCCAGTGTCGGATGTCCAGTCTGACCACAGTGCCCTTCTGCACCCAGCCCGTGAACAGATTCTCCAGGAAGGACGAACCACTGTCACTGAAACAATATAAATTCAGCATGTGTTTGTTTTTTTAACATTAAATTAATGACACATTTTATCAGTGTATATGGATGTGTTATAACCTACCGACAACAGTTGTTATCTGCATATATGGCAGTTGGTGCAGGAGCCCTAGCTCGTTCAAAGCGGGCCATCAGACCTTTGGCCATACGTCTGTAGCACCCCTCAGACTCAGCTGCCACCACCACCGTGGTCAAGAACTGGCCCCACTCGTTCAGCACACTGGTGATATACTGCATGGTGCCCTGGCCATCACCACATATCTTCTTAAGGACCTGGAAAACACACAGCAGAACATTCATTTGATAGTTTCTATCAATAACCTGTCTGCCCAATATAATTTATATGAATTACAATGCATGTACATTGTGTATCTATCACATTTGAAAGCTGAACAGTGAGGCCAAAGTCCCTTATTCAAAACAATAAGCTGGCTCAAGTAAATATTAAGTCTGCTTAACTTCATGAACTGATACAATACACATACCTTTTTTGTACCATCAATGCAGAGGATTTCTCCAGTCACACTGAGGATTGAGGCTCTGTACACAGGCATCTTCTCCATCTCCATGATCATGTGTGCACGCCTCAGCACACGGGCAGACGGAAGGGGAGTCCGGGGCAGAGGAGGGGTGTAAGTACCAGCAGCTTTGACAAAGGACAGGATGCTCTTCTGAGACGATGCAGATCCAGCTGTGTGGGCTTCATACAGGAGAGTCTGGTACAGGTCACGGCGCTCCACATACCACTCATCATGTCCCTGCTGCAGCAGTCTCTGGACTTTGTTCATGGACACACTGTTGACCCTGTCATTCAGAAGAGTAACCACGCCTTTGTCAATAGCACGCTTCCCACACAGTATGGCAGGAAACATGCTTCTGATGGCCGGGGCCAAGTTCATCAGAATCTTGGGACTGTGTGCCAGCCAAATGTACTGCTGTACATGATGACTGTCCTCATCTTCACTGTCTGCGTCACTATGTGTCTTACTCACTGCCCGCCTCATCTTTTCACAATGTGAACACTTCAGCTTCTCCGTCAACAGGGTGTAATTGCACTTCATCCCACACACTTGCCTGGCATAACTACCAAAACCTTTCTTCTCAAGGTATTCACCTGGTGGTGCAGGGCAGTTGGAGCTAGGGCAGCGGATCTTGGCTTGCATCACACCAACTGGGCGCCAGAAGAAGACAGGGGTTGTGAAAAAGGCCATCATGTTGGGCAGTCCTCCCTTGACAGAAGTAGGAATTGGGGGTGGGTGGAACTCCATCTTCTCCTTTAAAAGCCTTCTCTCCACAATCTCTCCTTTGGCATTTTTGTACTTGGAAGGTCTCTCAAACAGACCATACATCTCATCATATTTCAGCCACTTGATGTTAGGAGGAGCTATACCATTGGCTTGTGTAGATGGAGGTGGATGCTCCCAGTATTTCTGCCAGCCCTCCAGCAAGAAGCCAGAGGCAGAGGTGTCTACAGGGGAAGAAGCTCTTCCCTGAGATGCGCTGAGGCTATGGGAAGAGTCCTGACTCACAGCCGGTGTGAGCTCTCCCCAGGTGGTCAGCTGTGTGGAGACTGCTACCTCAGACTCTTCAAGGACAGTGTCTGTAGAAAAAAACAGACAAAATGTATTGAACACATTGCTTAAGATGTAAATATAATGACAAACACAAGCATTATCACAATAAACAAAGTTTGTTTCTATTTTACATGTTATCAGATCTTATTTTAGAAAACAAATTATATTTGATACAAACATTTTAGTATACATTAGAGTGGCTACAAAAAATATAGGCAATAGTTAAAAAAAATATTGTAATATAATAAAAAAAAATCCAACATATCACATCTACAAATTAAATTGATTTTTGTATGTGTTATCTAAATGCCAACAAATCATTTGGACATTAAATCTGTTACACTGAAAAATGGCAGCTAGCTTGAAAATATCCCTCTCCCTGCTTAAAATTAAAGTGAAACACTAAACCTACTGTCGTCATTATCAGTGCCATAAAACGTGTGATATTTCGGCAGTGTATTTAGTCAGATGTTTGAAATACATCAGTAAGAAAGAAAATGTTCTATGAATTTTAAAATAGAGTTATGGCGTGTTAAATGTTAATTACCAGCGGCTGCCAACAATTCAGCATCACTGGCATAGTCAGGATCCTGCTGGAACTTAGAAAGGGTAGATTCAGCCTTCTTTCCTTTGTCTTTCCTTGACTCCTGTTCATGCAGAAAATAAAGTGTAGAAAAACACATACAAAGTTGTATTGTACCACATAAACACAAATACTTATACTGTTACCTCTTCCTATGTCTAAAGCACAAGCTTTTGTGCAGAGTAAACATTGATGATTTTACTATTGAAGGTGTGTTACATGTGCCTTACTGATTTACACATGCACTCAATTTTTAATAAACAAAAATAAAAATAAATTAAATATAAAAAAGGTAAATATTATTTAATCTCAGTTAAAGGGTCAAAGTTACCTCCATGCGTTTGTCAAGATGGAAGGTGACAGGCGGAAACTCTCTGGCATACTGCAGCAATCGCTCCTTTTGCCACTTTCAGGAGATCGTTCTTCTCACCCTTCTGGCAATATTCAGATAGCAGCCATATGACCCAGCCCACATCATTTTCAAGCAGCCACCTGAAAGACTGGCCTGCATATTTGCCGAATGTGACAACTAGCTGGCCTTTCCACATTTCCCCTCCAGATTTCTTTGCAGCAGCCTCCGCCTTTTCTGAATCCAGACAGCTGGGGTCTACTGCTTTGCTGGGGCCCATTGCCACACTCTTAGCTGCATCCGTACACTGCAGCTTGGCCTCTCCCTGCCTGTACAGACGGATGCATGGGTACAGGTGCTGTTTTTGGTGGCTGCTCAGCTGCTGTTTCAGTGAGAAGCTTTTCCCACACACTTCACACACATGTTCCTTCGGACCATGAAGCTGCATGTGCCGAGTCAGGTTGGACTTCACTGAGAAACTCTTGTCACATACACTGCACTTGTGTCCCGCCAAATCCATGCTTTTTATCTGTTGTTATAAAACAGAAACAGATTCAGATTAGTTTCTTCTTTCCAAACTGCACAGGGGACTAAACACTGGAAGACCAGGAGATGCAAAACATGTGTACAAACAACAGTACTGCTATTACTATTGCTATTACTAAAAAGGTGTAAAATAATAATAATTTTAAAAAAGTACTGTATTCAAATAGCTCAATTTTGGCAGCAGATTTCGCTTACGGCCATACCACCTTGAGAGCGCCCTAGAGGACGCTCACAGGAAGTGTGTGTGGCAGCAGTTGGGAGAGGAAGGCTCTCCACCATTTTGTTTTTCTACTTGTTTGTTTTGTGAGTTTTTGTTACTTTATTTTAGTTTTTTGTTTGTTTTTTTTTGTTGTTTTCAAACCACCTAACAGCAGCTTTGGCTGGCTGGAGGGTGGTTTTTGTTATTTTTTTGCGAACATGGACGGATCAACGGCAAACGACACTGGACTGGTTGGAGGATCACGCACTGGCAATCGACACTGGACTGGCAGGAGGAACCACGCACGGCAAACGACAATGGACTGGCAGGAGGAACACGCAAGGCAACCGACAATGGACTGAATAATCGACCACGAGTGAGAGATGGAAACACCCGAGATGCTAGAAACAAAAACAGCGAAAGGAAATATTTAAAAGAGGCTACAGTGATTGTTAATGTGGAAAATGTGATCGAGGTAAGAGCGGAGGATATCATCAATGTAAGGCTGGTGCCAGGATGTCTGGCTGACCTCTATGTGGAAAAAGGTTTCCACGGAATCGACCCCTGAACTGTCTCTCGAATGTATAACTGCCCTTTGAACACAATAGATCACAGGATCTTTGGAGATAACACACAGAGCAAATTTACACTTCACACACACTATCTCCCCCACAACCCCCTTCTCCCCCTCACCTGAAATACACTAAAAACTTATACAATGTAATGTGTGTAAAAAATGTAACTATACATGTTTGGTGTTTTTTGAAATGTCACAGTGCGCCTGGTAAGATGGTCTCATTCTCCCTTTTGTGATGAAAAGCTAAAAGAAGTTATGAAACATGAAGGTGATGTGTACCCTAACAGCTCCATTCAGACTACCTTCTATAGATAAAATCAGGCAGCTCCTGAACTCAAAACAAAAGCTAATTGTTAAAACAGACCTCACCCTTTGGTGATAATTGGATTATCTGGGTTTATAAGGAAAAGAAGCAGAACGGTTCGAGGAGTCTGTAGTTTGACTGCCCGCACAACCGCTGTGTGTAATTCTATTGACAGGTAATATTTTCTACAAATTCTGTGATTTCAGAATCTTTGCTATATAATGCTTAACTGATCGTTTTTATCCTTTTGAATTGAATTTGAATTATTGCTTCATTACCTGTTCAATAAATTGTTAACGTTTGATTTTATTCCGAGTGACTCTGAGAGATTGTTTTTTCCTAGATCATTGGATTCGAATATTTCCACATCTTTCGCGTCAGATTGGCGACGGCTAATATCCGATACCATTTTAAGTGTACTTGAATGAGGGGACAAGTTATTTCCGACTAGAATCAGCAAGTGCTGTTTAATCAACCTAGTTTTGGGTGTGTCCATATTCACTGTTTTAAGTTAATAATTACTTTGGATAAACGTGCGTGGTTCTCAGACCGCGGGTTTTGACCTGAAGCCATTTAAGAGACGTTGGGTTGATAAACTGTTTTCTTTCATGGTGGTCATTTCGTCCCTACCATCGTAATACATTGATTTAAGTTCTAGCGAAGGCATTCAAGGGGACTTGTAAAGATATCTCTGATTGTACGTGTGAATACGGCAGATCTTAGATATTAAGTCAAATTACCTCTAACTTGGTTATTTGGAACTGACGGGGGTGTGTCGCGCGGGCTTCGAGGAAGTACTGCGGAGCGATATTGTTTCCTGACTACGGATAAACTAAAAATCAGTGTCGAATTGAATAACCAAACATTCACTAACGTTTAATGATACACGGATATCATTAAAGCATATTCATTTTATGGAGTCAGATGAATAAACGAGTCAATAAATGTAAGAAAATATATTGTATTTAATCTTGTTGTGTTGCGTGAAGGAAAGGCAAGAAATACGCAGATTAACCTTCTCCCGCTGATTGGACGCGCATTTGGACCAATCGAGTCGGGCTTTACAAGTGGTGACCTGGCTCCGTGATCTCGTAACCCAGACGAGAAACGCCTTCCTAACGCGACATTCAACTTGAACCTTGCTTGCCCAGGACATGAGGTTTGAACTCCTTCTCACCTATCTCCAGCTGTTGTGGTAAGTTAATCTTTTTACTTTTAAGTGTTGAGGGAAAAATTATCTATACACCACATATAGACACATTTTTAGTACGGGGTCGGAATACCCTTTGTTAGACCGGAACCGAAAAACCCGGTGGGGAGAAGAATTAGACGGGAAACATGTCTTTTCAGGGAAAGCACAACAGTGTAGATACGGAGATTATGGAGATTCTAGGCGTGCAATTGCAAAAACTCCTTGTTCGGTTAAGCGACAAGGGTTTACAATTAAGCTGGAACAATAACGAAATTTTATCCTGGTATTCTGCTGAGGGCGCGAAGCTGAAATCAAAAGCAAAATTCAAAAAGATTCCTGCTGCAATTGTTTATTTGCTTCGTCGCAACGACCTCGAAACCATAGCCGAGAACGAACGAACAATAACAAATATCAAAGAAATCGAAAGACTGCGGTCTGACGAACTAATAAAGTTAAGAAAACAAGTCGAAGCGTTCACATACGAACAGCAAGGTTGGGCGAGACAGCGCGAAGAAATGGCCACGAAAATTGATAATTTTCAAAGAAAACTTCAAACTGGCAGTAGTTACATATCTGCTCTCGAAGAATGCTGCGAATAAATCGGGTTTTCCAGTAGCCGCTGTTAAACAAGCAGCACTGGATGAAACTTTTGACTCAGACGCTAAAAATGAGAGTGATGATGATGATGCTGCGTTATACAGGCCACAGAAAGAATCTCGTAAACGAGCTTTTGTGAGCCAAGGGTTTGAAGAGCCGAACCTGCCGAAGCCCAATAAAGACTCGAAAACAATCGCATGATTTGCCAAAGAAATCCGTTCATGTCGCTGTGCTTAAAACCATGACGAACGCGGATGATGAAATCACAACAATCAGCCGCCCGTTAACATGCGAAGAATGTTCTAGACATAAACAAGTCGTGGGCATGATGCCGAGAAAAGGGCCGTTTCAACCCTACTGGGAAGCATTGATGTTACAGGCCACGGTATACAAATTAGAATCTAGAGATGTATGGCAAATAGCTCTCCTCACTATCACTGAGGAACTCAAGCCAAAACTAACTGAAGACATGAAATCTGGCAATATAATGAACCGAAGAAATCACGAAACCGACGATGCGACTTTACGAGCGTCTAAAACAGGCGTTATTAGACCTGAGGGGACCGACACATGCAGATTGGAGCAAAATATTAGAAATCAAACAAGCGAACAATGAGCCATTTGAAACGTACGCTGAACGGTTATGGGTGACATACAGAGAGCACTCGGGCCTAGAGGATGTAGACCGCAACCATGAAGCGTTATTACAAATTGTGAAGAACAATGCTGGCACCCCAATTCAAAAGGCTTTATCAAATGGCGTCGATCCGGCTGAAAACACGTTCAGAGCGATAGTAGACTGGGGATCAAGAATTGAAAATAGATGGAGATTCGAAACCTCGTAGCGTTGCTTCCGCACAATGGTTAACAGAAGGGAAAAGCCCGAACAAATTTTACCAAAGATCTCCAAGCAAACCACAATGCCACTATTGCAAAAGGTATGGCCACCTCATGAGAGACTGCATGAAAAAAGCTCAAGATTTAGAGAAAGAACAGGGAAATCATTGCCAAAAACAACCCTCTAAACACGATGCTAATCTGTACAAACAATTCGCCGATTTCATCGCTGATTTTCAAAAACAAAGTCAAAATGGCGCCCACAACACCCACCACGCGAGCGGAACGACTGAAAAATATCAACAATAGGGAGACGTGGCCTCCATCGCCGTGGGGAGCATAATTAATAGTGGAAACCGAATTAAAATAAGAGCTAATTTAGGAGGCCGGTTAGCGGGCATACTTATTGATTCTGGTGCATCTTGCTCCTGTACAGACATTCCATTTCCTTTAACTAACGAAACTATTCAGATAAAAGGCATCGGCGATACTTTAATGATTGCGACGAAAACCCAGCCAATTGAACTCGATTTAGGCGTGGCAGTATTGAAAGAACCACTCTGGTATTTACCAAACAACAGTGAAGGGACAGTGCTGGGAATGGACATTATGCGGAAGTATGGCTTTGTAATTCACTGCTTTGAAAAGCAAATTGAATTGAGAACAGAGAAAACTGTCAAAAAATGCCTACAAAAGAACAAACAAAGCATTATGTCCATGTCCACCACTGATCCCATTCAATTAATGATAAACAAACACGATCACATTTGGGCCACACATGAACATGACTGTGGCCTGATTGATTTTGTTGTGTGCATTGAGGGGGAGCCCCCTCCCCACAAAAACAATACCGCATCAAACCAGAGGCAGAGTCAGCTGTTCATGAAATTGTACAACAACTTGAAACCAGGGGAATAGTCCGCCGATGTAGTTCGACCACAAATTCTCCGTGTTTACCAGTACCAAAACCGAATGGTAAATGGCGTCTTTGTATTGATTATCAGCGTCTCAACAAAGTTTTGCCCAAGGCGACACCTATAGTGGCAAATCCATCGACATTGTTATCTCAGATTTTAACACAAGCGTCCTGGTTTACAGTGCTCGACGTAAAAAATGGTTTCTGGTCCATCCCAATCAGACGCGCTGATCAGTGGAAATTGGCCTTCACTGTGAATCAAATCCAGTACACTTGGGAGCGAATGCCACAGGGCCTCCATAACAGTCCTGCGATTTTTCACAGAGCATTAGAAGACACGCTTAATCCACTGACAGGGACCGGAAACGTGATCCATTATGTTGACGATATACTCTATCGCGACCGAGGGATCAGTTGATGATCATTTGATACTCGTCGACGAAGTACTGTTAACACTCGGTAAAGCTGGTTTTAAATTAAACAAAGAAAAAGCGCAAATCGCACAGAACGAGGTCCAGTACCTGGGTTACACGATTACGCAAAGCCACCGAGCGCTAACAGACGATAGGCGAAAATGCATTGCTGAACTTCCCCGACCACACACGCTAAACTCCCTACAGAAAGTGCTAGGAACAGCTAACTACCTAAGAGACTTCATTCCAGATTTTGCAAACGTCGTCACGCCATTATATTCTCTCTTAAAAGGAAAATCAAAGCCTTCTGATGTCCTCGAATGGTCAGAGGAACACGAAAAAGCCTTTACAAATCTAAAAGAGAAATTGTGCTGTGCCCCCGCCCTCGGTCTGCCCAACCCGAAAAGAGCCTTCCACTTACAGGTGGATGCGAATGAAAACACTCTAAGCGGCGTTGTAGCTCAGGATCATGGGGGAAAATTGCGTCCAATCGCATATTACAGCCGAAAAAAGTCCACGATCGAACAGGGATTTGACCCATGCACTCAGCACGTGCTGGCGGTTCACTGGATGCTGACAGCAACTGAACCGATAATAGGTTTTCAACCTATTGTTGTACATACAGTGCACACGCCAGTACAAATGTTGTTGCAGGGTCGAATAAAAGGTGTGTCGTCACAAAGGTTAGCAAGATGGCTAGCAGACATACAGGCACGTGACATCACGACAGTTAACGACAGAATATTGCCTCATTTATTGGGAGATGTAGAGGGCCATCCACACACATGCCAACCTAAGCAGGAAGCGCAGAGCCCGGTTCATGACCAGGAACTTCCAAATCAGACACAGGTGTACATTGATGGTTCCCGATACTGGCATGATGGCAAATTCCACACAGGTTGTGCAGTGTGGGCCCCTCACTCTCCCAATTCAGATAATAACCAATTGCTAATCAAACTATCCGGAAACACATCTGCGCAAGAAGCTGAACTCATTGCATTACTTGAAGCAATCAGATCACATCACGAACCGCTGTGTGTATACACTGATAGTCGATACGCTTTTGGTGTTGTCCATGATTTTATGGCTCAGTGGCAGTTGAGAAAATTCCTCACGTCTGCCGGAACGCAAATAAAACATTTCAACATCATAACTTCGATTTGGCAGGAGATCAAAACACGCGATTCCACACTCTCCGTTGTCAAAGTGCGCGCGCACATTAACAAGAATCCAGACGAACACGAGAAAAACAACAACATTGCAGATCAATTAGCAAAATTAGCAGCTCAGAAGGGAGATATGTGGCAGCTTGACAGATTGATTGTTCCTGGTGTGAGTGCGATTCAGACTGCTCCGATTGACTTGAAACAGTATCAACAAGAACTATGGAGTTCTGATGGAGAGCTGACACCGCACCTGCAGCAGGACCAACTAGTCAAGGTCACTGAAGGCATGATTCTAAGAGACGGTAAATACATCGTTCCAGAAGCCCTCCAGAAACCAGTGATAAAGTTGTACCATGAATATGCACATGTATCAGCTCCCAAAACACAACAGCTGATACAAAAGAACTTCTGGTGGCCACAGATGGCATCAGACATTCAAAGGTGGTGTGACACGTGCGTCGTATGTGCCACCATCAACCAAGGTAAGCCTGGCCGTACAAAGCTGTGTAGACCAGAGCCACCAAAAGGACCTTGGGAGTCACTCCAGTTGGATTTTATAGGTCCACTACCCAGTGCCAAAGGGGGGTATCGTTATTGCCTTGTAATAATTGACAAATTTTCCAAATGGGTTGAAGCAATTCCTACTCGCAATAACAGTGCAAACACAGTGGCACGTGTGATAGCGAACCAAATTCTCCCACTCTGGGGAGCACCAATCCAAATTGAATCTGACCAGGGCACACACTTCACAGGTCAGGTAATGAAAAACATATGCCAGATGCTGAACATCAAACAAAGATTTCACATTCCGTACAGGCCACAGAGCTCAGGTATGGTGGAACGTGTTAACAGGACCATAAAAGAAAGCATCTCAAAACAGGTTGCACAACACAAAAACCAATGGATTGATGCCTTACCCACAGTCCTAACCATACTGCGGGCAACTCCTTCAAAAGCCACAGGTATCAGTCCATTCGAACTCATGACTGGAAGGGTCATGAAACTGCCTATTGACCCAGAAATTACCCCAGCAGACCTGGGGCCTCTCGTGATTGCAACTCAACAATCTGTGTTAAAGCAACTACGAGAGAGGCTGGAAGTGCTACATGCACACGCTGCTCTGAGACAGCAGCAATCAGACCTGACAAATGATGCACAATTCAACCCAGACTTTGAGGTGAAATTCTCAGAGGGAGACATGATAATGATACGTGTTTTTGTGAAGCAAGGTGCTTTCACACCCAGGTGGCATGGCCCATATGAAATTAAGGCTGTATGCAACAGCTGTGTGGCTACAACCATAAAAGGGAAACTGCGATGGTATCACATGTCTCAGTGCAAGTCATTTAAAGGTACACAAAATAAATGAATATCTGTCACTAACGTTTCTTCCTGTCTTCCAGGTCGACTGCAGCGACCCCATGGAGGCCGGATGAAAGGAAAGTGTCCGGGCCCACGTGCATCAGACTGGGCCAAAGGGTTTCACTCTCACACAACCTGAAATGTGGGAGGTGGGTGTGGAAATATTCAAAGGGGCCTTTCACACCAAAAATCACAGTTGCACCAAAAGAGACAGCTACATGGCCTCCCGGTATAATCCCGGATCCAAATTGCACACCGAAAATCTGCTGTAGTACAGGTAGCACCCACCCACCTACCAGAAACATTTCAGGATACACTAGAGCACCAAAATTCATGCACAATCTCACTGCCTGGTATCAACTTAAAATAGATCCAGGTGACACAATTGGCAGCATGTACACTCTACACGAAAACAACAATAATGGCATAGACCCAAAAGTGTGTTATTATGTTAAACATTTGGAACCTGCAACATATAGGTGCACACACACTGAAACAAATAATGACACACACATAAGATTCAAAGAGTTTGTGTATGATCTCACATCATACACACCTAACGAGCCAAAACCAAAAACTTTTGTGTGGACCAATCGAAAAGAAGGAACATATTGTGTCGGAGAATGCACACAGAGCATTGACAATTTCACCAATCCACACAACTGTTCTTGGAATGCTACATATTGTTTTAATTTGACCACCTGCGGGTACACTAAACCAAAAATTTGTCCAGAACTACACCCAATTCCCCCTGGTGGTCTGATTAGAGGAAACATCAACAAAACTTTGCTACATGATGTGAATTTGGTAATGACACATGTAACTTACAATATTTCCAACATACTTTCTGCTTACACAAAACATTGCAATATTAGTGATGAGTCATATGCATGGCTACAGTCACGAATCGATGATTTAATTTCTGATTATAAAGACAGACTTGCCGTCCAAATTCCACCTACTCGCTCAAAACGAGACCTGCTCAGCAGTATAGCCGGCTTGTTCGGGTCAGATCAATTCAGCGGCCAACACCTATAAAATAACAAAACAGTCCCAATTCTCCACATGGTTGACAGATCAGATGGCCACTGGTTTTCAACACATCACAAATAGCAATGATAACATTATCAAAGCGGTTCGTTCCGAGGCGCAGGCGCTTGTAACGGTCAGCCATACGCTGTTCAATCAGACCCGTACCATCGAACGTGACTTAGCCTGCAGATCATATGCACAAGATTTGTTCACTGCCACAAGACAAGAAATTTTAGATCTTCGTCTTCACAAGACACCGAGACATGTTTTGAATGATTTAATTGAGGTTTTAGATTTACATAGATGGTTCTCTTCAGAAAAAATGAAAAATGTCAAGTATTCAGAACTTTTATCTACTATTATGATGTACACTGGAAATGAATGTATTGGTTGTATTGGATTTTTTGCTACTTTTCCTTTAATCCACCCAGATCAAGTTTATCAAAATTCCACCACTATTCGGTCCATTGGCATGGTAGTCAAAGATCAGGTAATTAAATGGGATCACCTCACTGGATATATGACTTTGAAGGGTACTGAGACCTTATTTACCAGTCGCACCTGTTGTCATGAAACTCACAATTATGTTATCTGTACATGTAACACACTACAGCCTTTTTCTTCCAATGATAGCAAACTCATAAATGTTGAATCGTTGCATGGCCATTCAAATGCTGTTCAGGTGTCTCATACGCAGTGGTGCGTCATCAATGAGATGAATTCGTTCACGTATGGGGGACTGACCTGTCCTGCTAATCACTCCTTCTGCTTGGAGGTGACAGAGGACTTTTCTATGGGCCAGATCGACATCCTCGGAAGGATGCCAACGGACGTAGAGGTCTCCCCATGGTGGGACGACACTTTTTATGAACACGGAACACAAGCTTTGGTCGACACAATGGAGTTGGTACAGAACATTATCCTCCAAACCGAGTACCATCTCTCTCAGGCGCAAGTGGAGACGAACTTGGCGAAAAAGACTGCACAGATTCTGTCAAGCTCATCCACCAGATCAGCACAGACTGCATACACCTGGTGGGACTGGGTACTTCGAGGGTGTGCGGTTGGAAGCGCACTCATCTTCTCCTTCACATTACTCCAATGTTGCTACTTCCGACACCTCATCAGGTCGGTAAAAGCATCCACCAACACTGTCTTAACTCTCAGCCCATTGAAGCTGCCCACCTTACAAAGACTGAAGTGACACCGCAGGAAACCCTGTGAGTGGCCCACGGTGCCAGAAGAGGGATCTGTAAGGCTGGTGCCAGGATGTCTGGCTGACCTCTATGTGGAAAAAGGTTTCCACGGGAATCTGAGCCCCTGAACTGTCTCTCGAATGTATAACTGCCCTTTGAACACAATAGATCACAGGATCTTTGGAGATAACACACAGAGCAAATTTACACTTCACACACACTATCTCCCCCACAACCCCCTTCTCCCCCTCACCTGAAATACACTAAAAACTTATACAATGTAATGTGTGTAAAAAATGTAACTATACATGTTTGGTGTTTTTTGAAATGTCACAGTGCGCCTGGTAAGATGGTCTCATTCTCCCTTTTGTGATGGAAAAGCTAAAAGAAGTTATGAAACATGAAGGTGATGTGTACCCTTAACAGCTCCATTCAGACTACCTTCTATAGATAAAATCAGGCAGCTCCTGAACTCAAAACAAAAGCTAATTGTTAAAACAGACCTCACCCTTTGGTGATAATTGGATTATCTGGGTTTATAAGGAAAGAAGCAGAACGGTTCGAGGAGTCTGTAGTTTGACTGCCCGCACAACCGCTGTGTGTAATTCTATTGACAGGTAATATTTTCTACAAATTCTGTGATTTCAGAATCTTTGCTATATAATGCTTAACTGATCGTTTTTATCCTTTTGAATTGAATTTGAATTATTGCTTCATTGCCTGTTCAATAAATTGTTAACGTTTGATTTTATTCCGAGTGACTCTGAGAGATTGTTTTTTCCTAGATCATTGGATTCGAATATTTCCACATCTTTCGCGTCAGATTGGCGACGGCTAATATCCGATACCATTTTAAGTGTACTTGAATGAGGGGACAAGTTATTTCCGACTAGAATCAGCAAGTGCTGTTTAATCAACCTAGTTTTGGGTGTGTCCATATTCACTGTTTTAAGTTAATAATTACTTTGGATAAACGTGCGTGGTTCTCAGACCGCGGGTTTTGACCTGAAGCCATTTAAGAGACGTTGGGTTGATAAACTGTTTTCTTTCATGGTGGTCATTTCGTCCCTACCATCGTAATACATTGATTTAAGTTCTAGCGAAGGCATTCAAGGGGACTTGTAAAGATATCTCTGATTGTACGTGTGAATACGGCAGATCTTAGATATTAAGTCAAATTACCTCTAACTTGGTTATTTGGAACTGACGGGGGTGTGTCGCGCGGGCTTCGAGGAAGTACTGCGGAGCGATATTGTTTCCTGACTACGGATAAACTAAAAATCAGTGTCGAATTGAATAACCAAACATTCACTAACGTTTAATGATACACGGATATCATTAAAGCATATTCATTTTATGGAGTCAGATGAATAAACGAGTCAATAAATGTAAGAAAATATATTGTATTTAATCTTGTTGTGTTGCGTGAAGGAAAGGCAAGAAATACGCAGATTAACCTTCTCCCGCTGATTGGACGCCGCATTTGGACCAATCGAGTCGGGCCTTACATCAAAGCAGTAACGGAATTATGTGGAATTTTAGCGCTAAGACCAAGACAAGGAAAGGAATATGAACTGACAATGGAAAAAGAAGAAATGTGTGACAAACTGACTGATGGACTGGAAATAAAAGGAGTGAAATGTGAAGTGAAAAATTTGCAAAACAGGGACTATGTTGTTTCCTTCATGCACCTGCCCGTCTATCTCGATGATGATGAAATTTTAGAAAAACTGGAAGGATGGAGAGTTACTCCCATCACAAAAATAAAAAGAAGATGGTATCCGGGCACTGACATAGAGGACGGAACAAGGTTCCTAAAAGTGAGATTCCCCAAAGAGGTGGCGTCACTGCCATACAGCACAAAGATGGAAACAGCGGAAGGGCCACAGTATTTCAGGGTGGTGCACAGTCACCAGGTTAAAACCTGTCGGCTGTGCACGGAGCCCAGATCATCTACTGAAAGACTGCCCTGAGTTCCAGTGCTATAAATGTGAGGAGAGGGGACACTTTGCAAGAGATTGCCCGAAAAACCTTAAATAAATGTGGCTGTGGGATGGAGGAAGAGGAAGGAGGTAGGGAAAATCAGATGGACGGACAGGTGCATGAAGGAAACAACGAGGAGGAAGGACAAACTGAAGAAGGACGACAGGGAGGAAAGCCTACAACAAGAAATGGAAGGAGCAGCGAGAATCAGAGAGGGAAAGAGAACAAGAAAACAATAAAGAACAATCAATGGAGCAGGACACTCAATGGACAGTAATGGGCATTTCGGACAGTTTTAAAAGTCACCCGGATGACGAGGAGAAAGATGGACATGGAAAGAAGGATCGAAGCGAGACTGAAAGTGAAGAGGAAACAGACGATGGATAAAGACAGAGAGGGGAAAGGAACAATTAAGAAGAAGATTAGTAAAGGTAAAACCAAATATTATTAACGCAAGGAAAGACTATTTTAAAGATCCTGGATAAAAGTAAAAATAGGTTTGAGGTGTTAAAGGACATAAAGGGAGAAGATGAAAGATTAATGGTTTAGGTATTTATTTGTTTTCTTTTAATGGGTTTTAGTTGTGTTACTTTAATGCTCAGAAGACTTTTAGATGTAAGAAAATTTGAGAAAATGAGAAATGTTAAGAATGAAGATGTGATTTTGCTACAAGAGACTAACTGGAGGGAATGTTTTATGACTGAAATAAGAAAAAGATGGAATGGAGAGATTTTATATAATAATGGGGATGTTAGGCAGGGCAGAGGTGTAGCGATTTTAATAAAGGAAAACAGTGGTGTGACATGTAAAAAATATACAATGATAAAGAAGGGAAATGTATGGCTGTAGAAATGGTTTTTGAAGGAAAAGCAATAGTTGTGGTTAATGTTCATGCGCCAAATGAAGAGAATGAAAAGAAAGAGTATTTTAGTATTTTAGAGAATTTTAAAGGATTACAAAAGAAGTTATTATGATGGGTGATTTCAATACTGTTTTTAGCAAAATTGAAATGGGTGAGGGAATGGTTTTTAAAAGTGACAAAGGAAGAAAAGATTTGAAATTATTAATGGAAGAAAACAACATGCTTGACATATGGCGAGAAAAGAAATGAAAAAATTAGAGAATATTCAAGGAGGCAACTAGTGGGGAATTTTATTTGCAAAACAAGAATTGATTTTATATTATGTACAAGGAACGTGGAAGGATTTATTGGTAGTGTGAAATATGAGTTATCAAGCCTAAGTGACCATAAACCAATTTTTATGCACCTAGACTGGAGTTCAATGAAAAGAGGGCCGGGAGTATGGCTTTTAAATACAGAGATTTTAAAGAATGAAGATTATGTTTTAAGTGTTAAAGAAATTATTGAAACAGAAAAGAAGAACGAAATGTACAGTGAAGATAAAAGAATATGGTGGGAAAATACAAAATATTTAGTATAAAAAGTTTACAATAAAGTACTGCAAGCTAATACAGAGAAGCAAGAGAAACAAGGAAAGAGAAATAAGAGAAAATTTGAAAAAAGAATTAAATGAGAATGGGAAGATATACAAAAAATAAAAGAATTAGAGGAAAAGTTGAAGGACATGGAAGAGGAGAAATATGAAGGGGCAAGACTAAGAAGTAAGGCAAAATACACGGTGGAGGGTGAGAAATGTACAAAGTTTTTCTTTGATCTAGAAAAAAGTAGAGGAAAAGCGAAAATGATAAAAGAAATAAGAGGAAATAATGGAGTAGTTATAGAAACAAATGAGGAAATTCTAAAAGAAATAAAAGAATACTATGAGAATTTGTTTAGTGCAGAGGGAGTGAAAGAAGAAGAGAAACTGGAGTTAATGAAACAAATAAAAACAACAGTTGGGGAACAAGACAAAAAAGAGTGTGATGAAGATATACGAGAAGAAGAGATAAAAAGAGCAATAAGTGAATTAAACAAAAAGAAAAGTCCAGGTATAGATGGTTTGGGGAGTGAATTTTATATAGTTTTAAAAGATTTTTTAAGTAGCATTTTAAAAGAAGTATATGTAGAGGTTTTTAACAAAGGAGAACTAAATCAAAGAATGGGAATGGGTTTAATGAGTTTGTTATACAAGAAAAAAGAAGAGAAGATAGATTTGAAGAATTACAGACCAATTACCATGTTGAATACTGACTTAAAGATTTTGTCGAAAATTTTAGCCAACAAATTAAAGGAAGTGATGCCAAGTATAATTAAAACCAATCAAGTGTACGGAGTGAAAGGAAGAGACATTGCAGATACAACAATAAGTATAAAAGATACAATAAGATACATAAATGACAAGAACAAAGAAGGTTATATAATTAGTTTAGATTTTGAAAAAGCATTTGACAGAGTGGAACATGAATTTTTATTTGATATTTTAAAACATTTTGGATTTGGAGGAAATTTTATTAAATGGATACAAATTTTATATAAAGGTGCAGTAACAAAAATCAAATGTAATGGCTTTTTAACAGAATGTTTTAAAATAACTAGATCTATAAGGCAAGGATGTCCACTTTCAGCTCTTATATATTCTTTAGTCTCTGAACCACTAGGTCTAGCTATAAAACAGGAAAAGAGAATTATGGGAATAAGTGTTGAGGGAGAAAAGAACAAAATATTTTAATATGCTGATGATACTACAGTGATAGTAAAGGATCTAGAGAGTGTGAAAAAAGCAATGTGAATCGTAGATGTGTTTTGTAAGGGATCAGGAGCAAAAGTAAATGTAGAAAAAACAGTGTACATGAGATTTGGTGGGCAAAAAACTTGACAAATAGCTTTGCTTTTAAGGAAACAAAAGAAATAAAGATTTTAGGTGTTTTAGAATGGGAGTAGATGAAAGAAGGTAGGAGAAGCAATGTGGGAGGAATTATTAGGAAGTATTGAAAGGAGGATGATTTTTTGGAAACTAAGAACTTTAACTTTGAAAGGGAAGGTTTTAATTCTGAATGTTTTAATGGTTTCAAAATTATGGTATATTTTATATGTGTCATCTATGCCGTTGTGGGCAGAAAAAAGGCTGAAAAAATGTTTTTTAGATTTTTTTATGGGAAGGGAAACCAGCAAGAATTGCATACAATACATTGATAGGAGCAGCTGAGAAGGGAGGTTTGGGCTTAATGGACTTTGAACAAAGAAAGAATAGTTTAAGAGTAAAAATAATACAAAAGTATTTAGATGAAGAAAAGAAAACAGCATGGAAAAAGACTATGGAATATTTTTTAAGTAAATGTGGGAATTTTAATCTTGGGGATAATGTACTGTGGATGAGAGCAAAGAAATGGATGACAGAGGGGTTGCCAGATTTTTATAAGGAATTGTTGAGTGCCTGGGGTAAATTTTTAAGTAATGTACACTTTAATCCACAAGGTAGAGAGAACATTTTAAATCAGCCTTTATTCTTAAACAACGGCATTTTAAATCAAGGAAAGGAGATTTTTTAAGAAATGGTGGGAGCTGGGAATTACAAGAGTGAGAGATGTTCCATATGAGTTTAAAGAAGGTTTTTTTACCAGTACAGTATATTGTTGATGTGATTGAGGAGGCAAAGGAGGATTTTAGCAGACAAGAAATAATAAACAAATTTGAAATAATAAAAAAGGCAATACCCAAAGATTGGATAAATAGAATTGAAAGCATGGAAGAGGGGACAAAGGAAAAAGAAGTGTATGTGAGGTTGGGAGAAAAATTGTATGGTTTTAAAACATGTACAGTGGAGATGTTTTATGGTGTTTTTAGAGATTTTGTTTTTAAGGAACCAATTGTAAATGGATACTGGGTGCAGAAATTCCAAGATTTAAAAGAAGCAAGTATATGGAGAAACATGTGGGGGAGATGTGTGGAAACAAAATTGGGAGGTTTGGAATATTTTATTAGACATAAAGTGGTTTTTACTGAGGCAGTTTTAAACAAAATAGGAATTGAACAAAACAATCTATGTATAGAGTGCCAGGAAAAGGAAGAGTGGATCTTACACATGTTTTTATATTGTAAAGAATTGGAGGATTTTTTAAAGAAATGTAAATGTTTAATTAAGGAGTTGATAGAGGAGTGGGATGGAAATGGAATGGAATAGAGTTGTGATGTTTGGTTGGGAAAAGAAGTGTCAAAACAGAAGTTTTATAAATCTGTGTGTAATGTTAATGAAAAGTGCAATATGGGAGAGAAGAACTGTGGCTAAAAAGGAAAAAATTGTGTTGGATGTATGGAGTGTGTTTAAAAGGAAAACTGAATTTTATTTTGAAAGATTGTATGTATATTTTAAAGGTGAAAATATGTTGCATGCCTTTTATGATGTTTTTACCCCAAAAGTTCGTTGTGTTTTACAAGACCTAATGTGGAAGCTGCCAGGAGATGAAGAAGTATTCTAAATTATGTACGCAAATGGAAAATATGTAATGTAGAGATGTTTAACTACACAATGTTTGGAAAATCTGTATTTTTTATTGTACGAATTTTTATTGTATTTTATTGATTGAAATTTCTAAAAAAAAACAAAAAAAAAAAAAAAAGAACGTCTTCAAACTTGTCCTAATCTCGAAAGCTAAGCAGGGTTGGGCCTGGTTAGTACTTGGATGGAGACCGCCTGGGAATACCAGGTGCTGTAAGCTTTATTGTTAAAAAAAAGAGTCAATGAAATGTTTCAAAAATCCAAAATTGTCTCTTTTTTCCTCAAAATGCCTGAAAAAGTTCTGAGTTTCTTCAGAAAGCCTGAAAGAGTCTCTTATTTTTTTTTCTTCAAATAGCCCAATTTTGGCAACAGATTTCGCTTACGGCCATACCACCTTGAGAACGCCTTAGTGGTACATTCCAGGAAGTGAGCTGGCCATAGTGGGGTGGAAGAGGTTCACCCAAAAGTTTGTGTTTAGTTTTGCAGGGTTTTTTTTGTATGTTGAATAAGTGTTTTTGTTTTAGTTTTTGTATTTGTCCTCCCAACAGCTTAGCTGATTGGGAGGGATTGAAAATTTATATACTAGCGATAAGACCAAAAATGATGAAGGAATATGAAATTACATTTGAGAAAGAGGAAGATATTGAGAAGCTGGGTGATGGACTGATGATTAAAGGAAAGATGTGTGAAATTAAAAAATTGAATAATAAGGACTTGGTTGTCTCTTTCATGCATTTGCCCGCTTACCTGGAGGACGACGTAATACTGCAAAAGCTGGAAGGATGGGGGTAACTCCCATTTCACACATTAAACAAAGATGTTACACGGGCACCCAAATAGAGGATGGAACCAGGTATATGAGAATACACTTCCCGAAGGAAGTTCATTCTTTGCCCTATAGCATGAAAGTGGAAACGGAAGAGGGTCCTCAGTATTTCAGGGTGATACATAGCCGGCAGGTGAGAACCTGCAGGTCGTGTATGAGCCCTGAACATATGATGAAGGACTGTCCGGATTTCAGGTGCTTTAAGTGCGAGGAAAAGGGCCACTTCGCGAGGGATTGCAAAGCGGAGAGGTGCATGGACTGCAAGCTCGTGTTGAGCAGATGTGAGTGCGACGATGAAAACCAACAACAGGAGGAAGAACAGATGAGCGGGCAGATGCATGAGGCAGACAGAGAAGAGGAGCAACGTGAGGACATGGAAGGAACGCAAAGAGAGGAGATTGTAAGTGTGGATGTTGAGGACAACAGAACGGAGTGGACTAACGCTAGACGGTGAGGAAACAGAAGAACGAATGGAAGTAACTGGGATTTTACAAACTGAATTGGAAAAGATAGAGGAGCAAGATCAAGTCACAGGAAAGAAAAAATGGACAAAGGCAGTGAAAACATGGACGACGGTGATACAAAGGGAATAACAAGTAAAAGAAGGACAAGTAAGCCAACTCCAAATTTAGATAAAGCAAGGAAAAAGTTTTTTTTTGATAAAAGTGATGAGAAACAGGACTGTGAAGAAAATGTAAAGATAGGAGAGGAAATGAACTGAAAGAATGGGGATTTTTTATTTTTTAATTTTTTATTTTATTGTGCTGAATATTGATTTTTAATGCAAGAGGGTTAATGAATTGTGTGAAATTTGAAAAAGTTAAGGAAATGTGCAAAGAAAGAGGATTTAATTTTATTGCAAGAGACAAACTGGAAAGATAATGTAATGGAGGATTTTAAAAGAAAATGGGAAGGGGAATTATTTTTTAATAATGGAGAAGGGAGAGGAGGTGGAGTGGCAGTGTTAATAAGAAAAGACAGAGGTATTAAGGCAAAATTAATATATAAGGACATAAAAGGGAAATGCATGGCTGTAGAAATTAAGATAGAAGAAGATTTTATTTTGATAAACGTACATGCTCCAAATGACCAAATGGAAAAGAAAAATGTATTTTAATAATATATCTTTAGTAATGAAAGAATGGAAGAAGGTAATAATTGGGGGAGATTTAACACTGTTTTTAGTAAAATGGACATGGTAAATGGAATGATATTTTTAAGTTGGATGTGGGTAGAAAAGAGTTAAAGTTATTGATGGGAGAAAAAAATATGATAGATGTGTGGAGAGAGGAATGAAAAAAGAAGGAATTTACAAGAAGGCAGCTGGTGGGGAATTTTATGTGTCAAACCAGAATAGATTATTTTTTAAACACCAGGAATTTTCAGAAAATTTTATCGATGGAATTTTAATAAAGAAACCACTTTAAGTGATCACAAAATGGTTTTAATGAGACTGGATTTTAAAAGAGAAAGGAAGGGACCAGGGGTATGGATTTTAAACACTGATGTCTTAAAGGAAGAGCATTTTAAAATAGAGATAGAAAACATTTTAGAGGAAGGGAAAAAAGACAATGGTGGGAAAACATGAAATATGAAATTAAGAAATATACAATAAACTATTGTAAGTTGTTACAAAAAGTGAATAGAACAGAGGAAGAAGAAATAAGAGAAACGCTAAGAAAAGAGTTAAACAAAAATGACGTTAACGTGCAAAGAGTAATCGAAGAAGAGGGAAAATTAAAGAAAATAGACGAGAAGAAATACAAGGGAGCGATGTTAAGAAGTAAAGCAAAATATACGGTGCAAGGGGAAAAAAAGTAACAAATTCTTTTTTAATCTTGAGAAATGCAAAGGGAGGGCAGAAACAATTAAAGGAGCATTTCACCCATTGCAACATTAATCTTTATTGAAAGTGGATCATATATGTAGTCGAAATGTAAAAGAATTTTTTAATTTGGTGCCCTCTAACCGAAAAAACACAGAAAATAACCAAGGGGCGCCTAAGTATTAATATACTCAATTTCCCAGATTGCACCGCATTGCACAGCTCCGCAAGCCACACCCACTAATCCGGCACAGCACAAACAGAGAATTCACTCTTCCGTCTACAAGGCTAACATTGAACCCAAGAAGCAGAAGGCGGCTAACATTAGCTGTCACCGGAGTTTGAAACTCATTTCACACAAAATGTCTAGTTGGCTTTGGCGAGCAGGACGATCGAGGGCGAGGGATGTAACTTAAAAGGACGGCGGCGTGAGTTATAACAGAGACTGATAATGAAAGACACCTGTGAGGCGCACGCCGATCTCGCGTCTCTCACGGAGAAGCGAAAGCATAAAACGGGGAGCGGCGACGGCAGATCGAGAGAGAAACAGGCCTGATTTTATGTTGTGTTTTGTTTCTGTTGTGTGTAACGTTACAGTAGTCGTCAATGAGGGGCTACTGGCTTATTTTCTTTTTGTATTTGTTCATTTTACTATTAAAATGTTTAAAAATGTCTCACCGGTTCATCCCTCCTTCTTCCCACAACAAAACCCTGTTCACGTTCATTAGTGAATAACTCCTCGTTTGTATTTCTTTCTATATTGTGAATTACTGCATGTTACCTGGATGTTTAGTCAGGCGAAACTATCAGCACACAAACGTCCGTGTGCTCGTCCTGATTCAGGGCTTTCCTCCAGGAGAAATTGCCATCGTTGAAATTATCTGCAGCAGACGCACTGTGTCCATAGGCCGTAGCACGCAGCGAGAGCACGGGCACTAGCAAGCCGCCTAGCGTCAGAGTCAGTGGGGGGTCCTCGACCGCGACAAGCCGACGCCTCGGCGTCTCCTGCTCCTCCATCAGCCTCAGCTGCTCTTCGCTATTTTGTGGCTTGTATAAATAGCCACGAACATCAGTTTCAGAGCAAAAGATTTTCAAAATCCTCGTCTTCCATATCGTGTGTCGTAAATTCAGCCATTATGGTAAATCTAACTCCTTGAGCGCTTGTTAGCTTAGCTTGCTATCTTCCAAGCAAGATGGTGGATTAATAGTTTAGTTTCTTCAGGTTTAGTCCCACCCACTGATCTGTAATAGGCCGGTGGGGTGAGTGGGTCCCACGCCCTTGAATAATAATGAGCTAAAGGCTGTAGTTTTCTTAATATGCAATGAAATTTATCTTCCGTCCTATCGTGATGCAAAATGACGATATTTCCGTCACGATAGGACGGAAGTAAAACACTTAAATCCTTTTTTCTCCCATCTCAGAAAAAAAACAAGCAAAATTCCACCATCATTTAAATATGTGACTGGGTTTCTAACAATACAAACCTTAATGCAAATGGGTGAAGTTACCCTTTAAGGAACAAGAATAAAGAAGGGCAGACATTTGATGAGTAGGGAGTGAGACCGTGTTGGGCTTGTTGGTCCAGTCTGAAATACTGCTAAACAGCAGACATACTGTATTGCGCAGCGTTTCTTCGCTGCTCTAAACAGTGATCGCTTTGTAGCAACAGCGCAACTTCCTGTGTTGCCACAAGCAACCGCTGTTTAGAGCAGCGAAGAAGAATTGATCTCCGATTTGCAGCGTTATGCAAAGCTAGCGTGCATGACTGAGATTTTGTTTAAGAAAATGGTATCGGACCGGTACATGGGTAGAAGTACTCTCTGATACCGATGCCAGAATTTTTATTGGTATCGGCGGCATTTCCGATACTAGTATCGGAATTGGAACAACTCTAACATGTACATGAACAAAGCATCTATACAAAGAATACGTTCATTATATTCTCCGTCCTCAACTTTCCCTCTGTTATTCACGGTCCGGGTCCGGCTGGGCGAGGAGGAGTTCCCGGAGGGGTCCGGGGGCAAAAAGGGAGGCAGCGGCTCGTAACGCTCTCGAGGAGATGAGGAGGAGAGGGCCGCTGCCAGAGAGGGTGAGAGAGACCACTGACACCACAGAAAGAGTGTGATGATAATTGTCAACAGTTCCCTTCAGACGATGTTTCATTCATTAGTGAACCGTCACCAGTTATTGTAATCTAGTCTCTGTGAGAGATGATTGACAGCTAGTGAAAAGCATGTGGCTTTAGTTCACAGCAGAGACTCGTTCAGAAACTGAGAGAAATGCACTAATAGTGCTAAAACTACTCCGACTAGTAGCCATCAGTGTCTGGGACTGTTTTCCATTTTTATTCCAGGTAAAACAGACGAGACGCACCGCAGTAAACCTGTAGCGACCCGTATGGTTTCTATAGCAGACGCTTCAGCTGTTTAATACAGAACTAGAGTCAGATGTTCACTAAACACACACTTTTATTCAGTTCTGCTGTGTGTCACATGATGTAATCTCTGTTTCTCTGTCCTAGCAGAGACCCAAAGGTCGTCCACAGCTGCAGGACTATCTCAGCCAGACTGCATACGCACTCCTAAAAAAATATGCACTCGCTCATGGGAAGGATCTCCGTCCGGAGATGCACATGACGGGGGGCCCCCAATTGCCGGAGGTGCACACACACACACTCACACACACTAAGCCTGAGAAGAAAGTATCGACTTTTAAGCCGCAAGTATCGATGCATACAAGTCACATTCAAATCCCCCGCGCTTACCCCTGTTCGCGTTGCATGAAGAGTGATTTGGTCCGCAGCCGACAGCGGTCAGCTGCGCGCGTGCATCGATATTGACTACCAGCTATATACAGCACGCTAACCTCAAATCCAGCTGTATTCTAACAATAAAGCTCTCCTTTTTTTAGCTAGGCTCCTTGCATGCTGGCTAGCAGTGGGGAAGTTACCTTTATAAAGTAGTGTTTGCTCGTTACTACTTTAAAAAGTAATCCGTTACTTTGCTTAGTTACTCACTTTGGAATGTAACTTTTTACATTACTCGTTACTTTTATGTTGCTTGAGTTTGGGCAGAACCCAATATCTGTTCCTAAATCTGTAGGCCTACATACAAATTCTACTATGAACTCTACTTTATTGAAAAACTAAGAAAAAAAACTAGAAAAAGAGATTGAGATAGAAATATATATTTTTATTTAAATAACATTTGAAAAACCTGTATAAACTGAACACCAGAGAGACAATATCAACTATTGAACAGTGGTGACGACGTTCATGAAAAATGTCACCAAGAACCAGCAAAAGTAATGGTTATGAGTATGTCAGTTGAAATGTGTCCTTGCTATATTTGATAAAGAAAAGACTTATTTATTAATAAACAATGTCGGCTGCAAAGATAAAGTTGACGATGCTGACTCGCAATCTTTGCAGTAGTGAACGTGCCAGAGAGAATGCCCTTTTCATCAGAAAGAATCAGAAAGAGCTTTGCCAAGTGTGCTTGCACACACAAGGAATTTGTGTAATCATACGGATTACATGAGCAGAGAGTAGGCTAGTCTGTTTTCTTTCGTTTTGAATAGTTTTGTTTTAAAGTACACATTTCAGAGCTTCTCTATACATTTCTTCCAGATCTTTGAGGCAACTAGCTTATACGCTGAGTTTCGGTTCAATTATGTGAGGATCGAGCTCAGTTCACGCGCCGGCACGGAGCTCCTGAGAAGTCCTTATTAGGCTATATCTGCCTGCCTGCTAGATTTACTACTTATTTATTAAATCCAGACAATTGGTTGATTTAACATTGTTTAAAATTAAGATACAATTAATACAAAAACGAAATTCACTTTAAAGAAAGGCTTTCTACAAAATCAAACTTAACTTAATCAAAATCATGTCTGCCCACTCCATTTGTCTCTCCATGCGAGTAGTTATATACGCCACCTTGTGTCAAAATGATTTATTGCTTTTTGATTGACAGGTGGGCGGGGTTTGACCTTTGCCCTTCCGGATGTCTGGAAAATCGCTTAACCTTTGACCTATCGATCAATCAAATGGACAGGTTGGTGATAAACCTTTGACCTTTTTGAATTCCATCTCTGGAATATCGATTAACCTCTGACCTTTCTAATCGAGAACCTGTGTTGGGTCAGGAAGCGATCAATCAATTGGACAGGTTGGTCGTAAACCTTTGACCTTTCTAATCGAGAACATGTGTTGGTCAGGAAGCGATCAATCAATCGGACATTTTTGTCCTCGCGATGACCCCAGGAAACGATCAATTATTGTGACAGTTTTGACCTCGCGGTGACCCCAGGAAACGATCAATCAATCAGACAGTTTTGACCTCGCGATGATCCCAGGAAACGATCAATTATTGTGACAATTTTGACCCCAGGGGCAATGTTTTTCACAAAAACAGGATGTTTCTGACCTATGACCCCTTTGGGAAAATAACTCCCCTTGTGACTCTCTCACTCACCATCCCAGCCTGATGCTGCCAGAATAATTTTCTAATAATTCCCCATATCACCTATAAATATGGTCTGTAAAAGCAGCTTACTTGAGTGGTGATTATCTCTCCTGTGATCTCTCTCACCGGCCTTTGGTCTCTGTGCTAGCATCTGTGACAGTGGTTGTGTGAGACGGCTGCATGATCCTTCACCCAGAGTTCATCATCCACCCATGTTTCATATATTACAAGGAGACATTTAGATGAAATTATAATCTGAAAAATAAAAAGCATCTAACTTCAAGATGTTGAAAAGCTCTCGCTCTCTCAACAGCATCTGAATGTGACCATGTCCATATGTGAGATGCCAGTCTCAGCAGACGGTTGCGTGGACAGTGAGAAAAATTCAATCTTTTTTACTCTAACTAAAGCTGAAACCATGGATCATTTTAAAATGCATTTATCATTCATTGAAAAATAATACAACATATAGATGGTTGCTATTACCTCTCACAAATTAAACCATCTTACTTTTATCAACTGGTAAAGTTCTTTTCAGATTGTCCCATGCACCCCATCAGGGTCGTCTTGAATTTAACACTGTACGTGAGGTGACAAAAGTTCACCCCGCAATAAATACCTTAATTCCCTGGAGACAGTAAACAGTCAGACCCTTGTGTTTTTTACAGGAAATACGAAATAACTATAGTGATCGTGGATGTTTTAATTAAAACAAGCGTACTCAGATGCACTATCATCATTGCATTAATACAGGTCAGATAATACATGAAAAGAGTGCTGCGGCTTTTATGTACGAACTGTCAAACTGCTGCGAACACATTTCATTCGTTATACAATGCTGACCTCAAGCGGACACACAGCGCTATAACACAGGCATCACATTACATTTCAAATACCCCTATAAATAGGCTGAAGAAAGCCATTTGGCGATATTACAGATTAATACATCCTGCCGATTTCAACGAGGAATCTGCTCAATACAGGATCTTCACAGGAGAACACATTTTCTTCGATCAAAAACGATTTTCTACCCTTCTTCATACCCTCAACAAAAATGGCAACCAGTGAGTATTAACATCGATATTTTCTATAATGTTTTGGTTTATAGAAGGGCTTATATGAGTAGAAATAAATATTGCCCCGCTTTTTATTGTTTTTATAAATCTTTTTGCTTAAAAAGTCTCTGGTTATTTTTAAATCTGAAACATTCATATATTACAATTTACTATTTCATACTGATTATTGTCAAGATCTACATAAGACCTAGGCTGATTGTACCATTAAAACGATTGAAAAAGTTTAATTATCTATTATTTTTAAAACTTATACTGTCCTTATAATTAAAACTATTGAAAAACTTTAAATAACCCTCAACTCTTACTCTAACTCTAACTAGTTAAAATCTTTCATGTAGATAAGACTTATATAGTCCGTACAATTAAGCTATTGTCAAGTTAACGTTTCCCGTTTCAAGTTAATCGCCCCCCAGCGGACTGTAGTGGTAATGACATCCGTTTTGCAGTAGATAAATCTCTCCCTCTTGCGGTCGTTATGATTACGACACGCGGACTTCATATAAATAGGCAGTCTACCACATCAAACTCTTATTCTATACGGTAAATTGTTTTATATTATTGTTATGATACATAAATGTTAGTGATTTTAAACTTTAATCATGTTTTACCTCTGTTTATCTATCCATTCTCTCTGTGCTCGTTTGAGTTTACTTGTCTGTGTCTTTGTTTGTGTGTGTGTCTGTGTGTCAGTTTCATAAAAACCCTTGCTAAAAAGGGGCTAGTTCATAACAGTTTTTATACTTCACAGGGTCAGCGTGGAGTTGATGGTCTCTGACGCCGTGGACGCTGCAGTGAATGCTATAGATGCGTCTATCTCATGTGAGAACTATTACTATTCGCTATAATTTAATACCAATATTTTTTTAATCCAATTAACATTTAATTTAAATGTCTAATTATTATTTATTTTAAATTTTAATATTTTTTAATTTTAATTTAATTTAATTATTTTTTTAAATAATTATTTTAATACAATTATCATTTTTAATTTTAAATACAATTAATATTTTATATTTCATTTAAATTTGTTATTATTATTTTAAATGTTTAATAATTTTTAATTTTAATATTTTTATTTTTAAATTTTTATTAATTTTTAATTCACAGCGACTGTCCAGCGGGTCAATCTGCTCGGCCGTGCCAATGGTGAAAAAAGAGAACTAGCTTCAGATGTAATGTTTTTATGTTTACGGAAATCTAATGGTTTTAATTTATTTTAGACGTCGTTCGATCAACCCAATGTACCGCTGATTGACCTCACTCAAGATAGCGAAGATGACTGTGAGGCAGGTGTAAGCGCTGGTAATTCTACAGCGCCTGACAAATTCACTCAAGACATCAAACAAGCCAGCGAAGCTAATTATTCTTCAGAGACCGACGCTGACCAGACAGTTCCCGACTTGACAGAATTAGAACCACCAAAGAAAAAGAAGAGAAAGGACCATCATACCGTCCCTCCGAACACGCCGAATAGTTTTTATGGTAAGGCACATGATTATTATTTAATCTGAAATAATACCCTATCATTATGGCTGATTGTTATATTTACCGTCCGTCAGGTCAAGATACCACTCATGATACTGATGATGAAGCTGATGACGAAATGATGACGTGACTATTTGTGGCGAACCTCAATTCCATGCTTTGGAACAGAACTCTTGGACGAGCGAACCATCGACCTCAAACGCTGGTCATACGCCGTTTCACTCTCCACAGCATGAGCAAGACCTTGATGTTGAAGAACTGAACCCTCAAGTGATTGATAACCCTCAGATACGTATGAATACTAATACTTATGATACATGGTACGCTGATTCAACATTCGCTACGTTTAGAGGTACGTCACTACCGTGATGAGAATGCATTGGCAAATGCTACATTAATTGAGGAACAGATGCAGAATCGCCGTTTAATGGACGCGCTGTACGCGGATCTTTGCTCATCCCGCTTGGAGATACGTAGCAGATTTGATATTCAAGATCGTTTTATTCAGGATATGATCAATGAACTATTTTACCGTAACCATCACCAAGGCTAAATGATACTTATTATGTTTGCCATCATAGATGCAATGTCACTGGAAAATGTAATGCTGTACTCATTTTTATATTCCCTTTGATTTTATACTCTTTTATACACTATGCTTTGATATTTTGTATGTTTTTCTATTATGTCATGTTTTATACACTGCGATTATTCTGTTTTAGTCTGAAATTAAAAAAATGGATGGTTCAAAAGACTCCTTCGCTCATCAATCAGACCAATCTGGTACAGAACTGCCTCCGGAGAGAGATTGAAATGATAAGTATGCTTCCAGATTCTTTAGAAACAGCACACCCACCTACAGAGTTAGATCTTTTCGAATTGGCAGTAAATCCAAATCACAATCTCTACGATCCACCCATACAACACGACACTGATTTAAACATTGACGATTACCCTAATGACAATGAGATGCTTTCGGAGACTTTAGAAGTCTATCTCGATGTACAATCGCAACATTGTCCTACCGAGTCAGAACTTTTTGAATTATTTGAAAATTCAAATTTAGATCTGCACGAACAGCACGGAGGTGTTTTAAACGAGAACGATAGTGGTAATCATTCCTGACGACGACGATGTTTCACCTACAGGTACTGTTGATACTTTGGGTGAAGGTGATCGTCCTAGAGAGGTGCGAGTAAACCCAGATGATATTAACAGGTTGATGCGTAGCGGTGGGTTCATTAACGGATATCACGTTCTACCACGACCGCGGTTTAATGGTGCGTCGTTGAGAAGAACCATGAATCTGAGAGAGATCAACTCTACAGATTTGGTAGCTTATCACGGTTACTTACACAACATGTTGAGCGATATTGTCGCTTTCGCTAGAGATTTTGGAGGTGACTGTTCTGTGATCAATTTGACCCTGTTCGGCCCGAGTCTACATACCCCGTCGGTGCTGTTTTAACCAGTGGTAATAATTATGACTCAAATTTGGTTTTCGAACAAATTGTGAAAATTTTACAGAGCGGCGAACGGTTACTATCGGATACGCAGTGGAAATAGAAGCATCTGTAGTGCAGAACCGACAGGGCGGCGGTTCGAGTGAAACTTACAGATCTTGCCATTGATCAGGTAGTCAAACGAAAAAGACGAGTTTATTTTGTCCCACAAATATTTTAAATAACTTGTGTTTCTCCATTTGTCTAGCCCGTTTTCTCAACCCACGACAGCCCGAGAGCGAGTTGAGAAAAACTGGCTAGCGTCGAATCCAAAAACAGGGGAGGGTTCTCAATCCAAGATCGGATTGGTTTTAGTGACATAGCTGCGTTTGAACATGAGCTAGACATTAAAATCGTCGTACTTCACCGATCAAATGCATCGACCCTAGGAAGCTATAAAAATACTGAGAAGCCCCACCCAAAAACAGTGTTCCTCTATCTCGATAACAAACATTACTACATGATTTTGAACATGACAGCGCTTCATCGGTGCTCAATACGTATGCGAATTTTGTTACAAAGGTTATCTCGTATCGTGTAAACCATCATTGCAAACACACGTGCAATATATGTTTCGACCCCGGCATGTCACAGCTATCGCAAATCGACCGTACACTGTTTAGATTGTATGCGTTACTGCAGAATCGGCATATTGCCTCAAAATGCATAGAAAAAACAGCCCTACCCGGTCAAAAAAAACCCGCATGGCGATCTTATAAAATACTGCTAACTATGTAACAAACGTTACATGGTTAAAGAGGCTGTTAAGAAACACATATGCGCTCCAGACAAATGTGACTACTGTTCGCGAAATTCTTCCTGATGGAGGGGATCATCAATGTTTCATACAACCCCTAGCAGCTAAGGAGTTCAGCGAGAAATACATTTTCTACTGATTTTGAAACACGGTATGAAAACGAGTCGACACCTTGCGAATTTTGTATGCGCAATGGGGTGCTATGGGGGAAATATATTGCTAGGGGTCCTCGGTGCATCGAAAAGCTAATCAAATACTTCAGACAGCCGCGATTTCATGGCTATTGCTTCATAGCCCATTACGCCGCAAAATTTGATTCGTTCCTAATTCTTGAACAATTTTGTAAGTTGGGGATTGCGATTGAGGTCATCATGCAGGGATGTAAATTAGTGTACATGTACGGCGCCGCTATAAGCAGCGATACCTCGACAGTTATACTTTCTTCCCTATGGCATTAGCAAAAATGCCCGCCGCGTTAGACCTAACGACGACCGAAAAAAGTTACTTTCCGCATCTTTAACACTAAGGAAAATAGGAACTATTTTGGACCTTACCCCGACAAACAGTTCTACAACTACGATAACATGACCGATAAGGAGCAGCAAAAGTTTGATTCATGGTACAGCACAGTTCAGGGCAAGTTTTTCAACTTCGAGAGACAGCTTTATGAATATGGGGTAAACGACGTCGTCTTATTGCGAGAGGGATGTATGAAATACCGTAGTTCATTCATCCAATGTGCAGGAGTAGATCCTTTCAGTTTTACGACGATCGCTAGTTGCGCGATGGGGATCTTCAAAACCAATTTCCTCGAGAAAAATACGCTGGCTCTCACCCACAACAAAGCTTACATCCGTCAGACCAAATGCTATTCAAGCTGCTCTATAGAATGGTTAGAGTATGTCAAAAAGACTCGGAACGTTGACTTACCGTGGAACCGTTAAACCACGGAGAAGTATCGGTCTGTAAGTTCTTTTTAGACGGATACTACATGCACGATGGTGTGAGGCATGCGTTAGAGTTCAATGGATGCTCCTGGCATGGTCACTCCTGTCGCTATGAACCCCATCAGCTTCACCCCTTGTCAGGGCTACCTTATGGGGTTCTCAGGAAACAGTTTGACGATAAAGTCGAAATTTTGCAGAAGGTGTACGGTCTGCAAATCGAGGTCATGTGGGAATGTCGCTGGAACAAAATGAAAAAGACAGACCCCTCTGTGATAGAATTTATGTCGAATTATAATGCGCCCGAGAGATTGAAACCGCGAGAGGCTCTGTTCGGAGGTCGTACTAACGCTTATAAACTCTATCACGAGGTGTCCGAAGGTGAGAAAATAAGCTATCTCGATTTTACCAGCCTCTACCCCTTTTGTCAGGCTACAGAAAGCTATCCGATCGAACATCCACAAATCATTTTCCAAGATTTTCAATCGATCGAGAATTACTTTGGAATCATTAAAGCGACCGTCTACCCATCCCGCAAATTACTGCACCCTGTTCTCCCTTACAGATGCCAGGGAAAACTCATGTTCCCGCTATGTAGAACCTGCGCTCAAGAACAAAACCAGATCACAAAATGTGACCACAATGACCAGGAAAGAGCCCTCTCTGGTTGTTGGGTAAGCATCAAGCTTTAAAAGCCATCGAAAAGGGTTACGTGATAGCCAAGATAGACGAGGTTTGGCATTTTCCACAACAGTCAGACTACGTTGTTCGCCGAATACGTAAAACGTTTTTGCGTTTGAAGCAGCAAGCGTCGAGGTTCCCGGCGAATGTTTGTACGACCGTCGAGAAAGAGGCTTACGTTCGGCAGTATTATGAAAAAGAAGGTATCCGACTCGAACCCGAAAAAATCAAGTATAACGCCGCGCAGCGGGCAATCACGAAATTAATTCTGAACTCTTTGTGGGGGAGGTTCTCCCTCAGGGAGAACTTACCGCAACGACGTTGGTGAGCGATCCAGAAGATTTCACCAGCATAGACTTTTATACTCTGATACAGATTCCGTCATCTTTGTGTCTAGGAACGGTGACTGGGAACCCTCTCTCAGGGGATCATTTGGGGGAGCTGACGAGTGAGCTAGACGAGAACGATTTTATAACTCGATTCTGCTCTAGCGGCCCTAAATCTTATTCTTATGAAACGGCCAAAGGCAAGACGTGCATGAAAGCTAAGGGTATAACGCTCAATGCTAAAAATTCTCGAGTCATCAATATGGAATCCCTGATTGGTCTGGTTGATGCTTATGTGACGTCACACGATAGATAGCAAACATATCCTGGCTCATACCGATAATATCGTGAGGCATAAAAAGACTCTGACGTTGCACAACAAATCAGTCGTTAAAAGTTTCAAGGTGGTGTATAATAAACGTCAGACTTTTGTCTGATTTCACCACACTTCCTTATGGATTCTGATCAGATGATGAACAGGGTTCGCTGGATGTATCCAATTTTGATTTCAGACTTCAACATCCATTTAGTTGTGTTATAAGTCGGACCGTCCAATTCTGGAAAGTCTTATTTTGTGAAACTTTTGTTGGAAAAAGGTTTGACTATTAATCTCCAAGAAAATTGAAAACATTGTTTGGTTGTATGATTGTTGGCAACCTTTGTATGATGATGTGTTGAAATTGTACGAACATTAAATTCTTCAAGGAATACCAGAGAGTCTGAATGATGATGATTTACTTCCGATTCATAAGACAAATCTTCTCATCGTGAATGATTTGATGCAGCAGGCTAGCACCAACCTGGAACTACAGAGGGTTTTCACACAATATTGTCACCACAGGAATCTCAGCGCGATATATATTGTCCAAAATTTGTTTGTACAGGGCAAGTCCAGTCGTACCATCAGCTTAAACGCGAATTATATGATTTTGTTTAAAACCCCCGTGACGTGGATCAAGTGGCGCTTCTCAGGACGTCAGATGTACCCTGGAAACACAAAATACTTTATGGAATGTTATCACGACGCTGTGAACCAACCTGTCGGCTACCTAATGATTCGACTATAAAGCGAAAACTCCCGAGCAGTACCGTCTCAGAACAGGTTTGCTTTCAGACCGTCAAGTGGTTTATATTCCGAAAAAAAGAAGAGTGCGATAAATCATCATGTCCGCCAGACTTTGTAAATACCTTCCTGTGTTAAAACTGCTACATAACGCCACTCCTAAGCAACGACGTCTTATTTTACAATCGGCGTCCGACGAATTCATTTTGTCACTGTGTGAAGTGGCTCTTAACATCCTATACGGCACGATACGGTCAGATAGTCAACAGTACCGAAAACTGAAAAAGAGGAAAGCGGAAATCAAATTTGTGGCCAATAAAAAAATTGGTATAGAGGCCAGAAACGCGTCTTCAGACCAGAACGGGGGATTTCTATTACCGCTACTATCCATAGCCGTCCCATTCCTTACGAGCTTGATAGCGAATCGATAGGATGGAGTATGCAGAGAAGATGTATTTAGTTCCTCAGCATCAGTTGGGAAAATTGAAAGCGAAAATGTTCGTGAGAACATTCAGCAGACTGTGGAAAACGACTTGGACGGGGATATAAGAAATATTTTACTACGGACTGATTTGAATGCGTGCGGAAAAGTCAAACTTTACACAAATACTTTGAACAGGTTTTTGACCATCGTTAAACAAGGTGATCGCGAGAGTGCTGTTTTAACCCTGTCTTTACCCAATAATGATGAATAATCAGCTGATGGTAATGTCGAAAACGTGGATGCGGTGGCTAATGTGGTGGACGAAGTGTTGAAGAATATCCCTTTGAGAAGTGTGAAAAACAGCAGATACATATTAGACAAGATGTCTAAGGCCGTAGGACTAAGTGGTTGGAACAAATTGGGGGAGTTTATGTTCAGGGGTAAAGTCATACCCGATTCGCACATGGTCGATTTGTTAAAAAACGTGACGGCTCCGCAAAATAGTTGACATGATCGGAGACCTCTAGGTTGGTCGGAGTTTCTACAGTTCTTTGCCGATTTAAACATCCCTTTCCCCACAGTCCCGAATCACCGGGTGAGGAGTCTGATTCAATCTCTAAAGACCAGCACTGACAGCCCCCGACTACATCGCCTAATGTGTTTTATACTAAGGTACGAAAACATCTGTCCCAAGGCAGAACAAGTGCTAGGCCTTACAATAAGGTGTGAAAAGATCTGCGCAACGCTTCTCCGAAGGACTCTCTGTTAAAAATAGCAAACGATGACCCCAGAAAATGGTTGGATTTTTAACATTTGTCTCATATGATTAAATAAAGACGATAAAATATAAATGGTTTAAGATTTTTATTTATAGATCATACAGGTTTGCACACAAGATGACATTTTATCATTACATCTATGTGGTCTTAATCTCTTGACAAAGCTGGTGACCATCTTATCATTTTTGAGATAATCGTCGCTGTATAGCTTCATCACGCGACCATAGTCACAGCCTCTAGCTAAATGATATAGAAAAAAACAAACAGTGTTGTCCGCAGGTATTGGTCGAATAATCCTGAACTTGTTTGTCAGAATACAATAGTTCGGGGTGGTTGGTTGCTAGAAAGTGATCGATGGTGGTTGGGAAGCGAGGGCTGTCGGGGTCGATTGCCGAAGCTGTCGGAAAAACAAGCAGGGCCCTCTTCGGGTAAATAAACGGCGAGCCAATGTTCACCGGGGTAGCCCCGCGGGGTCAGGTGTTAACGATAGTCATCGCCGGTAAGGTCCTCACAGGATTTTTCGGTAGTTGATCGCATGGTAGAACCCCGAGAAAATTTGTTTTGCATGTCATTTTATCCATGATAGCGGTGAGTTGTAGTGTGTTCATCTCTCAATAGTAATCGATCAACACCTGTCTCCGGTTAGACACTTCAATGAGAGAATCAAAAACGGCGTAAATTATTAAATTAACGGTATTGGGGAGAGGTTCTCTGAAACGTGCTTCGACTCTGATATTGCCAGACTTGATGAGTGAAATGTGCTGTCCACAGTCTTCATCCGGGGTGAGGTTAAAGGCGAAAGTGTATATCCATCGATGAAATCATCAATGTTGATAGAGAGCACTCTGTCTTAGATGTCTCCCGGTAGCCATCGCCAACTGATAAAATTCACGAGCCGCCAGACCAGCTGCGAAATTAGGCTGGAAAGGTTTGGAGGGGAATTGCTGAGAGTCTACGTAGACTGCTCAAGAACTCCAAATTGTAATGCTTGAACGCGAATGGGTTTTTTCGTAGGATCCTGTGAATGCGTCATTGTCAACCATGCCGATGATGATAGACTTGGGTAAAGTTCCTAAAAACAGATTTTCCTGATTCAAAAGGCGAGACCCTGTTGGGATTGAGAATATTTTTAGACAGACCCTGTCAACGGCGTACTTGGCCGTTGTTGACAGTAATGCCTGTGCGTGAGCCAGTCTCACCGGCGGTGCTACAGTCACTTTCTTGACAAAAAGGACGCCGCCAGTATATTTAATTTGTAAGCCACATCGTCGTTTCTCATCAGACAGAATTCATCTTTCGCACGTATAAATCGTAGCTTTAAATCGACTGAGTTCAATAAAAGTTTTTCCTGAAAGAATATATCCCCATGTATGGGGGTGAACAGTTCCACCTCCCTGCTAATAAGTCCAACTCGGACTTGATGCACTCTGTTCTAACAGTAGAGCCATGTTAGAATATTGTTTTTACAATTCTCTTGACCGTCCGGTTTCGGCTAACAGGCTTCTTACGCCTTCTATGAGCGAGTGATCGCTTGTTTGTTAGACGGGTTGTTTTCTTCTTTTTATTTCCCATTGACCACGCCTTCTCAGACCGGGTGGTTTGGACGTCCTCTTACGAGACATGATCATCAGACCTGATCCGCCTTGAGCTTTAGCCTCATCATCGTGTGAACGCCTCAATACATTTGAGAAGACGTCGGATTCTATATTTTTAGTGGCCGATTTTAGGTGAGGCTTTGCGATGCTGAAGCCTCTTTTTAACAGAGGTATGGCCATCCTGAACAGACCCCTAAGAATACCTCCTAACCCGCTACCCGTACATAACACCTCCGACGGCATAACCGGGTAAAGCGCGCCGGCCTGGTTTTGGTAGTAGGCGACATAATCCGGACTCTCTCTATAGTGACAATTCATTTTTCGGTTTAAAGTGTCGTTTTACAATGACTTTTCCGTAAGTGAAGGGAACTGGTTTGTTTTGATCGTCCTTAACCTCGATGCTGATGTCAGTGATGTGATCCTTGGTGACCGATGCGTAATGCGGCTTTGTCGTATCTAGCAATGACCGTCTCATTGGTTTTACCCGATATATGTACGCTAGGGATGTCAACGATTAATCGATTATCGATTAATTGTCGATAATACATTAATCGATCAAACTTATCCATTATCGATTAATCAGGTCTATGCGCGTGCCTGCTGCTCAACCGCAAAACATCCGCTCGCAAAGCGAGCACACCGGAGTTATGTTTGGACTTCATCATGACTACGTTTGCGTGTGTATTCGCAGCCTTTTGTTTTATGCAAATGTAAGTTGTAATAGTTTATTATGTGTACGTCTATATCTGATTTATCTCATTATGTAATTGAAGCGTGATCTTTACCGTGCGCAGCTCAAACGGCAATGCACGACTAATAATGACTTTTGGGAGTGTCATATATTACATAACATATAAAGATAACAATATTGCAATAAAACGTGGTGAATAATTTGGGTTTAGTTGCCCTGTCACGTTGTTCCAGGGAAGAGCGCATGCACAACGGACACGCGTCATTCTGAATGGCACGCAACTTGGTTCAAGTTCACTTGTGCATTCACGTCATTTTGTGGAGATATTATTTGTAATATTATGTTCATTTTGTATATCTGACTAATCTCATATCGGTTGTGTTTCTTTGATTTAAATAACGAAAGTGCTCAGCGGTTATTAATTCAGCGCGCGCAGCTCAACCAGCAATGCACTAACGTTACTAATAATAACAATGATTAATTTGTGACTGTCAGCTTAGATAACATCAGAACACTATTTTATTAAATCGTTGTGAATTCATTGGGTTTGGTTGCTGTTTTCAGTGCGCGTCCACAACATTCTGACAAGCACGTCACGTTGGTGAGGTGACACGTTCGAGTCGTAATATTTGATTATTGAATAATTTAATTTAATTATCTATAATATTGAAACATTTTACAATCTTTTTTTAGATTAAAGCCCTTTATTTTTTAGCCCTTTATTTAGATTAAAAACAATTATCTTTAATTTGGTGAGGAAAATAGCATTTTGAGCAGTATTTGCAGAGACCCTGTCCAGCTGTTGGTCATACTCCACCCAAGTGCTGCTACTAATGTTTAATTTTTTTTTCATCCAAGTAGTTTACCAGATAGATTATTATATGTAGACTTAATATATTAAGGCTAAGCATACCCATATGAATTTTTATTAACATTTATTTTATCTTGCTTAATGTTTGCAACAGGTGAGCCAGTGCAGAAATATTTTTTATGTATTTAGATTTTCTGTGCATAATTTATTTTGTTAAACTACATAAATGCCACTCTGTACCATATCCCAACTGTTACAATAAAACACCATTTGAGCAATATAACATGCATTTTTATTCAGTATATAAGCAATTTTTGCTTTTTATGTTAAAGACTCTATTGATACAGTGAGAAATGTACATTCTCAGGAAAATCTCCAGCTTATCAGTTAATCGTTAATCGATCGATAAGGTCAATCAATTAATGATTAATGAATTAATCGATAATTTGCATCCCTAATGTACGCATCTCAAAAGGGGTACGTGAGAATCCCCGACCACTTGATATTGGATGATGTCTGTGTAAACGTACAATGTGTAGAACCCGCCGTTGATATCGGCCTGATGAGGGAGTAAGTGATAGCACTTGTACTAAAATCAGCTTCTTTATGGTATGCCGAACGACCGAGAGGATCATTCGGTTTCGCTCCTAAAATCATGGCGAGTTTTCCGTAGAATGTTACTGAAACGTTGGGTCTGGCTATCAGAAAGACTTTATTGTTTATTTCGTCAAGGTCCAATAGACCCGTCGAGTGCGAGAACTTTATTTTATCGCTCGGATAATCGACACGAATGTTCGCATAGTACCCCCGCTTATTTCTAATTTCCTCGATACAAAAAACCCTGACAAGTCTTTGTTAAACGGTTCACCGTCTTGTAGGGTTCTGGCATTCTGGGGTCCTTGGGCTGTATGTAGTGTGAAATATCCATCCTCGTCACTAAAGGAGTACCAACTTTTAGGATATTCAATTTCGGCTAGTCCAACTTGCCAGTGACCTTTCAAGTTTATAGCTTTTGCTAGTCTCGTTGTATAGCTTGATATCCGATTTTCGGGATAAACCCATGATGAAGCATTGCATGGTAGCGTGACAGAACCCATGCTCGTCCATGGTGATCAGAGAGGTTGTGTGATCGCCACCGGTTATGGTCAATGTGTTTTTAAGGAGATTTTAGATCGACCAGAGTTTTTTTATCTACATAGCTGTTAAATTTGGAAGGCCATCCTAACAATTTCACTAAAACGAGCGTAGATTTCCCTTGCTTTTTCTGACCTAAAATTTTCTCCACCTTAAAAGATTTGTTTTTACTGACGATTATTTTTTGCAGTTCTTTTCCATAAAAAACTCCATCGAGGGTTTCTCCACCATAATCTGAGAGTCTGTAGATGTAACCGACGGTTATTCGCGGGATGCATGAGGATATGGTGAAAAACTCTTCCGTATAGTTCTGTTCATATCCTTTAGCGAATGGACCTTTCACTTTAGAAATCCTGACGACATCACCGACTTTAAAATCAAATACGGGGCTCTCTGTTTTCTTTGTATCACCGTACAAGTTTTGAAACACTTGACCTTCATTGTCTCTGCAGACGTCCCACGGGTCTCATTCTGATACTGCGATGATAACTGGAATTGTACCCCTGCATAATGTCTTGTAGAACATCCATGTAGCGTCTCGAATTGGTAGCCGTTAAAAATCTCCACATACGACTTTTAACGTTCTATTGAATCGTTCGATGACGCTGGCTTTCAAATCAGTAGCGGTAGCGAAATGATTAATCTTATGCTTTTTCATTAAAATGCTTGTTAAAAGTTCTTTACCCTTGTCCGTCTGTAATTTCTGAGGTACTCGACCCTCTTTGAGTATAGACTCAAATGCCTTAGTAACCTCAACCCCACTCTTGTTCTTCAACAACCTGGCCCACGCGTGTTTGCTGAAAAGATCTATGCACGTCAGAAGATATTTATATCCATCATTCTCCTTAGCATAAGCGTTCATGTCCACCAGGTCAGCTTGGAATTGGGTATCAATCCCGTACTGTCACGCTTTCTGGAAGAATAACAGGAAGCAAGTGCAGGTTGACTCTTTATTGAATGTGGTACGGATCGACAGTGCAGCAGATGACAAGGGTGACACAGGGACAAGATGGTCAGGATCCGTGAAGAGTGCAGATGATGACACGGTGAATGGCGGAACGCAGAACACTCAACTTCCAACGAAGACACAGGAACACAAGGCAGGAACTGGACACCGGAACACCAACACGGACCACATGAGACAACGATCTGACAAGGATGAGAGAACAACGGTGAGTATAAATGGAGTGGTGATGATCGACTGCAGCTGGTGAAGTAATGATGGGCAGCTGGAGCGGATCAAGTGATGTCATACAGACACACCCCTCACACACGTGCATTCATACAACAACATAAACACGAGACTAGAAGGAAACAGAGAAAATGTCTACCGTGACACGTACACCACTACCCTATTTCTCTTGTATTTTATCGGAGCTGTTTTGTGTAATGTGTAAGCATCCTCACCAGCCAGCCATTCTGAAACCTGTTTATCTGGTTAGACAATCTCCGCTATCCTGTTTAAAACGGCGCCTTTTAACTGTTTTTTACCTCCTAAAGACCCGGGGTTAGATGGTGTGTAATAAGCTTTTTTCATCAGCTCAGACATGATGATGATGTTTCACCGGACCAATGAAAGAATGAGAGGTAAGGATGAATTGAATCAATCTTTTATTAAAAAATGACAGGATAGACAAATTAAGTAAAAATGGGTATATACAATTGAATCTAAGTACAATCATGAATAATAAGTAAAAATGGTTATAATGTTATAAATGTATTGTATAAGTTCAAATTAAGTAAAAATGATTATAAAAGAAAAAGTTAAGTAAAAAACAAAATAACAGATTAAGAAAAATAACCTAACTACATTGGCAAGTAGATGCTAGCACAAATAGAAATTTGCGGAACAATGACATGTCTCTGTCTAGGATATAATCGATAAACAGTTCAATAATTTGCTTGATGTGTAATGGATTGTTGACGTCCGGCCATTTCCTCCTCAGTTCGTCGCTTCGTATTGAATTCACGTTTGACTCTAAAATGATGCATATATCGGTTACAGTATGTGAACATGGTCAACGTGTCGACGAAACGTATCTTAGATTGTGAATTGAGCATGAAATCAAAAACGTCTTTTATCTCATCCCACACGGCGCCATCATTGTCCTCGATGTTTTCAAGACACGGACCTAAGAGAGTGCCCCATCTATTATTACCACCGGAGACTTCTCACATCTTTCATAATTTTCTTGAGATTGGTCTCGCGTTTGCGAGTCATCGTACATTACAAAGAATTTGGAAAGGACGATAGAAAGGACGAGTCCTCAATCATCTTCTTCATAAGACCATTGATCTGCTCTTTGTAATGTTCTTAAAGGAGTTTAGGCCAGCGGCTCCACCAATGTCTTCGGAGCTTTGATCGCTATCGATTGATGACTGAGAGTCCGCTCAGACTTACAGGGATACCGCTGTCTTCAGAGCTTTGATCACTATCCATCGATGATCGAGAGCACTTCCCAGAGATCAACGACGTCGTGGACTATTTCCGTACAGGCTTTGTCCAGAAGTTTTCCCTTGATGTCATCTAACTTAGCCAGGATGAATGGTTCGTCTTTTAATTCGTGCAGAATAGCCCTGACTGTTCCTTGAATTCGCTGGGCACGTGATCTCAAGCCGCAGCGGTTGAGGATGATCGCGATGATAGAGTGGAAATTGGGTTTAAACAGCTTGGCCGCTAGTTCATCAAAGTGAGTGTCGAAGTAGTAGTTGGGAGGGTCAAACAGGCATGAATGTTGCAGCTGACTAGGATGATCAATCAGACAGCCCTCGCATTCATCCTTGTGCTTGACTCCGATGAGATGTTCCAGCAACAATACGGTGGCGGCTTTTATGATCTTGAATCCGACGTCGCTGAAACATCCGCCTGTAGTGTCGAAACCGGGTTTAGCAGCGGGGTTTGTAGCACCATCAGAAGATTGAGCAGGTTGTAAGGTTGATAGTCTACACCGGATTTATCCCCCAGTCCTTATGAGGGTCCAGTGGTGCGGTGTTGCCGGTCAGAATATTATGAGACCGCGTTATCGTCGAGAATGCTACCGAAAGAGATACCGCAGCTGCATACATGATCGGGCTCTGTACCGTTGTCTTCAGCCATGGTTTATATATACTGTTTGAGAGAAGTCTGGTCGACGGAATTTATCTGTGAGGGGAGGAGTCGGTCATTTCATTTCTTCCATGGTTTGTAAAGACGTTTGTGAGGGTCTGCCAGCAGAGGTTTGGGGTGGCTGTAGTGAATGGGGGCGGATGGGCTGGTAAAGGAGCTGCTGCGCGCGCATTTCTCGGGATGGAACAGCTGCACTTTGACTTTGTTGTATCCGTCATGCATGTCACACCATTTGAACAATTTGTCGATGTTTGAAAAAACAGTATTCAGCAGGTCCAGATCGCACCAATTGAACATAAATTGTAAATCGTAGAGATCATGATGTTCGTTAGGATCGGTGACTCCTGACCTTGTGCTTGTGAGTTTTGTCTTATCTTTACAGCAGAAGATGTAAACGTAGTCATCGGGATTCTTTTGGGTATGGTCACCAACCACACAGTACCTAACGTCCAGTGTTATACCATCCCACTCGGCGGTGTACAAAGGCTCTTCCCCAGTGTCGTTGAGATCCTTCCAGACGAATACTGTAAAATAGATACCAGTCTTTTTCAGGAAATGAAACGCACGCATCTTGCCCAGGCTGAAACGCATCGCCACTCTCGATGGTGTAGAGCATCACAAAACGTGAAGGTTTGTGAAATTTGTAGCCAAAGACACGCTTAGTAGACATTTTGAATTCATCTTTAACCCATTCTGTATTTTCATGGATAAAGGTTGTCAACCCCATGCAACCGACGGGCTTTTTCGGAGCCATAGACAGACTTTCCATCATCAACCCACTCAGTTCTGTCTCGGGGTTTTAGGTAAGGATAAAGCGTTCATAGTCATGTAGCTCATGTTTTCCTTTGTGAGTTGTGTAGAACAAAGACCACCGATTTTATACACAGGGGTTTCTGGTATAGGAGGGGCTCTCACAGCTACATAGATGATAAAACCAGACATCTGTTGGAATAATTGATCGCTTCCTGGGTTCACCTGGAGGTCAAAACTGTCTGATTGATTGATCGTTTCCTGGGGTCACAGCGAGGTCAAAACTGTCACAATAATTGATCGTTTCCTGGAGTCATCGAGAGGACAAAAATGTCCGATTGATTGATCGCTTCCTGTAGCAACACATGTTCTCGATTAAGGTCAAAGGTTTACGACCATAATGTCCGATTGATTGATCGCTTCCTGACCCAACACATGTTCTCGATTAGAAAGGTCAGAGGTTAATCGATATTCCAGAGATGGAATTCAAAAAGGTCAAAGGTTAATCACCAACCTGTCCATTTGATTGATCGATAGGTCAAAGGTTAAGCGATTTTCCAGACATCCGGAAGGGCAAAGGTCAAACCCCGCCCACCTGTCAATCAAAAAGCAATAAATCATTTTGACACAAGGTGGCCTATATAACTACTATTGCGCATCTTATGATCTTACTCATGCTTGAATATGAAACTAAATCGTTTTCTTTAATGACTAGGCTACAACACGTAGGCCTATACAGTACAGAGAAATGTACGTCTTACTGTAAGCATGTGGGGGAGAGGTACGATTTGAGCAATCATCAAATATTATTTTGCTTGATATGCCAATTCTTAATATTTGGTCTTTTAAATGCCTGATTGAGTGAGGTCTCTGTGAAAGTTTTAAAGCATTCTTTTAGTGCCGCTTTCAGAGCGGTCCCGTATAAAGTACTGTTACGTCCATAAAGTTGTTGTTTTTTTCCTCATAAATGCGAACAAGAAAAAAATACAATAAAATGAATATTTTGTGTTCTGTGGAGAGCCAACCCTTCTTCATCCGGTGGGTAGTATTACTTTCAGTTTGCACAGTGTAATTCACCGAATTGATTGCTCTGCTACCTCAGGGCTGGGTATCGTAACAAAATGTTCGATACCTTGACTTCGATACCGGTTCCTGAACGATACCTTTTGGGATACCAATATTATGTAACCAGTTTTATCAATATAATATTACCTACATTTTTATTTTATTTTTCAGTTGTTGACTTTCACACTCATATTTTGAGTATGTAAAAAAGCACCAATGCTAAAGTTTTCTGTTTCCTAATATATTTACCAACACGTTTTCTTTACTTCAATGAGCTCATTCATTGAAATACATTACACCATCACCTCCCTGATAATGAATGCATTGAAATGCATTGAGATGCCTTACGCACAGCACACGTGAAGCTTGCCGCAAAGCACTGGCAACAGAAGTCTAATGATTGTGTCGGTAAACAACAGCAAGGATATATTTTTAATCGTTTATTAATGAGCAAGTGTTTAATAAGTCTGCTGGCAGCAAATATGATTATGGCGATGCTGGCTCGTCATTCCTGCAGCAGTGAATGCGCGTACCTAACGTTATATGGATCAGGGTAATCAAACTATTCATTTCTAATTGTTTTGTTTAAAAGTACACATATTTTGACCGTTTATAGACCTATTTCTCATGTCTATGAGGCAAGTATCCTATATGCTGAGTGTCGGTTCATCTGTGACGCGCTCCAGTTCCTGCAGTGGAAGACGGACTTTGTTTTCTCAACAAGTATCTGTGCGCTTATCAGATTTACCGTGTTACTGGTCTTGGCAGCAATTATCCTGTTGAAAATATTGCATTGCGTGCTTCTGGTATTCAAGTCTGGCACACAGGTACACTTTGGATCATTTCCACATATTTTCTATCCATCCGAGTTGGGACGCTTACACGCACGTGCGCACGCACACTCACATGCGACGAGCTGTCTCGGAGCAGCCGCGTAAACTAGTTTTCCGCCACAGCCTATCATGCTGCGTGCTTATTTTTCCACTGACGTTGACTAGATTAACCACTTAGGTACCGAAATTTAATTTCAAAAAACAGAGACCTGTTTCAATACTCTGTAGTACCGAGGCAATTTGGTCGGTACCTAAAAAAGTACCAAACTTCGGTATCCAGCCCTACTGCTACCAGCCTCTGTCACGTACCGTGTGGATCTTGTGACTATTTCAAGCACGCAGCTGAGGAGACAGTGTCGCTGTCAAATCTGTCCCTGGGAAAAGTAACGTTGTGCGAATTGAAAAAGGAACTACATTTCATTACCAAATTTTCAGTAGTAACGCGTTACACTACTTTTACCCGAAAAAGTTGTTGCGTTACAGTAACGCGTTACACACAATACTGCTAGCTAGTAACTTTTTTTTAAAGCTGGGTCTGCAACATTGACAGCGCTGTGTTGGACAGATTTGTGTTCCATTAGTGAGAGAGAGCGAGAGGTACGGATGAGTGAGAGGTAGTGTGGCGCGAATGCGCTACGGCGCTCTGCAATCAAATACGATTTTAAATAGGCTTAGTAAAAAAATCGTATTCGGTGGTGGAAAACGCCAGCTTTAGGCGCATGGTGAACGCGATGGAGCCCCGCTATTCTATTCCAACCCGCGAACACCTCACCAAGGTTTGCATTCCCAGGCTCTGCTCAGACAAGGGCACACATCACAGCCTCCCTGGCCAGTGCGGAGAGAGTTGCCCTGAGGTAGAGACCTGCGCGGGACGGATTTTTCCATCCCGGTCCCGCAAGATTTTGTCCCACTCCCGCAAAAATGTTATTTTCACCCGCTCCCGCCCGCAACGATCAAGTTTCGTCCCGCTGCCGCCCGCAAAATTCCGCGGGTAAACGTACAAGTAGTTTTTTTTTTATTTATGCATTGCATATTCTTCCTGCTACTCTGTTATTTTTTTCACTTGCTCCCTTGTTTTTGACTTGTTGAATATAAATAAAATAAAAAATAAACGGAAAATAAACAAATGATTCGTTTTATTTGCGTTTAATTCAATGGATGAACTTAGAACATAGAAATACAGTAAAAAAGAAAGTAAGGAACGTATAAAATATGCCATAATAATTATATTATAGCCTTATAAATTATATAATAATCAACCTGGATTTATTTCATGTTCAAACAGAAAAGTATAGCCATATAGGGCCTAATACTGCTTAAGAACACCACCTTTGCTTTAAGCAATTCCTTCAAAACATTAAACAAAAACGATCCTTATTCCTCAGTAACAAAATATACCAATTTTAAATATTTAGCTAAATAAATAAAAATAAACTGAATTAACTAACTAAAAAAAATAAAATAAAAAAAAACTGTACGACTAGGCTACTTAATGTGCCCATGCTGGAAGCTGGAATGCAAAGTACATGCCGTGTTACTTTGCTTAATCTCGGAAATTCTTGACATCGTCTTTTCCACCACTGGAGGACATCATTCGGGTCTGTGTGCTTCTAATCCATCCAACTTGATCTTTAAATATCTCGCTATTTTCTGAATCGAATGACACGTCGCTGTCCATGGTATCATCAGCATCCTCCCATTCCACAAAGTCTTGAAAAGTCCTTTTGGCTGGCAGCGGTTGTAGGTTTTCCTCGGTGTTATCCTTCTCAAACCCCAACTCATCAACTAGCACTTTGACGGCATGGATCACAGCTTGTCTTTCATTATCATCAATCCTTTTTAACTGATGCATTTTGGGAGTGAGGAATTTTGTAGAGCATTTAAAATTCCATTTGGTGCCAAACTTTTCTGCGACATTAGTTCGTCCAGACGTTGCAGACAAGTGGATGCAATTTCTCTGAGAATGCAGTCAGTCCTGGCTGCCTCGCAGTGGTTTCTTGAGTTTTACGGACCATGGAAGTACTAGAGCCGCACTCAGAGCTGTATTGTCTGACTCCAAGTCATTGGTTGCGTCTTTGAACGGCTTTTACCAGGGTTTTAAGAATATTCTTGTCAATGCACCCTACTTTGTCACACTGTTATCCAACAGGATTGTTGCAATGTCATCATACTGTTGAAACACAGAATCTAGCATTTAAGAATTAGTATTCCATGGTGTTTCCACTGCCTGCTTTAGTTAGTTAGTTAGTTAGTTAGTTAGTTAGTTAGTTAGTTAGTTAGTTAGTTAGTTAGTTAGTTAGTTAGTTAGTTAGTTAGATGCCTTTATTAATCCCCACAGGGGAAATTCAATGTCCATCAGCATTTAGTGTGTGTTGATTACCAACAAACATTCTCACTACTATACACACATTAAAAAAGCACAAATAATAACAGTTAATAAAAGAGTTAATAGAAGAGTCAGAACAAACTACTACTATAATTAGTAGTAGAATAGTAATGCACTTCAAGCAGATCCATTGTGTAGCCTTATGGCGGCCGGAACAAATGACCTCCTGAACCGCTCAGTCCTGTAGCTCATCAGAGAGGAGTCGGTCACTGCGGCTGATTTGTTGGGCAGCCACAGTGTCATGTAGTGGATGGCTCCTGTTACTGAGGATGGATTTCATCATTCTCCTCATTCTTTTCTCCACCAACTCGCCTACAGAGTCAATCCTCCTCCCCAACACTGGCACACACTTTCTGACCAGTTTGTCCAGTCGGTTCCCATCTCTGGCTTTCATACAGCTGCCCCAGCACACCACAGCAAAGAACACAGCACCGGCCACAATCGACTGATAGAAGAGGTACAGCATCTCATCACAGACATGGAAGGATTTTAACTTCCTCAGAAAAAAAGAGTCTGCTCTGGCCTTTCCTATATGCTGCATTTACATGTGCTGACCAGTCCAATTTATGGTCCAGATGGACTCTCAGATATTTGTATGTCTGGACCACTTCAATGTCCACCCCCACAATTACCACAGGTAGATAGTGTGACTTACGCCTCCCAAAGTCCACTATCATCTACTTGGTTTTACAAGTATTAAGGACGAGACCATTGGACCTGCTCCAGGTCACAAACTACGAGATGACCCTCCTATACTCCTCCTCATCTCCCCCTCACACAAGCTGCAACCACAGTGTCATCAGAATATTTTTGTATATGGCAGGATGATGTACTGTATGTAAAGTCTGATGTATATAAAGTGAAAAGGAAAGGGGATAATACAGTTCCCTGGGGGGCTCCAATACTTGTTTCCACAATGTCAGACCATGTTCCCCAGTCTGACATACTGTGGCCGCTCTGTCAGATAGCTGATTATCCACTCAGTAAGAGCAGGCTCCATGCCAAGGTTCACGAGTTTGCCTCTCAGAATCTGAGGCTGGATGGTGTTGAATGCACTTGTAAAATCAAAAAACATCAGCCTCACATACCCCCCTGTCCCATCGAGAAAACTGTGAGCTTGATGAAGCAAGTAGAGGACAGCATCCTCCACCCCCATGTTTGCGCGATAGGCAAACTGCAGGGGGTGAAGTGCACGCTGAAGTTGAGGGCCCAGGAAACGGAGGAGGAGCCTTCGAGGGTCTTCATAACCACAGACGTCAAGGCCACTGGTCTGTAATCCTTGACCTTGGAAGGTTTCCCACCCTTAGGCACTGGCACAATACAGGATGTCTTCCACTGCTTTGGCACCTGACTCTTCTGAAGACTCTAATTAAAGAGTGTGTGCAGAGGAACCGCCAACTCCGCAGCACAGTCCTTTAGAAGCCTCGGTGGTATTCCATCTGGTCCAGCTGACTTGCCAGGGCGCAATCTTCTGAGGCTCAACCGTCACCGTCTCCATGCTAAAATAACCACAGTTCGGTATGCAGCTGGGTGGAACAGCAGAAGGGGTGGAACAGCCACTGGGTGTAAAAGAGCAGGAGGAAGCAGCAGGGACGGAACAACTGCTGGGTGGAGCCGGACAGGAGGCAGCAGAAGAGGTGGAACGGCCACTGGGTGTAGCCAAGCCAGAGACAGCAGCAGAGATGTAACAGCTGCTGGGTGGAGCAGGGCAAGAGGCAGCAGAAAAGGTGGAACAGCCACTTAGTGTAGCCGAGCCGGAGGAGGCAGCATAGATGGAACAGCCACTGGATGTAGCAGAGCAGGAGGAGGTAGCAAGGCTAACACAGCTGCTGGGTGGAGCAGGGCATGAGGCAGCAGAAAAGGTGGAACGGCCACTAGGTGTCGTAGAGCAGGAGGCAACAGCAGAGATGGAACACCTGCTGGGTGGAGCAGAAAAGGTGGAACAGCCACTTCGTGTAGCAGAGTCGGAGGAGGCAGCATAGATGGAACAGCCACTGGGTGTAGCAAAGCCGGAGGAGGTAGCAAGGATGGAACAGCTGCTGGGTGGAGCAGGGCATGCGGCAGCCAGAAAGATGGAACATCCACTGGGTGTAGCAGAGCAGGAGGCAGCAGCAAAGATGGAACTGCAGCTGGGTGGAGCATGGCAGGAGGCAGCAGAAAAGGTGGAACAGCCCCTGGATGGAGCAGGGCAGAAGATAGCAGCAGCGGTGGAACAGCCAGTGGGTGGAGCAGAGCAGGAGGCAGCAGCAGGGGTGGAACAGCCACTAGATGGAACAGGGCAGGAGGCAACAGCGGGTGTGGCGCCACCGCTGGGTCGACGTAGTGGAGAGGCACAGACAGGAGCAAACCTACTGTAAAAGTGGTTGAACTCGTTGGCCAAAGAGATATCTCCTTGAGTCACCCTTCCGTTCTCCCTATAGCCAGTAATCACTCTCATTCCCTTCCACACCTCCCTTGTGCTGTTATGCTGTTTTTTTCTCCAGCTTTTCCTTGTAATCTTTTTTAGCTTGTCTTATAGCCCTCTTCAAGTTGTGTTGGGCAGCCCTGATGCTTTCCATGTCTCCAGCTTTGAAAGCCTCCCTCTTCTGATTCAGATGGTGCTTTATGTTTCTCGTAATCCATGGCCTATTATTTGGAAAACATCGAACTTCTCTGACTGGAGCCACCACATCCATACAAAAATGAACATAATCAGTCTCACATTCAACCGCCACATCAATATTATTGTCTGACCTGTGAGTGTCCATAAGTGTGTTCCAGTCAGTAGACTGGAAACAGTCCCTCAGAGCTTCGCTGGTCTTCAGAGTCCACCTCCTGTAGGATCTAATGGTTACAGGCAGTCTCCTTACACAAGGTCTGTAGGACGACCCAAGATGGATCAAATTATGGTCTGACTTGCCTAGCGGACCCAGGGCACATACACGTATAAGCATTATCCACATTAATGTAGCAGAGATCTTGAATGCTGTTGTGTCTCGTGTTACAGTTGACATACTGTGTAAAACCGCCCCCAGTGAACTAATGTCAACATGATTGAAATCTCCCAAAATGACTATCATCACATCTGAGTGTTGTGACTGTATTCTTGAGACCATGTCCTGAATGACGTCACACCCTACTGAAGGGACTGCACGTGGTGGAATGTAAACAGTAATGGCGACGATGTGAGAACTCACGCGGCAAATAGTAAGGTCTTAAACTCACCGCTAGTACCTCCACATCCCGGCAACAGATTTCAGGGACCGCATCGGTAAGCCACATCTCCGTAATAGAGTATAAACTGCATTCCCAATAAATCCGATCAGTTTTCATCAGAGCCTCCAACTCCTCACACTTATTAGGCAGCGAGTTAACGTTGCCCATGATAATCAATGGCAGAAAGGCTTATGACCGCCACCTCCTCGCTTTCACCTGAGCTCCCGCCCTGCATCCACGGAAAGGTTTTCGCAACGTGCGCGGGATCAGGGTGAATAATTCCATTACATTTTCCTTGGGGTCGCAGTTGAAGGAGTTTGTCGTGTGAATATGTTGGACACATTTTCTACCACAATCAGACACTAAACGAAGACGCATTCGCTCAGCACAACACAGAGCTTTCCGGACTTGCTGCCAGCACAGTTGGCGCACCGCGCATGAGACTGTAGAGACAGTCATAGAGACTGACTCAGTTTCACTTGCCGGAATGTTTGAAGTAGGTGACAAGTTTTTTCAGGTCTTTCAGCAGGTGGTCAACTTCAGGTGTTTTGTCCGTCACAGCAGACGAGAATGCATGTGAAAGAATGGTGTTGAGTATGTGAGCGCTACAGTTCAGTCTTGTGAAGCCACGTAGAGCTGCGACCATGTTCGCTCCTCTGTCAGTGACGAAGACAAGTTTCTTTGCCTGTGAACCATCTATTCCAAATACTCTGAGTTTGAAATAAGAAAGCTCGAATGTTGTTGCCAGTTTTTGAAGTGCCTGCATCGACTGGGGTTGCAAAGAGCACCCGTGACACCAAGTCGTAATTTGCCTCTATGTAATGTATTGTGGCTGACAGAAAGGAGGTTTTCCGATAGTTTTCGGTCCAGATGTCAGTAGTGTTGTCACGATACTAGAATTTCTAACTTCGATACGATACCTTGAAAAATATCGATATTCGATACCATTTTCGATACCACGGAGAAAAAAATTGCCACAATATTAAGGGGGAATTTTTTTTATTTAAAGCTAAATATAACAAGTCTAGAACATGACAATGAGGTATATTTTACATGAACAAAAATGTCCTGAGTTCTATTTGTTAATATTTTTAATTGGACCAGAGCTAACATTATCCGTTGTATTTTTATTACCTACTGTTATCAAAGATTAAAATATACTGTAACATAAAAGCACTTAACAGTATCAAATTGGAGGATAGAGTGTCAGTAATGTATAATAATAAGATTAAACGTTTAATTTTCAGTTAAAGGCATTTAATTATTGAATTAAGAAATGCCATTGTCTGTTTAGTTTAATTAGTATCTGTGTAATCAAATTGATGATAATCGCTAATGAAGGCAAATAGCAGAATAAAATAATAAAGTTAAATAGGCACAAGCTAATTTATATTTGACCACAGTTACAATATTTACTTGTCTAAGATTCCTCAGTCAGATTATGTTAACTTTAAGAAAACGGTGAAAAAACTAGACAACACAGACTCATATCAACAACAATACTAGGCAATCTTGGTTAATGTTTCAGAAAAGTGAAATGAAAAGAGTTAGTGTTTCCGTTAGGATTGTAATTAGAAGTGGGGACAGGTCTGCCCAAACAACAAACACCCCGGGCCCTGATGCTGAGCATATGCTGCTAAATAGTAACTCTGGAGCCGTCTGTTTTCATTCTCCTACATGCCTGCTCTCTGTGTGTTTTAAATCCGTGGCCAGCCGCGCTCTCTCCGACTTGCTCGCTCGCGGTGTGTCACGCGTGTCCGCGCTATTCTCCAAGATGTGTGCTCGCGGTGTGTTTTTAATGCATGTCCGCCCTATTCTCCGACATTAACTTCACTTTTGCTATTTAACCAGAGTGAATGAGACGAGTGCGTCATGTGTGGTGTTTGTCAACGTGCCTTTGGAGAGAAGTGAAACTGAAAGTGACCGCTCGGCTAGTATCGATACTTCGGGAAATTAGTATTGGTATCGTTCAGATATTTCAGTATTGATATTTATTCGAAATATCGATATTTTTGACAACACTAGATGTCAGTAGTCACTACGCAACCATATTTAGCAATAGTGTCAGTCATGTCATCGACAACAGCTCTCCTTTGTGTTTGTGCCCTTTCACTCAGATTTCACGACAATGTCGTTGGAGGAGGCAACATTTCTTTCACATCAAACTTTCCAATCTTGGCTGCTGTGTCAACGAGGTGCTGCTCTAGTTTAATAAAACCCTGGCCAGAGACGTGTCATAAGGTCTTAGGTCAGCACAAACAAGTCAACACATTTTTCTGTTGTTACAGCTTTTAGTGCACTTGACACTTTTGACTGACTTGCCGTAAACGCCAGGGAAGTTTGGCCTTTCAAAACGGTGCACACATGAGCGCTTCAGACCTGAAGTTCCAGACTTATGCCCGCTGTATGCAAGTATTTTGCTGCATTTGTCACAGCTCGCAAAAGGAAGGTGCTTTCCATCGCTGTCACATAGCTACTGAAAAACAGTTTCCAAATATCAGATTTTCCTTTGTTTGGTTTTGTAGTTTTGCATGTTCCTTTCTTTAATAACAAACTAAAATCTGCAGCACTAAACTATCCACCCGAGTCATGTGGTGCAGACATTTTGCCTCTGTGTGGTAGGCTTGGCTGTTCTGCGCCTATGAACCACGCGAGATTTAGCATCCGACCTTGCACCTGTAAATCGTTTTTATTCTAGTTATCCTTGTTGCTTGTGCATTAGATATTAGATATTTTATTTTGTTTTATATTTCCTGCGAATAATTTTATTTTCCCGCAACCCGCACACAATAATATCTTGCCGCCCGCATTCACCTCGGTTGCGCTGGGTCCCACGGGTCTGCAGGTCTCAACCCTGAGGTGCGACGGCTGGACCTCGCGCACAACTGAAGCATGTCACATGTTCAGTGTGAAGCTAAAAAAGCTGTCAAAGAAACTGTTAGGAACAGGCCACTTGCTGCACTTTTTAACTCTCCATTGTTTATTGCAATACTGCACTTTGTAGCTTACAAGCCTTTGAAAAGTAAATAGTTTGCACTGTTTTAATAAATGGAACTCATTTTCTCAACACATATTTGATTCATTTTGTCCAGCATTTGCAAGCTGTAGACTCTCTGTCCAGTCAGAGACATATATTGTGTAATTGATGTTTTCAGTTCAATTAATTCAATCCAAGTAAATGGAAAACCCACGGCGGCTCCAGGCGTTTCCCAGACCTCGGCCCCACAGCGGCTCCCGGACCCAGAGGTTATTATTATCATTAAGAATATTAATTTCATCAAGCTTTTCTATGAGTTCTTTCATACAGCAGACTCTTGTATGCTTGTTTCAGTTCATCCTGTGATAGGATTCAACTTCTGCTGTTCAAATTATTCACTTGTGTTTGTTTCAATTTAATTTTCAGATGCAGGAAGGGAAGAAAAGGAATGAAAATAAAATAAAAATAATTTAAAAAAAAATCTGTTTCTAATCTTTTTTTCTTCAATTTGTGCTTTAAAGCACCAAATGATGGTAGAAAAAAATATAGCTGCAAGCAGCCATTACCGGGGCCGAGTGGCCCTATGCATTTTTCTTAAATCAGGTTTTATTCCGGCATCACTGTAAACCCAACAAGTTAAGCTAACTCATTTCATTTGAGGAAACTTCCACCCGGACCTCCACACGCGCCCAGGTAACGTTCACACATCGAGTGAGGAACTCTCTCAACAGCTGCTGTTTCTGCGAGTTTACTACTGTAACCTGTTGATCATCAGTACAGTGAACCTGGAGCACTACACCATCGGTGTATGAATGTGTGTGTGAATGGGTGAATGTGAGGCAAAATTGTAAAGCGCTTTGGTGGCCATTGGGTCTATGAAAGCCTTATATAAATGCAGTCCATTTACTATTTACTAGTGTTGAGGCTCTCGACTGCATTGTCCAGTCACTCGGGTTTGTTTGTGTTGGTGTGACAGGTTTAGCCTCATTGTGCAGAGTGTAAATTTTAACTGTAGAAGACATAATATAAATATATGAAATGTACAGCAGTATTTTTCAACTGGTGGATCATGGAGTGTGCAGTCTCAGAAACTACAACAAATGTTTGTTTTTCACAACAAGCGTAATGGTCCAGTTGCTCGCGGCAGCCATGTCGGATAGAGCACTTCCGGTTTCACTTTACACCGTATTTATGGAGAAGCTTTATATGGGTTTTGTTCATGCGTTGCACAAAGAATTAATATTATATTATATTCTCCTCCATCTTTATCCCTGTTAGGTTCACAGGTCCGGGTCAGACAGGAGTTACCAGAGGGATCCGGATGCAACAATCTTAGCTTAATGCATTTTCATTTTGCAAGTAGAATAAAAAAAAATAAAAAAAAAACATGAGCGAAAAGCTTAAAAACATTTTTGTAAAAGACTAGATCCAGATGGGATTCAGAAAGATGATCAAAACACAGCTGGAGTAGATTAGAGTCCATCCCTGGGCAGACACTTTCTGAAACATTAGGCAGTTTTGTGTAAGATGTGTAATAGCACTCCTACCATATAAAGCAAAAACACACACGTCTGGAAAACTCAGTGTTGGAAAAGTATTTTAGGCGAAAGTGTTCTCACGAACAACGGAAAAATCTGTTCAATGGGTAAAAAGTTCAAATACAATAACTTGAAAAAGGGACGTTTCATTTTTTGCCCAGTTTTATGTTGTTTTAAACCTGCATGAGGAATGTTGATTGTACGCTTGGAGTCTTTTTGAAAATATAAGTTAAACAAATCTAAGAGACACTTTAATGCAACTCTGCAAACTGGCAGCTTTAAAGTTTGCATTCCCAGACCCACATTCAGCCTCAGCTTTAATCGGAGATCAGAACTAATTTCTCTTATTCTGGAGATGATTGGTTTTATTCTACAGAAAGAAAAAGGTAAACCTTTGTATCATAAGAACACAATATATACCATTTTTATTAATATGTCCTTGTGTACACTTCAAACTGATCCTTCAGGAACACTGCCAAGATGCTGAAGAAACCTTTGTTATTAAATCACAGCTAAAAAAGGCTGTGCTGCTTCATGAAGTGTGGAAACTGCCATACAGCTTCAGCTTTCAGGAATCACTGATTAACATCTTTGAAACATTATAAATGCTGAAAAACATCCATTTCTCTGCTGTGTCTTGAATAATCTGAGGCCAAACTTTTCTTCATGTAGATTGTTAGCTGGACAAAAACTCATGAGCAAATGGGTAAGAGGCTCAAAATATTTTTTTGTCAAAAGTTTCTCCCGTAATGAGCAAAGCAGAGACCCAAACTGGTTTTAAAAAAAGCAAACGGCCCAGAAGAGACTGGAGCTGACAGGAGGAAACATTATATTACCATACCGCAGGAGGAAAATGACAGAGATAGAGAGCAATCTGAGTGTCAGACAGACACTGATTCTCCAGAGCTTTTAAAAGCTTCTGTCCTCCATTACAGCTGTGGTCAATGAGTCTTCCAGCATTCTGATTGGTGGAGGACCACGAGTGGGAGGAGCCTAGAATAATCAGCCTGTGAGTGAGTAATCAGCTCCTTTACTCCTCAGGCTTGTTCGACTTCATGCAGCTCTGCGCAGACCGATCGGCGGCTGACTTGAAACAGTGCATGCCGGTTAGAAATTTTGTCCGACTTGATGCAGCGCTGACTCCACGTGACTGTGACATATGCCATCAAAGTACCGCGAGAGCGATACGAGAGTAGCCGGAGGACTACTCTCGAAGCTGCGCTGCCAGCGCAGCTTCTCGAGAGCGACTGCACCGGGCTGCACGAGCTCTGATGATGTCACAGCTGTTCCACGATTCGCCGAATTCAACGCATGACAACGATCACATGCGTTTCGTGTTTATTCTCACACATTTAGTTCCACTAAAGCTCACAAATCAGTTTTTTATAACAGTAAACAGTCTTTTCATGTAATCGCGATGTTATATTGTGTCATGTTTATCAAATAAAACTGATTAAAAAAAAACGTTGACTCCACGTCATTGATTATAGGCTTATTTTGAACTTTATTCTAGTTCAAACAGATGCTGTATGAAGCAGTAAAGTTTTTTATGAAAATGTGTCTGAAATATCTGTTTATTTGGCAAATGTTGCATTTATTTCAGTTAAGCTGTGGTGAAGCATGCAAACACCACGTGCGCAGTCGCTACAGGGAACCAGAAAGTGTCCGACTTCACGTCTCCGTTTGCAGCTCCTCCCCGCCTGCACGCGGCTATTCTCGCCGATCGGTTGCATCCAGCCGCAGGCGATGTCGAACACACCTCTCATCTCTCTCTTTCTCTCTGAATTAAAGTTTTCAGATTAAAGTCGGTGAAATGGGGAAGTTTGTTCAGACTGCTATGACAAAAGAGATTTTTTGGACAGTGTCTGGACAGTGACAAACACATGAAATCTGATGTTTTCAACATATTGTTGGAGTGTGTTTGAAAGAGCAGAACTTTAAATCCTTCAGGGGCTTAAAAACAATCCATTCAACAATTTCACACAAGGTTCCCCTTAAGGCTGGCACACACTGTGTGATATATCTGTGTGACGGTCCGAATCGTCGAGCTGCGATTTGACTGCTCACATTATATGTGTGAAATATGAGCGATGAATCCCTTAGTGGGGTTTGCCCCAATAGACCATGATATCGGTGTATCCAGAGATTGATATCCAGAGGATTTTGCATTTCCAATTTATGTATTCTATTATTATTAGGTAAGGCCTATTAAATAGATATTTGTCCTGCAATAATTTCATAGCACATCACAGCATAATGCACTGCGAGGATAATAAAAGATTAGATAGATTAGCTTACTCCTCATTAAAAAGATTTTAAAACACTTAGGTAGATTATACAATGAATTATAGACCTATAATTATACTTATTAACAGTCAATAATCATGTCCACACACTGCAACAATCGGTCATCAATGAAAAGTAAGAGCAGCTTAATTTCAAAAGCAATGTGTTTAACACAAAATACTTCTCTTTTCCCCAAAAAATACTGTAACCTATATGGGCCACAAGAGAATTAAGAAAATAAATGAAGAGAGTTAGGCTGTATAGCCCACCGTTTTCAGCATTGGAGATTTACCCTCGTTGTCTCTGATGCCACGTTTACACAAAGCCGGGTATTTAGCAAAACAAATATTTTCCCCTCTCCGTTATCAAAAATAACATCGTTTACACACCTGCATAAATAAGCCGTCGATCGCCATCATAACTATGCCAAATGTAAGGCGGCAGTGTAGGGGTTAAGGATAAAGCCATGCAAGCCAATCAGAATCCTGGAATCGACAAGAGAGAACCTAAAACGCCGTTTCTCCCAGTTTACGCGACAACAAATATTCTGCGTTTTCAAAAATCTCCACTTTGCCCGGAGTTTTTAGAAATAATCGTTTTCAGTGATAAAAACGGCTTTTTCGTGTAAATGAGAGGTCAAAACACAGAGAAATATCTGCGTTTTCCCATCGTGTAAACGGGGCCTGAGAGAATATGTGCTGAAAGCTTGTCAGTTTTTACTTTCAGCCTCTTTATTGTGGATAAATGACGGGGTTTGAGACTTCTTCACCAGCATAACTGTCGTGCAGAGTTTTCACATTGCTTTTGTGAGATCCACGGACTCGCCTTCATGGTTTAAAATGTAAAAAACCTCCATTGCGACTTCATCGTTTTTCTTAGGTTATAATTTTCTCTATAATAGTACCAATCTTACAAGTAAAGAACTTTATGAATGATGGCTGTTTGTTTGGAAATATCTAAAGTTTAATTTCTCGTTAATTTAGCCACTGTGTCAGATAAAAACCTAGGGTTGTGTCTCTTCTCTTCTAAGAGAGTCAAAAAGTAAGCGGATGTAGCCGTTTTAAAGGTCTTTTTGCACCAGAAAGATACACCGTCCTTTTTCCTGTTAGGAACCCTGTGGACTCAATGTCCTGACAGTCTGGAGTTTCTGCAACCTCCACAAACACAATAATTTACCATGATGATGATCAATTTAAATACAAAAACTGCCGAAAACACTGACTCACGACCGCTCTTACCGAAGAAACGCTCACTTTATCTGCTAAATTGGTGCCCTCGTCTCATTTTAAAACATTTTAAATCCTGCATTAACTTTTCATAGGGTTTTTTCATACAAGGTTATGTATTAATTTAGATTTTTTTTACCTGCAGGATGCCCTTTAAGTTCTGTATCTATCAAACTAGCTGCAATTTAACAAACTGTTGCGTTCCTCCATGGATTATTAATTATGATATGCAAATTCCCCATTGATCAGACCCAAACAGTGTCTTTACAGTCCTCCAGTTCGTGTTGCACAACGGATAAACAATATTCCACACGTCTTCCATGTGTACAGTACATATACACAAGTGCCTCTTTTATTCATTAGTGCTTGATTATTCATTTACTTCTTTCAACTTTTAATCTTCACTTTATTTGCTTTATTTATTTATGTTTTATTTACTTAATTGTATTATCATGGGAAATGTGAACCATTGTCCATCATTTGTCTATTGATGATGAAGAAAAACAATGAAGTCGCAATGGAGGTTTTGTACATTTTAAACCATGAAGGCGAAGTCCGTGGATCTCACACAAGCAATGTGCAAACTCTGCACGACAGTTATGCTGGTGAAGAAGTCTCAAACCAAAAAAATGGATGTTTTTCAGCATTTATAATGTTTCAAAGATGTTAGTTAGTCAGTGATTCCTGAAAGCTGAAGCTGTATGGCAGTTTCCACACTTCATGAAGCAGCACAGCCTTTTCAGCTGTGATTTAATAACAAAGGTTTCTTCAGCATCTTGACAGTGTTTCTGAAGGATCAGAGTTAGTTTGAAGTGAACACAAGGATTAATAAAATGGTATATATTGTGTTCTTATGATACAAAGGTTTACCTTTTTCTTTCTGTAGAATAAAACCAATCATCTCCAAAATAAGAGAAATTAGTTCTGATCTCCGATTAAAGCTGAGGCTGAATGTGGGTCTGGGAACGCAAACTTTAAAGCTGCCAGTTTGTAAGCTTTATTGTTGAAAAAAGAGTCAATGAAATGTTGAAAAAATCCAAGATTGTCTCTTTTTTCCCTCAAAATGCCTGAAAAAGTCTCTGAGTTTCTTCAGAAAGCCTGAAAGAGTCTCTTATTTTTTTTTGTGAGGAGTTGAAGAGGTTGTTTCGAGAATTTCTTTCTTTTTATTTTGTTTTGCTGTTTTGAGTCGGAGATATAATTGGAGTAAGCTTTAATTTTGTGAGAGTTCTCTCCCCAAACAGCACTCTGCTGTTAAGTTTACGGAGGAGGTAAAGTCGCTTCCATATTCCACGAAATTTGAATCGGTGGGCGGAACTGAACACTTTCGTGTGCTGCACGACAGACAAGTAAAGGTGTGCCGCCTGTGCATCCAGCCAGGACACATTGTCAAGGATTGTCCAAATTTTAAGTGCTACAAGTGCGGTGGACAAGGACATTATGCACGAGAGTGCAATGATGGGAATTGTACTGTGTGCTGGGAAAAGAAGGAGCTATGTATGTGCAACGGAGAGGAAGAGGACGGTAAAGAGGACGACAAGAAGGAGTCGGGAGAAACCGAAGATTTGTACGATGAAGTGGGAGAGACCCAAATGTCGAGCGGTGAGGATGGAGGTGGGGAGTGGAGTGAGCGGGGAAGCATTCTCGAAGGAGGAGGATCGGGGAAAATGAGCGGAAAGCGGAATAGCGCGGATGCTGGGATGGATAACGGAATCCCAACCAGTGGTGGTGGGAGAGAGAAGAGAGATATGAACAAAAGCCAATGTGGAAGAGGACTGAGAAAAGAAGGAGTGCCGACAGGAGTACAAGGAGGGACAAGAGGAGAGGAAGAGGAAGAAGGAATGGATGTACAAGAGGCTATCTTGGTGGACTTAACTGACACAACAGGGACAAAGGAAGCGACCGCAAATGAGATTAAGAGGAAGAAGGGGGAGGATAGAGAAAGTAGCGCCAAAAAGTAAGATGCTAATTTAATCACGAGATACATTTATGTTTATGTTATTATTTTTTATGATGAATGAGGCATTAATCATCTCTTGCTTGAACTGTAATGGTCTGAGAGATATGGACAAATTTAAACAAGTGATAAGTGTGATGAATGCACAAGTGGTATGTTTACAAGAGACACATTGGACAGACGAAATAATGGGGGAAATAAAAAGGGTATGGGATAAGGAGATATATGTGAATCATGGCACGCAAAAAGCACGAGGTGTAGCAGTTTTGATTAGAGAAGGGTGGATGTGTAATATAAAACAAATACAAAATGATGGTGAGGGGAGGGTATTAGGCATAGATTTTACACTTCAAAATGTGGGATATAGATTGATTAATGTGTATGCTCCAAATGTGGAGACTGAAAGAAAAGAGGTTTTTATGATGTTGAAGCCTTTATGTATAGGGAATTGTATAATGGTGGGTGACTTCAATGTGAAATGTACAAGACTGGACATGGGAAAAAATATGGTATTTAAGGAGGATACTTCTAGAAAATGTTTGAAGCAATTAATGCAGAGTAATGATATAGTAGATGCGTGGAGAGAGGAAAACCCTTTCAAGAGAGAATTTTCAAGAAGGCAAATGGTGATGGGAGAACTAAAACAAAGTAGAATTGACCTATGTCTGGTTAAAAGGGACATCTTACAATACATAAAGAATGTATGTTATAACTTTACAGGGATCTGTGATCATGCGGTTATGACAGTGAGGTTAGGGGGAAATACAAAAATAAAAGGCGGGGGCACGTGGTGTTTAAACTCTGCATTATTAAAAGAAGAGATGTACAGAAATAGAATAGAGAAATGTATAAAAGATGAAATGGAAAATTATTTATATGAAGATAATATATGTAAATGGTGGGGGAATTTAAAAAAGGAAATAAAAAAAGTTAGTATTAGATATTCGAAACAGAGGAACCATATGAGAAAATGCAAATTAGATAATATGTATAGGTTGTTAGAGGGAGAAGCTGAGAAAATTGAAAATAGTGGTGAGTATACAAAAGAACATTATTGTCAGATAAAAGCAGAAATTGAGGTGTGTGAAAAGGAAAAATGTGAAGGTGCGAAAATAAGAAGTAAGGCACAATATGTTTTAGAGGGAGAAAGATGTACTAAATATTTTATGAATTTGGAAAAGAAAAAACAGGGGAGGAAGTTCATTACAGAGTTAGAAAATGATGAGGGAGATAAAGTTATGGACTATGTAGAAATTTTAGAAAGGGTAGAGGAGTTTTATAGAAAGTTATTTAAGAAAAAGAACATAAAGCAAGAAGATATAGATAAGGTTTTAGAACATGCAAATATAAGTCTTGAGGATGAGGATCGGGAGTTGTGTGATGGTGATATAACGCTAGAAGAGATAAAAGAAGCTATTAAGCAGACAAAACCAAATAAAAGCCCAGGAGCGGATGGTTTAACGCATGAATTTTACCAAACTTTTATGAAAACTGTAGCACCGATATTGTTAAGATTGTATACAGAGATGGAGGACAAAAAAGAAGTGCCAAAATCTATGTGTAAAGGGATAATAACGATTTTGTATAAAAATAAAGGGAGTCCGCTCAAGCTAGAAAATTATAGACCTCTGAGTCTTTTAAATACAGAGTATAAAATTTTAACGAAGATTTTAGCAAACAGACTTAAAAAAGTCATAGGGACTATAATAGCGCCGAATCAGGCCTATAGCATCCCAGGTAGGGATATAGCGGATACAGTATGTACAGTAAGGGATGTTGTGTGCAGAATGGGGGAGGATGGGGAAGGAGGGATAATTGTATGCGTAGACGCTTGTAAGGCTTTCGATAGGGTGGAACATGGTTACCTGGGGCAAACAATGAGGAAATTTGGGTTTGGAAATAGAATGATAGAATGGATAAATCTGCTATATAGTAATGCGCACAGCTGTGTAAAAGTAAATGGAGTGTTGACGGATTCATTTCCACTTGAAAGATCGGATGAGACAGGGATGTCCAATGTCTGCTTTACTATACTCAATCTCAGTCGAGCGGTTAGCAATAATGGTTCGAGCAGACAAAAAGATAAAAGGAATTCAACTGCCAAATAGCTGTGAGAATGTGATTCACCAGTATGCAGATGATACGACTTTTACGGTAAGGGATGTAGAAAGCATAAAAAGGGTGATGAGGCATATAGAAGTATACGGGAAAGCATCAGGAGCAAAGATAAATATAGAAAAGTCTGAAATAATGAGGAGGGGTAGACTTGGGGGGTTGTGATATACCTTTAAAACCACGATGGGTTATGTTGAGATTTTAGGTGTGCAAATTGGTGAAAATGCTAAAAATGCAAGAGACGCTACATGGACAGGGGTTTTAAACAAAATCAAACAGGTACTCCAATTTTGGAAATTGAGGGAAGTGATGCTAAGAGGGAAAGTTATGCTGGTGAATTCTCTGTTGCTTTCCAAGTGTAACTATATTTTGGGTACAGTTGACTTGCCACAATGGGTAATGAATGAATTAACGGAAATAATGAATGATTTTATGTGGGGTGGGAAGGGAGCTAAAATAGCAAGGAAAACATTAATTGCGAGCAAAAAAGAAGGTGGATTAGGATTGATTGATTTGGAGGTGAAAAAGAAAGCTATAAGGGTGAAAGTGGTGAAAAAATATTTATGTGGGAAAGAGGAGTATGGATGGAAGGGGTATATGAAGGAGGTGTTGGCTAAATGTAGTGGATGTGGGGAAGAAGGGCTTTTTATGGAAATGAAAAAACCCATGTATGACAAAGTGCCTCTGTTCTATCAAGAGGTTTTAGGAAATGTAAAGTATGAATGTGAGAACATAAATCGAGTTTTAAATCAGCCAATATTTTTAAATCCAAAGATTAAAATAAAAGAAAGAGTGTTTTGTGATAAATTATATATGAAAGCAGGAGTAAGACAAGTTAAAGACCTAGCATATGAGTAAGGGGTTTTTTGCCTAACAGAGCCATATATGATTGCGTACTGGGATGGGATGATGAAATTGAAATGTCAAAAGTGGACATGATGTGTGAAAACATTAAAATGAGCCTGCCCAGATCCTGGGTAAAGAAAATTGAAAATGAAACTGTCAAACCTGGGGAATGGGGATTGCCAGTTTTGTATTTTAATGTTGAGGATAGGGAAAGATTGCTAGAAGAGGTGTCCACGAATATGTTGTACAAATTTTTGTTAAAAAAAGAGATTAAAGTACCAGCATCTGAGGTTGTGTGGCAGAAAGTGTTCCCTGGGCTAAATGTCAAAGAAATATGGGGAAATCTGGATGTAAAATATAATGGACTTGAATGTGAAAACCTGGACTTCAAGCTAAGACACAATAGGATCTACACAAAAGTGGTACTGCACCAGATAAACAGGAACATAAATAGGGAGTGTGATGTGTGTAAATCTGTTCCAGAGACATTGATGCACATCTTTTTGGAGTGCAGTGGACTTGAGGACTTTCATGACAAGCTAAAAAAGGTAATCAAGGCAAATTGGGGGAAAAATGTTGGGCATGATGAATGGAAAACAATGATTTTATTTGGAGATGCTGTAGGTAATAAGGATAAGAAAGTGAACCTGTGTAATTATGTGTTGAGTAACGCGAGATATGGGGTATGGGCAAGGAGGAATTTAGCATTCAAGGAAGGGAAAAGTGTGGAAATATGTACAATGTTTAAACAGGTGCTGAGGAAAAATGCTTATTTGATGTGGAAGTATCTGGATAAGGAGGTTTTTGAAGAATGCTTTTTAACGGGTTGTGATTTGATAAAGGTGGATAGCGGGAAAAAATGTACATTAACTTTTGAGCAGTCACCAATGTAGTTAATGTAATGTGTTAAGTGATGTAATTTGATTGTGGAATGTAAAATTATTTTGATATTTTTGATAATAAAAAAAATTTAAAAAAAAAAAACGCCCGAACTCGTCTGATCCTCGGAAGCTAAGCAGGGTCGGGCCTGGTTAGTACTTGGATGGGAGACCGCCTGGGAATACCAGGTGCTGTAAGCTTTATTGTTAATAAAAAAGTCAATGAAATGTTGAAAAAATCCAAAATTGTCTCTTTTTTCCCTCAAAATGCCTGAAAAAGTCTCTAAGTTTCTTCAGAAAGCCTGAAAGAGTCTCTTATTTTTTTTCTTCAAATAGCCCAATTTTGGCAGCAGATTTCGCTTACGGCCATACCACCTTGAGAACGCCCGAACTCGTCTGATCTCGGAAGCTAAGCAGGGTCGGGCCTGGTTAGTACTTGGATGGGAGACCGCCTGGGAATACCAGGTGCTGTAAGCTTTATTGTTAAAAAAAGAGTCAATGAAATGTTGAAAAAATCCAAGATTGTCTCTTTTTTCCCTCAAAATGCCTGAAAAAGTCTCTGAGTTTCTTCAGAAAAGCCTGAAAGAGTCTCTTATTTTTTTTCTTCAAATAGCCCAATTTTGGCAGCAGATTTCGCTTACGGCCATACCACCTTGAGAACGCCCGAACTCGTCTGATCTCGGAAGCTAAGCAGGGTCGGGCCTGGTTAGTACTTGGATGGGAGACCGCCTGGGAATGGCCCATGACCCCTCCAAGTCCTTGTCCTGGGGCCTGATCACCTTGGAAAAAATGTAAACAGATCAAGAGGGGAGGAGAGAGGGAGGAGCCAAATAAAAAGCGAGATCAATATTTTCACACTTCAGGACATCAAAGTCTTGTTTACTGTTCTTTTTTATGTTTTTGTGAATAAGATTAAGACTAGAAGCTCTGACTTTATGTTTTATTAAGTATAATATGATGTCTGTCACGTAATGTAACAAACATAATGCTTCAATTAAAGCAATAAAAAACAAGTAATGTAACAAATGTGTTTACTCTTAACTGTTTGAAGTATGAATGGATGCACTTTACAAATAAACTTTAGTTACAAAATACTTTATCTTTACATTACTGGTAAGTAATTCAGCCTCTGTTATACTCAATACAGTTTCATGTGACAGTCTTTACCTCTATCTATTGGACAAATGGGGAGGAATCATATATTTGGAAACATTCTTTTTTTTTATTTGTTCAACAATATATATCTACATATCAGAAATAAATAAACAACACAACAATAATAACAATAACACCAGTAACAAGGTAAACAGAATAGAATTAACATTAATTATTAAGTAATTTAGCAGAAAATATAGTAGAATAGGTATAAGTTATTATTTACAGGATTTGTTCAACAATATATTTCTAGATATCAGAAATAAATAAACAACACAACAATAATACAGGTAACAAGGTAAACATAATATAATTAACATTAATTATTAAGTAATTTAGCAGAAAATATAGTAGAATAGGTACTAATAAGTTATTATTTACAGGATTTGTTCAACAATATATATATATATATATATATATATATATAGATAGATGTAGATATAGATATCAGAAATAAATAAACAACACAACAATACCAATAACACAGGTAACAAGGTAAACAGAATATAATTAACATTAATTATTAAGTAACTGTTTTGTAAACAGCTACAAAACAGCTTTGCCTCAATATAGATGAGGAGGACATACTACCAACCACTAATACAAAATTCTTGGGGGTTCACATTGATAAATGCCTAAATTTTAAATGCCACATTGATCACTTGATACAGAAGCTTTCAAAATATGTTGGTCTTTTTTTCAGAGTACGGCATTATCTTACCTTACCTGCTCTTCTTACCCTGTATAAAACTTTGTTCGAACCTCACATTAGTTATTGTAATGTAATCTGGTGTAATACCTACCCGAGTCATTTAAATAAATTAATAAGTCTGCAAAAAAAGATAATACGAGCTATAACGTGGTCTTGGTATAACACTCCCACAAGACCCCTCTTCCATCGTTTAGGTCTCCTTCGGCTTACTGAGTTGAATATATACCATAATGCGTGTATTATGCACCAAGTAGTTAATGCTACAAACAGCAGGCTATCTCAGCTCATCCCGATTAGTAGTCCGCTTCATGCTCATGCCACTAGAAACAAACATCTGATCATTGGTAAAACCAGAAGACTTAAAAGTGCAAATTTGAGCATCACAAGTAGAGGCCCAAAGATTTGGAATGAGCTAGATGCCCGGCTGAAGGTGTTGAAATCTGTATCCATCTTTAAGAAAACACTAAAAAGGGAACTTTTACGCTTATATCTATAACTTTGCCATTAGCCTATGTAGACTACAGTTGATTTTAAAACATTGTCCTGATTTATTTTTTGTGTGTCTTATGTTGTATTGTGTATTTTTTTTTTTTTTTTTTTTTAGGGTTATGTGATTGGTGTCTAGTCTAAGTATTTGTATGTAATGTGTTACTTACTTTAATGTCTCAGGCTCCCTATTATAAGCTTTAAATAGCTTCTCTGGGAGACCTGATTCACACATGACTATATGTGCTCATTGGTTTGTGCCATTTGTATTGATTTTATGTGTGGATAAATAAATAAATAAATAAATAAATAAATAAATAAATATGTAGCAGAAAATATAGTAAAATATGTACTAATAAGTTATTATTTACAGGATTTTTATATATATTTAAAAGATTTATACATGTACACATTGAGCAATATAATATACGTACAATATATACAAGGGGATGAGTATGCAATGTTAAGCAGATATTTACATTCACTAAAAACACATCTTTTTATCCCACTGTCTGATTTGATGGCAGACAATGAGAAAATAGGTATGTGTTTTATAGATGGTGTATAATGAATCTGTATAAGAGGCAGATATTGTAGCCAATATGACTTATTATATTTCAGCCTTATTATGAGAATATAAATAACATGGCAAATTAAATTACATTGTAACGCACATAGTGCAAATAATGTTGAGGACATGTAAATCTCTGTGCACAGGTAATTCTGACTAACCCACAACATGTCTAAACCAGGACTAAATCACAACCTTAATTCCAATGCAGTTGGGATCTTGTGTAAAACGTAAATAAAACTATAATACATTCATTTGCAAATCCTTTTCAACTTATATTTAATTTAATATACTACAAAGACAAGATAGAGCTTTTTGGAACGTGTTGCAGGCATCAAATTCAAATTGAATGAATATTTGCAAAAAACAATAAAGTTTATCAGTTTGAACATTAAATATCTTGTCTTTGTGGTGTATTCAATTGAACATTGGTTGAAAAGGATTTGCAAATCATTGTATTCTGGTTTTATTTACGTTTTACAGAATGTCACAACTTCATTGGAATTGGGGTTGTAGGTAAGTACAACTGGGATTGAACCAGGTCTAAATCATGTCCAAACTGGGGCAAAATCTAAACTAGGTCTAATCCAGGTCTGAACCAGGTCCAAACCATACCCCAGAAGTATGGTCACTACATCTATGTAGTTGGCTCTCTACTTGTTATTTTTTCTTTTTTAGTTCCTCGTCTACAACACTTTTGAAGTGTTCAAAACTGTTGAACACAACACCTTCAAAACCTGAAGTGGTGGACTTCCTAGTTGCTGGGCAGTAAGTAAATATTTTTTGGCTACTTTCAGCAGCCTTGTCTTTGGAGGGTGTGTACCTCCTACGCTGCCCACCACACTGGGGTACTTGGCAGGCCCCACAAGGCTTCATGGATTTATGAGGCTTGATTGGTCTGGATGTCAGCGCAGGAGGCGGTGCGAAAGGTATGAAGCCTTGACTGCTGGACGCCCCACAGAGCATCATGGAGGGTCCCTGTGGCTGTGCAGGAACCACTACCAGGACAGGTGCTGCTGACGCTCTGGGTGGGATGTACACAGGGGGTTTAGGTTGAATGGGCCGGTTCACATGCTCTTCCATATCTACCCTGCAAAAATAAATCATGCATGCGATGATGAGTATCATTCATGAGAAATAATGTGTACGACTATCAATTCACATGGTTTGTTGTGTTTAAGTTTAAACCATTCAGCTGATAAATTCAGACATGTTCACATATTGTAATAAAATAGTAAAGTCACATACTTGTGAAATGAAGAACTTACCTCCGCTTCTGACCATGCCTTTTCCCAGCAGTATGACGTAGGCTCTGGTACTGAACCTGAGGTCGATCTGGAGCTGGTAGGGATTCTGGCAGAGTAGGAGCTGCTGGCATTGGTTCTTCTGACAGCACTCTTTGGTGGGGTTTCACCTTTGGCATTACTGTTGCCCTGTAGTTAGCCTTCTTCTCTTCCCGTGCCATGAATGTAGAGATGGACTTGGCATTCAGATTGGGCAGAGGAATGGAGAGGCCGTTGAGGATGGGATCGTCTCTGACTCGGTCTACAATCCTTTTATACTGGCCCTTGATTGCATTGGTGATTTTAGTGGGGGAGTTGAGACGACTGGCTGGTGGCCGGTTTTTCAGCATCTTAATAATGAGGTACAACAGACGACTATCCTCAGTCACCTGGGCTGCCTGAGGGTACCTCATCCAGGAAAACTTTGTCTTCTGTGCTGCTCTGTTCTCAGGTGTGTCAGCTCCCAAGCATCTGCCAAACAGGGTGTAACCCCACCTAGACTCATACCTTTTTACAAAGTTGGCTGCAGACCTGTCATGCTCATGCAGAGCACCAACTGCAGTGCCAATCTTCAGCCTTAGGTCAGCTGGCACTAGGTGACGGTCACTGTTGTCTGCCAGTTCTCCCATCCAAGTACTAACCAGGCCCGACCCTGCTTAGCTTTCGAGATCAGACGAGTTCGGGCGTTCTCAAGGTGGTATGGCCGTAAGCGAAATCTGCTGCCAAAATTGGGCTATTTGAAGAAAAAAAATAAGAGACTCTTTAGGCTTTCTGAAGAAACTCAGTACTAACCAGGCCCGACCTTGCTTAGCTTCCGAGATCAGACGAGTTCGGGCGTTCTTTTTTTTTTTTTTTTTTTAAAATGTCATTCAATAAAATACAATAAAATATATAGTAAAAACAGATTTCCATTTCATACAGAAGATACAGATTTCCATTGAGGATACATATTTCTTACACAACCTCTCTACATCACATATCATTTACATAATTTAAAAATCATTCACTTCCTGGCAACTTCCACATTAAATCCTTTAAAACATCAAAAACTCTTGGGGTAAAAAATCCATAAAAGACATCCAACTTGTTTTCACATTTAAAATACTCATACAATCTTTCAATATACAACTCGGTTTTTCTTTTAAAAACAGTCCAAACATCCAACATGATTTTTTTCCTTTTTGCTACAATTCTTCTTTCCCATATTGCACTTTTCATTAACATCACGCACAGATTAATAAACCTTTTGTTTTTACCCTTTCCTTCCATCCCAAACATCACCACTCTGTTCCATTCTACAATCTTCTCTTTCAATTCCCCTCTCAACATTTCAATCAATTTTTCCCCTTTTCCTTAAAATCGTCCAATTGTCTACAATTTAAAAAGAAGTGTAAAAAATTTTCATCATCCATATTACACACTTTACATTTTTCAGTTAATTCCTAATTCCATCATGTGGATCTTTTTTTAAAATAATGTCAGTAAAAATTGCTCTGTGTCTGATTAAATATTCAAAACTCTCCAATTTTGCGTCTATCATTTTACCTGTCATATTATTCCAAATATCCTATTCTTTTAGATTTTCGTATTTCTGCAGCCAGTACTCGTTGACTTTTGGTTTCCTAAAAACCCCCTCTGTAAAAAACAGTAAAACATTTTCATAATACATTCATTAAAAGCAAAAGTTTTCCCCCAACCTTACATGCATGTCTTTCCCTGTTTCTCTTCTTCCATATCTTCCATTCTTTTAATCCACTCATTGGGTATTGATTCTTTCATTATTTCATACTTATTTTGTAGTTCTTGTACATGAAAATCCTCTTTTGCCACCTCCATTGTATCTATTATATACTGTAATGGTAAAAAACCCTCTTTAAATTCATATCTTACTCTTGTGATCCCAACATCCCACCATTTCTTAAATAAAATTCAACGTGATCTCATGAGAATACGTATGCATTTGTACGTAAAGTGTCGTTCTATCATACGTATGTATAATTACGTTTTATATGCGCAGAAACGTATAATACAGACGTATTTACAGCATTAAAACGTAAAATATTTACGTATTGACAGCACAAAAACGTCATTTATTTACGTATGAACAAATCCACCGACGTACACATTTGTACGTATGATGTATCACAATTTATTCACATTAATATCGTAGCATTTGTCGTAGATGTGACCCTATTGCATTCCACGGTCTTATTAATTAAGTTTTTAGTCGCATTTATTGATATAATACTCATAAATATTAACATTTTGCTCGTTTCTCCTGCATGGTGTTAAACAATACAATATAAAACCTTAAAAATACATTCTTTAACGTTACTCATTTAACCGTTTTGTAATATTTTATTTACCTTGAGACACATAAAGCGTTTTCTCCTATAAAAAACACAACAAAATTCACAAAAGACATCAATTTTATTAGGTTGATGTAATCCAAATATTTAGAATCCATAGTTGTATGCAAGAAACAACTCCTAATTCAGCCTCTTATCCTGTCGTGATCTTCGTCTCCTCCATTCTCATGTCAAATGCGGGGCTGGTTATGAATTCAAATTCAAAAAATGCGCCCTTGAGAAGTGATACGTCATATTTTACGGCAGTGATATCAAACGTTCATTGGCTCTTCCCTGCTTCCTCACAGATTGCGACATGAAGGACTGTGAGACGGTTAATCATTTGAAATGGAGAAGCGCGAACCGAAGCCGGATTAACATTTTCATTGATTATAATTTCATTTCTGCTCCGTACTTCATACAAAACTATTACAATACTGCCAGAGAAGACTGCGACTGCAACGCATCATCATGTGAAAGGCTTTTGGTATCGGTTTTGACATTTTCGCAATAAATACATTATTGTGATTATACTTGTTTGTTAGTTATGTTTTTCTTTATAATTGTAGTTAGTTTAAGGAATTGTTATGGGTAGGTTTAGGGGTAGGAGTAGGATTGGTGGCTCAAAATAGATTTTAATGCTAACGTTATATTGTTAATAAACTGGCCTTTCCCAACACCGTTTTATCCTTTTTTATATTATGTATAAAATGGGTATGTTTAGGTTTGGGATTAGGGTTACGGGATCTTACATTTATCTATAAAATGGTAAAAAGGGAAATTATACAGATATCTGTATGATATAGAATATACGTAAACAGTTTACGTTTTTTAGCTGTAAAAACGTAATAATGTTACGTTTAAATGTTGCAGATACGTCCATATTATACGTTTCAGCATCTATCAAAACGTACTAAAAAGTAAGTTTTCTATCTTTGCAAAAACGTAAAATACCTACGTATTAACAATGAGACCAGGCTGATAAAATCACTTTCCCCTGATTTAAAATGCCGCTGTTTAAGAATAAAGGCTGGTTTAAAATGCTCTCTCGACCTTGAGGATTAAAATTAACAATAGTTAAAAATTTCCCTCAAGCACTCATTAATTCTCTGTAAAAATCCGGCATTCCTTTCACCATCCAATTCTTAGTTTTCATCCATAAAATACTATCTCCCAGATTAAAATTCACACATTTATTTAAAAAATATCCCATTGTCTTTTTCCATGCTGTTTTGCTCTCCTCATCTAGATACTTTTTTATTACTTTAACTCTTAAGCTATTTTTTCTTTGTTCCACGTCTATCAATCCCATCCCTCCCTTTCCTACTTCTCCTATTATAGTATTGTATGCAATTCTTGGAGGTTTTCCATCCCATATAAAATCCAAAAAACATTTTTCAGCCTTTTTTCTACCCACATCGGCATAGAAGTCACATATAAAACATACCATAGCTTTGCTACCATTAAAACATTTACAATTAAAACTTTCCCTTTTAAACTTAAAGTCCTCTGTTTCCAAAATATTAACCTTCTTTCAATTCCTCCCAGTATTTCTTCCCACATTACTTCTTCAACATATTTTTCGTCTTTCCCTATTAAGACACCTAAGATCTTTATTTCCTTTGATTCTTTAAAGAACTGCTTCATCTCAGCTACGTTTTAGAATATCTGGTCTAAATTGCTCTCTAGATATCATTCCACAGCATATCTATTGGTTTACAGTCTGGACTGTCGATAACAAATTCCAACTTCAATTAGCTTTTTTTTTTTTTTTTTAACTATGATCTGAATATTTGAAAGGTATAATCAATATGTAGAGCAATTCAATAATTTGATCAATTTAACAATGTGTCTGTCTAAATTAAATGAGATGTAGACATGATATTTTGTGAGAAATGCCAGAAAATTCAAGTAGTTTCTGGAACTTTGGAAGAGATTGATGCTTCACATTTAACACAGGTAATAAAGAATAATAGAAATAAACATTGCCTTTTGGTATCTTGTGCAAAGAGTTTGGCACATATTTTGCACCTTCATTTTGTTCCACCCCATACACTGCAACGTGAGCAAATCTGTTCGTCCTGTCAATCAACACAAACAAATTTAATATTTACACCAAATACCAAAGTCTCATATTTATTGGGTTAAACGTTACTAGAAAATTGAAATATTTGGAAAGGCAATATTAAAAAATAAACTTGCTAACCTCATTTGGACATAAACTTAGTGCTTATACCAATCCTTGATAAAAAGCTATTTGCTTGTTCCACTTCTTCTCCCATGGTATATGCAGCACCCGTTTGGAAGCTTCCACTCCATTTTATCTATTTAGTGAGAAAATGTTTAGTACATACAGGCTTTATCAGAATATAAAACAACATTTAAATAGCCAAACGAACACATTGGTGTAATATACCTCGCATTTTATGCCATGTACTTTTGCATGCATAACAGAGAGGAATGGCTTCATGCTCAGCAGGGGTCTCAGTTCCGGGCAGGCCTGGCACACTTTAATTAAGTATGGCCAGTATTTGCACATGATGTCTGCACAAAAGAAAGTTGAATTTTCTGTGCAGAGTTCTTTCTGCAGGTACAAAAGGATAGGCATAGATCTCTCCTCTAAACATATTCAGTGCCCTCAAAAGAACACCATGCCGACAGACAGCAACTTCAATGCCCTCCTCATCAAGTTTACTGCTGGTCTTTCTGGAAGACTCTTTGGCCGCTGCAAACTCTGCAGAACCACAAACACCTTTGCCCCCCACCTACATGAAATATAAAAATAAAAGGAAAAACAGGTATTTGGGATAGACAGAAAATAAGCTGATAGGCTTGATCATGAATTGTGTACACATTTTATTTGTGAAATCAGTGTATAAAACTTTTCACAAACATATGAAATCATACTGTGTACTTGTTAGCAATCTGAGGCAGTGTAGTGCACTTACATGTTGCACCTTTCCACGGATATATTGAACAAAAGATGAAACATCTTCATCTTTGGAAAGAAACAAACCGTCGAAGTAGCCAGAGCTTTCTGAACTAATAAAACAAAATTAGATGTCCTTTGAACTGTCCTTTGAAACATTCTGCTCTAAGGTCTTTGCACTAGTTACACAAGACATTAAGGCCCCGTTTACACGATGGGAAAACGCAGATATTTCTCTGCGTTTTGCCCTCTCATTTACACGAAAATGCCGCTTTTATCACTGAAAACGATTATTTCTAAAAACTCCGGGCAAAGTGGAGATTTTTGAAAACGCCGGATATTTGTTGTCGTGTAAACTGGGAGAAACGGCGTTTTAGGTTCTCTCTTGTCGATTCCAGGATTCTGATTGGCTTGCATGGCTTTATCCTTAACCCCTACACTGCCGCCTTAGGTTTAGCATAGTTATGATGGCGCTCGACGGCGTATTTATGCGGGTGTGTAAACGATGTTATTTTTGAAAACGGAGAGGGGAAAATATTCGTTTTGCTAAATACCCGGCTTTGTGTAAACGTGGCCTAAAAGGAGCCGTATGCAAGTTCGTGGCCAAAACTGGTGCTGCAATCACTTTCAAATTACTGTAGAGCGGTGTAATCCCTCCCCATCCGCCCTGACTCTAGGTTGCCAGATAGGCTGCAGGATCAAACATTTTTTTGTATCCGACACGTTTGTATCTGCAGCTGTGGTAACTAGAGAAGAGCTGGCAACCCGGATGCTGCAACACTACTGCATGATTGGTAGATCTGTGTACATCAGCATCAGTTGAGGGCTGCAACTTCACTTTTTAAATGACAAAATTATAAGTATTTGAAATGAACATGATTTCTTAATGTGTTTTATGCCATTTTTCTTAATGTATTTCTTAATGTATTTTAGGCCATTTTATGATTATTTGAAATACATTTCTTACATACAGCTCCTTTAAGTCATAATAGTATACATTTTTTAATTATTATAATAATAACACAATTATTAATTGCCATACAAAAAGTAAAACTCATAACAACAACAACAACAACAACCACCACACTTACTTCCCAGCCTTTTTGAAGCGGTGAAGTTTTCTATTGCCATCCACAGCAACTGCCAGCATTAGAGGGGTACATGCTGGGCAAGTGAAATGTTGTTCCCTGCAGATACTGTCAACCTCATAACGGCAGATGGACCACTCGAAAAAGCTCTTCAAAAATGTATCGCCACATAAAGTGCATTTCTAGTAAAAGATACATAGTAATATTATAACAAACCTAGAATTGCGTAAGTCTTCTCCATATTTACTGTCTTCTATAAGTTAATGGCCATGTTGCAGAGTTAATTTTTCAACGAATTTGTGCAATTTGCTAGTTGGTAATAAACATTTGTACTGTTATCATTGTATTTTATGCTGTTGGGTATCACAAAACAGAATATAATACGAAAAGTCAGGTACTCTTTCAGCAGTTTGCAACGGTTCTCCTTTCCCTCACAATGCATTGCATTACGTCACCTTGGAGAGAGATTTCCAAAGCCCGCCTTGTTGAGAGCGACGAGTAGTACACGAGAGTATTCAGATTGCGCAGATTATAAATAAATAGATAAGTAGATAGATATAGAGCGATATAGATATATAGACTAGATATATAGACAGACTAAATGTATAGACAGACAAGTATAGAGAGAGATAGGCAGACAGCATAGCGTTAGCAGATATAGCTAAAGTTAGCAGCTAGATAGAAATATATAGTAGATTGACATCATTTGCCCTCTCACGTCTAGCAGGTTCTAAATTATACGTCTGCGGGCCATCATGCATGTTGGCTCTTCTTGCCAACTCTTCCTCATCCCAGTCAGTCACCATAGTTCTAATACTGGGCTGAGCGCGCCCATAAATGATATACATATCTTGAGTGATTTATGTTCACGTTAATCAACAGTGGTGGTAAACCTGCAACATGGCCTTTAAATATGCTGATCATCAATAACATCAGAATAACGTTATGTAGATCATCCTTGTACAACCAAAATAGCAAGAAAAGGCATTCTACAGTGCTATTACTTTCTGTTTACAATTGTACAGAATAGTTACCATAGACTTTGCCAGTTTGAACCAGTCTGACAATTGTTTCTGTCATCAAGGTGTTTTTAACGATACTTCTCACTGTTTTTTTTTTTTTCAGTTCAGCAGTTTAACATTGGTTCATTGATGTTAACAAAAGATGGATTTTCGTTTGTCTGATCACAAGTGATCGACAATAAATACAGATTTAACCGAGGTCTAAAATGTTAGGGCTTGTCCCCTTTTGAACACTTCCAGAGGTAGTTAAAAACACGTTCCACCTAAATGTCTATATGTATATACGTATATGGGCTATATATAGTTTTTAAAGCCCATATACATTTCAAAAATCAGGGACAGAAGTGGGTGAAAGTGGACAAGAGATGGATTAAAACAACAGGTGTAAATGGGAATGTGTCTCCCTCATCTACCTGTGATCCAGTCAATCAAAACGCTTCTTAAAACCAGGGGTAAACAGGGCCATACATTGTTTGCATGAGGTTGGAACTAAACAATAACAGTATGAGAACAGTAAATGAGAAAGGTATTTACTCTGCCATAGTGCACCGTCTTCATGTCAAGCATTCTTATGAATGCTAAACGAGACAATCCTGGAGCAGCCATTTTCAAGTCTTCAAAGGACATGAAGACTTCCTCATCATAAATGGTGCAAAAGTTCAGGGTTGCAGGCCAGTAGCCACTCTTCTGCAATTCAAACACACCTGGTACCCATGTTTCTTTGCATTTTCGACAGTGCAGATTGGGCAATGACAAGTCGTAGCGACCTGTAAAATAATGGTCAGTAAATTACATTTAATAATAAAGTATGATGACAGAATGCAAATGATCCAAATCCAAACTCACAGCTTTAAAAATGCCAAAAAAAAAAAGATTTGCATACTATTGTAAGGGGTGGAAATTAACCACAAGATCCAGTCAGGCCTGACCAGTGCAGATGTTTTGTGTTGTATGGCATTATAATTATTACATAATAGAGAATTATTAGAGTTAAATTTGTTTTTGGCTGAGCAGGGTTAGAACAGGCAGAAGTTTTTTCTTTTGGTTTTAATAATTCAGCAGTTTACAGATAGCCTGGATACCAGCCCGAACTCCGCCCACAACATTTTTTGGTCAGGAAGTTCGAGTCTGGACTGGATCCATTGAGGAGTAATTATGATCAGTCAAAAAATGATCGGGCCAATCAAATTGCCAGGGCGGGCTTTATACGATGATGGACAGATGATCTGCAGGGACATAATCATCAAGTTATCAAAGAGTGCTTAACTGGTTTCCCTCAGAGATGACAGCACATTAATTTTAATAGACAAACAGAAAACTGCAATCAAGGCATTTGTCGATCGGAAAGATATTTTTGCCGTCCTTCCCACATGATTCGGCAAAAGTCAAGTCAAGTCACATTTATTTATATAGAGCTTTTTACAATACAGATTGTGTCAAAGCAGCTTCACAGTGATAACATGAAAGTAGTACAACACAGATCAATAATATTGTTAAATATTAAATAATAAATAACCCCAACTAAGCAAGCCAAAAGCAAGGCAAAGCAAGGCAACAGTGGCAAGGAACCAAAACTCCATCAGATCGGATGGAGAAAAAACCTTGGGAGAACCCAGGCTCAGTCGGGGGCCAGTTCTCCTCTGGCTTACATTCATATTGTATATATATAAATATTCAATATAAATATTGTTTATATATAATACGGAGCCATAACATATCGCAAAAGTGTAACTTATCAGCTGCCTCTGGCGGTCGCTAAGAAGATGGGACGTAATGAAAAGCCTGTGGTCGTTGTGGTTTCTCCTTTGGTCACACTCATGAAGGACCAAGTAAAAGAAGCAACACTCATAATTTAACTTATAAAATAAGTAAGTTCTGTAGTTGACAACGGCGCTATGCAAAGGAGTTGACTTACTGCGTTGCTCTGATAGGTTGAAGGTCTACCGACTATCCAATTGAGTGCAGAGGTTTTTTTGTTCCTGGTTCGGTTATGACATGCCTCATAATCAAAGCCCTACGGAGCAGTTTTAGACTCACATTCTGACTAGAATTTGAGTATGAGCGAAGTCAGGCTAGTTTACAGACACATTTAAATTAAATAAGACACAGCACTGATTCTGATTTTGCCAATGACTTAACTTGTTTGTCTTCTCTACACAAGGATGCTCCAAACAAATGAGACAAATTAGGTGTTGGTATTATAGATACAGACCATATAGACCATTTCAAAAGATGTAAACAACACTGGTCCAGAAGCACTTCCTGTTTCAGTTTTTCAACTTTACATAAAAGCTGGGATATAATACAACCAACAGAACATTTAAAACTGAATCAAAAAGTTAAACGGTCCGTGTATCATCCGATGATTCGATTATTCCATTTAATCTGGCAAACCAAAAACGAAAAACGAATCAATGTTTTGTTTTTCTGTTTTTCTGTATGAACCAAATATGAAAATTTTCGTTTGTTTGATTTGGTTTCAGCTCGAAACGGGAAATATAATAAACAAGGAAACCAAAACAAAATAATGGGTCGAATTTACGTTGTCTCTATTTTTCTTTATTTGTTTTCCTATTTCCCACGCGGGATCAATTCTGTTTCGCGCATGCGCAGTGGATAGTTTCAAAGGAGTAGGTCGCTAAGCACCAAAATCGTAGGGAGACTGACGGTCCCAGTTTACTGTAAACTTTTCAGTAAAAATGGCCCTCGAACCATACATGTCTTTTATTGAGGACATGTTTATGAATGGAATGCCATATCATGAGATCTTAGTAAAGATGCAAGAAATGGGTGTCCAGCGTGGAAGCTCTGAGATCAGCATCCGGAGACTACTTGCCAAGCATAATATGCGGAGAAAAGGACACACTTCTGATTCAGACCTTGACATTGCTGTCTCTCGAGCAATAAATGAGGTAATGTTACGTGATATTAAAAAAAGTAAAACATGTTGCATATTAGATCTATGACTAGTCTACGTGATACGCAGGTAGCCACAAGGAACGGTCAGAATCAGATATTTTCTTATAACGCTACCCACTCACTTTTTGTGTCCTCACTGTTAATAATATTTCATAATGAATGAGTGTTGGTGACATAACTGCACATAGGCCTGTTTATTGTTACTGCTACTGATCAGCTTTCAATTATTGTTAATAATAGTTGCAACTTGCACTCGTTAAATGTGCAATGAAAATTGCCAGCTGATAAAATATGTGCTCCAGGGACCAGATTCATAAAACATCCAAGGCTTCATGTTGCGCCTAACTGGCTGAGTTAGATGATGATTAACCAGTCTATGTGATTAACACTAAATTTTAGAAAATAAGTCTATTCTGCCCACCTAAATAGGTGTCATTTACACTGGGGACAGGTCCCATCACTTGGTCAGTTTTTTCTCCCAAATGTTCTGAAAACAACAAGAAATGTTCAATAACAAATGTAAGTGCTATGAACATGAAAAGCAATATAAATTTATTTTATTAATTTATTTTATTTATTATATATATACATATCAAACACATTTGCATTCTCCAAAAAAAAACCTAAGCTAAAAGGAAGCTACTGATTACAACATTATATTCAATTATATTTTTAAATTCTGAATCTGAATCGTCACCTGCCACCTGAATTTTGTGTTTCCCTTTTTATAAATAAAGATATTTCCACCATAAATTGTTGCAGAAAATGTCCCCAGTCTTGTTCTTGTGTCCCCAATATTCTGGATTGTAAGCGTAGCCTATCATTTCAGCCTGCGTTTTGTCACAACTCTAATCTGAGCTGTAAAATGTACCCACCACTGTTCAACACAAAGTGACCCCCTTGCCCACCTGTCATTGGCTGTACAAGTCTGTGCAGTGTTGACAAATCACAGTCCTTTAGAATGCTCTATAGTGCATGAATACTGCATGTTTTAGTGAGTGTAGTACTTGTGGTGCTTGGGATGTCGTTCTGGGACGGGGTGTGAGGCTGGGAGGGAAAAATCACAGTATACTCACTACAAAAAACTAGACTACAACACTGTACTGGACCTGCTATTTGATGGTAGACAAACATTGTATGCCTGTCTGTGTATGTGTGTGTTTTAACAGACTGGATTAACGTATGGTTCGTAAGATGATGACAGGCTACCTTTCCTCAGTTGGTGTATGTGCAGGGGAATGCCGTGTTGGGAGTGTCCTGAGAGCAGCCCATACCCCTTACCATGAAGAACGGCGTCAGGTATGTCTTAAATTAGCTTGTCCACACACACCCCGCATCCCCCACTCTTGCAGAGATCACTCACACAGACATTTAAATGGGTTTAATGTGAATGATTATTGTTTAGTATCGTTTTATAGGTCTCAGGGTGACTGGTAATAATGGCTCATTCCCATAGAAGTAAAACACAAGATAAAAATGTTTTAAGAGTTTAGGAATAACTGGCACACAAAGGAATGTGGTCTCTAGGCACTTCCAAAGTTTTAAATTCATGAATGCTAATTTCCACTGTTCTTAGCAGATGGTCAAACTTCTTCCCCCAGTAAGTATGGTGGGGATACAGTACATTTTCACTAAACTCATGTTTTACATATCAAATAAGGTCATGCTGTATAAGGAAAATGCAGCGAGAGCTCAGGGCTATTGTCTGTATTCAGATTAGCCCATGAGTTGAGGGTAACACGACTCTCAGCTCATGTAGCCACATGTCGGGTAAAGGATTTTCCTCTTTGTTCTATAACATTTGATGGTGTGCATAATCTTTCAAATGATTATGGAATTGTAATAATACATTTACCTGACATAATAAATTGTTATATTTGATTATTCTAACATACTTTGACTTTATTTTAATCAAACATTAACATGTTTTATTGATGCACAGATATCATTGAAAAAACATTTTCATTTTATGTCAGATTAAACGAGTTAATACATAAGATAACATGTATTGAATTTAATAAAAAAATCCCTTTGCCATGGGAAATACGGAACACACATGAGACCTTCACCTCTAATTGTGTACCGCCATTGGATCGATTTAGTAGGCCTTACACCATCCTGACAGATGGGATGAGTCCGACAGAGGTCTGCTGGGGTTTGTCTACCCTTCTGGCCATGTAGCCTATACCTTGCGCATGTACACCTAATTTTTACCTTGCCTATATCTAATGCTGACTAATATATTTTCTTGCTTGCATAGGGTTCCCGTAACTTAAACCCAATCCCATATAATGCTGAGTATATGGGACATAAGATGCACTTGGACCAAAATGAAAAATTGGTCATGTTTGGAGTGACTCATGTGATTGCTGTAGATGGACACAGCAAGAAAATTGTTGCAAATGCGACTATGCCTGTAAAAAACAATCTAGCCATCTATGAAGAGGTGTACAGGTCAGTGTTGTATGTTATGTTTGATCAAACAGATTTTATCAATTGTAATAATATTAATAACTGAGCGTTTCATCTGTGTTTATGTAGACCTGCAGTAACACATTATGGAATGTGGGATCAACTTCGTGTGGATCATGGCAAAGAGTTTTACCTGTGCCTCTACATGCAAGAGAGACTGTCAGAATATTGACACAACCAGCAAAGACAGCCATACCTCCAAACACAGTCAACAAGGGTAATGTCAACCATCTGCATCTAACATTACACCACTGGTGAAAAGTAACTAAGTATATTAAGCCAAGTACTTCACTTAAGTACAATTCTGAGGAACTTCGTACTTTACTTGAGCATATCCATGTCTTGCTACTTTATGCTCCACTACGTAAAGAGTAATCTAATTATTTCCAATATATCAATAACTTTGGCCAATTGTCAAGAATGGTTACAACCAGTACTTCTGATAATACTTTTTCTAGGATTTGGAATACAGAACTTTTATCTTATGATGTTTTAAACATTGTGTGGTCTTGGGTATTTTACACAACAAGGTAATTCTTAGTCTATTCACTAGTTCCCAACTGTTAACATAACATAAAACAGTTGTTAACACATTGTTAACAGACCTCCATCATCTCCTTTTTTTAAAAAAAAACAACAACACAGAATCACACAGTGGAAAGGATGTGGCCAGAAATTAACAACAGAGTGAATTATCCACTAAAGGAGGCCCTCATCCAGCTACAAGATCAGGAGGCCATAGATATGGAGGACAGTCTGACAAGGTTTTGCACATCTAATCTGACCAGCCAGATGTGCCAGATTGGCATAAACAGATTTGTGAAATCATGGAATGCTCACAGGATTCCAGGTATGTCACATTTCCCTTACAAGTTTATTCAGTTTAAGTGTTTTGTCATTGAACATCACAACAAACATTTCTAGTCTTTTTAAAGGGAGAGGGATACCAAATCACTTAGCAGGGACCAAACACCAAGAAAAATCACAACCGATCTTCTACCAGATGCCACAGTTGCAGCCGACATGTATGACAGGGACATGGGATCCTCCCTCACCAGAGTATCTTCATTCGGAAGTGACCCCTTTCTGTCTGAGGCAGACAAAGTGAGAGCAGAGCAGCACTTTACACATTATTACCCTGACCTTTCAGTTATTTTTGACAATGCTGTCAATTACAACTATGCTCCCTTCAAAGAGGCCTTGATCTACCTCATTGATGTAACAAAGACTTGTTCCTAATTTCATGTGCACTGGATTGTGAGGAGCCTTGTTAGATTGCTGGACATCTCTCTGTACGCCATTATGCAGGTACTACAACAGTAAAGGGTGTAAGTATACCCTGATGGTATTTACCAAACAAGTTTTACTTTATGTGTATACAAGTGTCACTGTTATATGTCAACTGCTTATTTTGTTGCCATTAATAAATCAATTTACTGTCATTGTCTCCATATTAGACTTTATTCACAGGGTCGTTTTATGGAGAAAAAAAACAACATTTATTTTGCTTTTGAACAGAAACACAAACTGTGTAAACAAAGTAAGACAAGCTTTGCAAATGTCCACAGAACAGCCTGTCACAACACATTGCCACGTTTAGGCCTAGTAGCTCTTATTAAATCACTGTGGACTGTGAACAATAATGTAGAATAAAAACATCTTGCCACAGTTACTGTACTAGTATCACTGTACTAGCTCTTATAAAACTACTGTGAGGTGGGAACAATGATGTAACATAAAACATTGTAACATTTTAGCTCTTAAAACTCCAGAGCTAAGAACATTGATGCAACATATAAAACATCAATCCTCAATATCAAAAATATTTATAACATGATATAACAGACAAGTAAGGAATAATGGCAAGAAGAAAAGCAGCATTTCCTCTTCGTGTGCCAGCTCTCTCATGACATTTACAACACCAAAAAAGGCCAGTGACTCTGTGAATGTTGATCGGAAAATTATCTGCTCGACACTTCAAACACATTGAGGAATTCTGAAGCCACACAGTAGTGCAGGATCTGCATCCGACCAAACTTCCACAGCATGCTGCAAATACTGGATCGTCCATGATTCCTGCCAGCGTAAGAAATAAATATTAGAGGTCTGAAAACACAATACAAGATATACTAAATGAAGAATGAAAAATATTTTTCCAATTGAATGTCAGACAGCGTTTCAAAAAGCATCCTTTATATAATAAAGGCGGTCCTTTATAAGAGTCCATGTATGGCATAAGTTTTAACAAAAAAATAAAAAATTCTGTCTACAGATGCTCCAAGCACACCCCGTACCACTTAATATCACAGATGTAAATTCCTGAATTATGCTTAAGGAATGGATTTGCTTTTATGTATTGTTTTCCTTAATCTCAACTGGCTACACAAAGAACCAATAGGGGTTCAATCTTCAACTGGCTGGCAGGAGCCGCCACTGGCAGGTCACGTGACATTGGCTGACTGGCAGCTGCCAGTGGCTGGCTATAGTTGTCTGTCAGTCTGCCTTTTTCAGAAACCATTGATTTTTGACAGTTTTTGTGTTCCTCCTTTTATAGCTCATTTATTGTGTATCTGTTGAAATGATTATATTATTTAGTAAGATTTATGTTTTGGGGACTGTTATCCCAATTTAACCAGTCAAATGGCTATGATCAGACTGGCAGGCGTTTGCTGGACGCTCATCCAGTCAGCCGCGGCTGATACTGCGAGTATAACGTGTTGCCTGACACTCTCGTTACAAGGAAATAAATTGTTTTCTTATTATGAATATAATGCCATGCCTTTATTATTGTGTATGATTGGTGTTTTGGGGACTGTTGTTCCAATTAACCAGTCAAATGTGCCGTGATCCGATCACGACTGGCAGCTTACAGACGCTTGCTCAACGCTCATCCAGTCAGCCACTGCTGATCAGCGAGTATAACGCGTTGTCTGGCACTCTCGCTAAAAGGACATAAATAGTTTTCTTATTATGAATATAATGCCATGCCTTTATTCTTGTGTATGATTGGTGTTTTGGGGACTGTTGTCCCGATTAAACAGTCAAATGTGCCGTGATCCGACTGGCAGCTTACAGACGCTTGCTCAACGATCATCCAGTCAGCCACTGCTGATCAGCGAATATAACGTGTTGCCTGACACTCTCGCTGCAATGAAATTAATCGGGATAACAGTCCCCAAAACTTCAATCATATACAAGAATAAATGCATGACATTATATTCATAATAAGAAAACTATTTATTTCCTTGTAGCGAGAGTGTCAGGCGACGCGTACAGTATCAGCCGGGGCTGACTCCATGAGCGTCCAGCAAGCGTCTGTTAGCTGCCAGTCGGATCACGGCACATTTGACTAGTTTAATCGGGACAACTGTCCCCAAAACACCAATCATACACAAGAATAAAGGCATGGCATTATATTCATAATAAGAAAACAATTTATTTCCTTGTAGCGAGAGTGTCAGGCGACGCGCGTTAGACTCGCAGTCTCAGCCGTGGCTGACTGGATAAGCGTCTGTAAGCTGCCAGTATGATCACGGCCATTTGACTGGTTTAATCGGAATAACAGTACCCAAAACACCAATCATACACACTAATAAAGGCATGACATTATATTCATAATAAGAAAACAATTTATTTCCTTGTAACGAGAGTGTCAGGCGACGCGTTAGACTCGCACTATCAGCCGGGGCTGACTCCATGAGCGTCCAGCAAGCATCTGCAAGCTGCCAGTCTGATCACGGCCATTTGACTGGTTTCATCGGGATAACAGTACCCAAAACACCAATCATATACAAGAATAAATGCATGACATTAGATTCATAATTAAAAAACAATTTATTTTCTTGTAGCGAGAGTGTCAGGCACTGGCAGCTGCCAGTCAGCCACGTGACCTGCCAGGGGCGGCTCCTCCCAGCCAGTTGAAGATTGAACCCCCATTTCAAAGAACACCAGGAGCAGGACACTTCAGCTTTTAAAATGACTACATCATAAATTCCAGCAAACAACAACAATATGTTTTTCAGGGTGAACACATAATTTTGTGTCTTCCTAAGGACAAGACTTACCTCTGCAAACCAGACAAGTGAATGTATCCCTAACATTCCGGGACTGTTCTTCAGTCAGTACCAATGTTGTGTTCCTGTTTCGATGGACCAGATCAGAGAGTCCCTGAATGGCAGTTGTCACCTCAGACAAACCCTGAGCAGCCAGGACAAGCTCCTCGATCTTCTCGAACACACTGTCCAGTCCAGCCTCATCATCTCTATATCTGTGAAAGACAAATGTCACATGCACATGTTAAATAATTAGAAACTGTTAATGTGTGCATGTGCAAATGATATCACATGCCATTACATTCAGATTGATTATGGACACAGAAATGATTGCTTTTGTGGCAATCAAATATTGCATAAAGTGGCCATTGACTGAAGTGGTCCAATTGTAGGAGATATAGTTGTATCAAAGTAAAGACTCAGATAAACATGGCAGTGTTTCTGGACTTACTGACAGAGAAATGTGCCATTATTTTAGGTGCATTCATGCATTCTCTTTGAATATGTTGTATCAGACCAGCTCTGCTTTGTCAGGAGAAAAAAGTGAAGGGGGTGTAACAGAAGCCACTGGTAGTCCGACTTACGAGATTATTCGCCTCTTTTGTTGCACAGCTTGGAAATCAACCTCTGGTATAGCCATAATTTTTCGCGCGTTCTGCTTCCAATAAAAGGTGCCTAATTGAGTACAAAATATACAGTATGTAGAAATAAAAGCTCACTCTTGAAGATGGAATGTTTGACATTGACATTTGACATGTTTGACATTTGAAGATGGAAAATGTTTGACATTGTTTATGGCTCCAGTTTAAAATGTGAGACTATAAATGTTGACATCACATTTTCAAGACACCTAAACTATAATTTGAGATGGTAAATAAAATTGCACAAATGGAGCACCTCTTGTTCCTTCTGAGTCCAATATTTCCAGTCCATTGTGGTCTGTCAGAATGAGTTGTTCAGTGCTTCCTAAGGCATCTTTTACTTTGGCAATCATGGATGGGACACTGGCCTCCTGCTCAGTAAATCTTACAACCACCATTCTGCTGTTCACAAGCTTTCCACACCGTACTTCTCCCAAACTGACAGTCCTGGAATTCAGAACAACTAAATTTAGGTTCATTCAAAATTAATAAGAAGTTTTGATAGCTTAATTTTGAACATACAAGAGAACATTAATATTTTTATTCTATTGACAAAGGCATGGAAATTGAAAAAAATGTTCCTTACCTTGTAAAGTATTTCATGGATTGAGCCCTGGGTGGCACTGAGGGGCTTGCTGAGCTAGCCGACCTGGAGAAGCAAAACTGGCCGCTCGTGGAAGGAGTAGGTAGTGCCCCTGCAGCAATGTTAACACCTGAATCCCCGTGTACTTCGTAATGGGCCTTGTCCTTGAGGTCGAATGAACTGAAGAGGCCCTCTACTCCAGGGAAAACTGCCACATTGGTATCGTCAGTGAGGTACAGGCTCTGGCTGGTTACCTAAAAAGAAGAAAGTCCTGGTAACAAAAATCCTGGTAATGTAATTCAATAACCGTATCCACTATTGTTAGGTGCATAAATCCACTTCTACTATTGGTTACTAGTTTATTAGGTTTATTATGTAAGTAAATTAATGTAATACAATACAACAGTCCAGCAAAAAAAACATGTACAGTTATTACAATGCAAAAGTTATGTCATAAAGTAAATTGTTGCAACTGTATGATAATTTTAGAGGATGGACCTTGAACCGTTTGGTTCCCAATAAAGTCCATTATATGGAGAAAATCCTGGAATGTTTTCATCAAAAACCTTCATTTCTTTTCGACTGAAGAAAGAAAGACATGGACATCTTGGATGACCATGGTATGTCACATTTCCCTTACAAGAAAAATTATAGAAACGCCCCTCTGTACAACACAATACTTCAACATTGCCTAGTTACTAACACCTATGCGGCTGGCAACTAAGTTTAGCTGTCACTTACTTAACCCACTGGGCTTCTTCGTAAATGGGTTACACTTAGCTTCCTCCTGGTTTGTTTAGGGTTTAGTTACCCTTTATCAAATCAGAATCATCTCCTTGATTGATTTATTTTTTTGTGTGTAATACAACAAAAGTCACCAAGTTTCACCCCCATCCGATGAAGCAAAAAAAATAAAAATAAATAAACAATAGGGGATTGTCACGCTTCCGGGTTTCATGGGCGGGATTTGTCAACTTTGTGCATGTCCAATTCCAACGCAGTTCAACAATGGCTGAGACGAAGGCTATGTCACTGCTCTGTTCCACTTTGTAAATCTAACCAACAATGCCAACCCTACTTAAGTTTTCATGGATTCCCGACTGAATTGGCTTTATGCACAGCTGCACTACTTCCTGAACTTAAACCAGGGCTGCGTTCAGCCCGGACAAAGCGTTGCACAACGTTTTTTAAACAGAAACGGTGATGCGTTGAACACCCCGTTCTGATGACGCAAGAGTTGCAACTATGGAGCCCGATAAGGCCATTCTCTGTGTTCTTTGTGAAGAATTTGCGGAGCCTAATGAAGTCGGTATAAATATGTGTTTAATATTACAAAATAGCCTATGCCCGATGTTACAGTAACTGCACTTGCCGCCCAGAACACAAGAGAACATCCCAATCAAGTGAAGGGATTTGTGGAAACTGAAAGCACACATATTACCTAATTCAGACTAAAACACATTCTGTTTAGCCTCACACACTAACTTTATTTGCATCTCATAATGTTTTAATAACCTATTTTCTTTCTCATTTTTAGGAAAAGCACTTACCATTTTTTACTTCTATACCAAATGTCATACACTTGCAATGAAGCTAAAAAATATAATAAAGTTTAAACTACATCATTATGTTGATATCCTATATTTTTACAATAAATGACAAACATATCTTCTAATATCCTCAGTTGTTGCATATAGTGATCTGCATTGAACACATTTGTAAATTATTTTCCTTGAACACATTGTGCGAGTTCACTTTAATACCGCATGCTTTATATACATGTTGCTGCTGATTGGATTGCAGTTCTGACACACCCACCAAACAAGAGAAAACATATCTCAAACCCCGTTGCACACCGTTTCCTGGAAACATGACGTTCAACTAAGAAACCGTAGCAAAACGTTGTGCACCGTTTTGAACTTGAACGTGCCCCAGCTCCTTGTTTCCTGTCTGCTATTATTGGCCAAGCTTGATTAATTCAGGTCTGTCTGATTATTGTTGCTGTGACTACTGAGGTCAGGCACACCTGAACTAATCAATTTGTCCAATAATGGCAGACAGGAAACAAGGAGCTGGCTTAAGTTCAGGAAGTAGTGCAGCTGTGCATAAAGCCAATTGAGTATAAGGAAGAAGTGGTTTAAAACTTTAAAATAAAACAAGGTAGCACGTTTGTTTGCAGCCGGCACTTTAGTGTATCAGACTAATTTAACAGGGATGCCGTATAAATAAACTTAGTGTTGTCCGTCATCAGTTCGCCAGCGAGATCAGTGATTCAACGGAAGTGGCAGTGCGCAAATATCACTGAATCCGGAAATCCTACATATCAGCGTGATAATCCACCTATTCAAAAAGTAAACGTTTTCGGTCATTTTCTGACGAAGAAGCCCAGAGGGTTAACAATTCACCAAATGTCACACATTCAAAACAATGCTAGCAAACTAGGATTCATTAACTTTAGTTAGCTAGCGTTAAGTCACCTTTGTGAGATAAACTGTTTGAGAATAATAGCAACGTTCGATTGGCGATTGCCATACCTGAAATATTTTAGAAATCTTTTCCACCGTCATGTCCTCCTCTCTCAGCGTCACTCTTTTTGTGTCTTTGAAAAGCACAAACGATGGATCCATCATGTCGCACAGTAGTATGGAGTTAAACTGCTTCGTAGCTACTGTCCTTTTACCCCAATGCAGTGATGTTGATGGTTGTGTGCTCTCAGAATTAAAGGTAGAAGAAGCAGCTGACAGCAAGTCTTGCAACTCATGTAGAAGAGACTCTGTCACCCAAAAAAAAAATCAATATCAAATTATGTACGCCACTGTCTAATTATCCATTGATGTTACCTAAATACAGAGCTTTGCTTTTTATTGCAATGTAAGGCACTGTTGTTCTAATCAGATTTTTTTTAAGTTTACGCAAAACATGTATGGACTATTTTTATAGCACTATCATAAATAATAATCACATGGGGCTTCTGCAGCTTTGGACATCATGAACAAATCTCAAAATTATCATTTATATACAAAACAATAAAGACAGGAATTCAAAATAACACCTAATAAAAGTTTAATACAAATAAAAATAATAATAAATAAAACATATATCTTACCATGATCTGGACCCTGGTCTTGAAGCAATTCTGTTGCCTTTGGACCAGCCTTTGGTTTGTTGACTCTTGTATCTGATAAGTCAGTCAAAATACATTAGTTATGAAATAATACTAATAACAATAATAATAAATATAGCTGCAAGCAGCCATTACCGGGGCCAAGCGCAAAAAGCCGCAATGCCAAAATGGCAAAAAGTGGCAGACCTACTGCAGCGAGGTGCAATTAATGGCACTTTAAGAGAACTTTGGGCAAATGACTAAAACAAAATCACATAAACATTAGCTTTTCAGATGATTTAATATTTTATCACTTTCGACAAATAGGTGGCGCAGTTATGAAATTGATACGTTGTGATCAGAGTGAGATGACAATGACACATACAAAGTTTGGTGTCAAAATGTGAAGGCATTGCAGAGATAAAGCCCATATAGTCATTTTGGCAGCATGCCTCAACTTTGATGCTGTGGTATACGAAACGGTTTTGTCTATCGCTACGCAATCCATAACTTTTAGTCGGCACAGTCTGGAGATGATACGATTCAATTTTCGTGAAAATTGGACAAACGGTCTTAGGAGGAGTTCTAAAAGAAGGTTTTTCAAAAAACAAAAGATGGTGGACAGGAAGTTTGGCTGATTATGGCAAACCAGATATCTATGTTTTCGGCATAACCCAAGGAATCTATTAAGATCAGTTTCATTGCAATAGGCAAATTTATTCAAAAGTTATTAGCATTTTCGGAAATTAATTATAACTTTTGACCAACAGGTGGTGCTGTCTCAAAATCTTTTGAATACCTTCAGGGCATGCTACTTATGGCACAAACTGAGTACATCTTTTTGGAACACAATACGATTGATCTTCATGAATCAACGAACCTAAAACAGTCTTAAGGCGATTTGCAATTGATTTAGACAGTATCTTATAGTCAGAGTTTAGAACAGCAACAGGCCTCCAGTTTTTAAGTAAACAAAAATCTCCTTTCTTTGAAAGAAGAGAAAGGACTGCCCTTTGACAACTTTTAGGCAGTTCCTTCAATTTATAGCTCTCTTCAAGAACATTGAAGAAGTCCTGTCCAATTATTCCCCAAAGGGATTTGTAGAATTCTGCAGTGAGTCCATCAAGACCTGGTACTCGACCAGTTGAGAGTTGTTTTACTGCATCAGTTACTTCTTCAAAAGTAATACTGGAGTCTAGAAAAAGTCTTTCATCATCCTTCAAAATTGGTAGATCTTTAAATAGTTCACAGGTTGTGTTCAAATCAATGTCTTCTTTAGCGAATAAATTAGAATAAAAATCAACAGCAATTCTTCTCATTATTAAAGGATCTGAAGTAATTTATCCATCAGGTCTTCGTAAACAATGCATATAGTTATTATGAACAACCTTCTTTTCCAAATTAAAGAAATATTTTGTAGGTGAATCTATATCATTAATGGAAATAAACCTTGCTTTAACAAGTGCTGATTTCACTTTTTCATGTAAAATACCTCTTAATTTGTGTTTTTTAGATAACAAATTTTCTTGGACGCCCATGTCATCCTCATCAATCAAAAAATCATACAATGCAGAAATATCATCTTCTAATTTATACATTTTCCTTTTTAAACTATTCCCAGCTTGTGATAAATATTGTTGGCAGAAAAGCTTAATTTGAACTTTTCCCACCTCCCACCATTGAAGAAGGTTTTCATAATTACTCTTTTGTCTAGGGCTGTCAACTTTAGTCGTTTAGTCGACTAATCAGTCGATGCCGTCTTGGTCGACTGAAATTCTTATTGGTTGACTCAGTCGCATTTTTTTTTTTTTTTTGCCAATAGAAATACATTTTCAATGATTTACTCCCTGATATTTATTCCTTTATAAAGCAGTTATTTATTACTGTATTCTAAATATAATTAGCCTATGTTTTATCCCCAACTTTAAATGCTTTTAGGCTATTTCTTGTAACTGCGCCACAGTTTAGCGCACACACATAACACACTCGGGAACCGCACCTACTGGCTGCGCTGCTGCTTGCGCTCAGTAAAGGATGTACTGGTAGGTGGTTTTGCTGTATTCATTCAGTTCACGCTACTTTAGTCGACAGAATGTCCAAGAAATCTAAATCTTTTGTCTGGCTACATGTTTGTGGAGGTAGGCGACGGTGGCGACCGCGTTGCTCCATTATGAGCGCGCACATCGCGTGCCTATTTGAAATCAAACTTAGAGCGCGCAAAAGACGTGAGCAGCTCTTTTAACGGCTTTATCATACTGACTCAATAGATTGTTTTCTTAATAGGTTTTTATCTGTACACTTGACTCATTTGAAAGTAGCCTAAATAATGTAACAAAACGAAATTAAACTTATATGCTATCTTACAACACAGCCTAGATTTCAGATAGTTTTTTAGGCTATTTTGTCTGTTGTTTTAAGACGCCTAACAGATCGGCTGGACAAAAGTTAACCCATAGCTTTGTAAGTAAGAAGAATACAGCCTGTATAAACGAGAGCTTTTGTTAGGATTTTTCATTATGTGGCAGATAGCAGTTATATTATTTTGTAGCGTGTGGTGTGATCAGGTGCGCGATTGTGACCGTCACTATAGACCAAGGACAGAGCTCCTCACTTGCAGTTAAACAAATCACTTAATTTTCAAAGAATTGTATTATTATTATAGTTTTATTTATTTTCGATGTTTTTTCGTTGTTGTTTTATAAATGCTCTATGACAATTGTTTAAAAAATGTTCAATCAAAACATCCGTTTTTTTTTTTTTTTTTTAGTCGACTAATCGTCACGCAGGACAAGACCTTGGTCGAGATTCTCTAGTAAACTATTGTTAAATCTCCAATACGAGTAATGAGGGGTTGTTTGAGTTACAATAATTTTTAAAGAAACTAAGTGATGATCTGAAATAGAGCTGGGACTTATACGTGTCTCTTCTATTCTATTGCACATTGTTTTCTTAATATAAAATCTATCTAAACGTGCTGCACTAATTCTATTTTCTGTCACTTTAATCCATGTATATTGTTTAACAGCTTTATTTCTCTCTCTCCAAATATCAGTAAGTAAAGCAAAATGCAAATTGTGTGATAATCTCACTTAAAGAAACTGCTGATAAAAAATGAGGTTCTTCTCCATTTCTGTCACAAGTAAAATCCAAAGTACAATTCCAATCCCCTCCAATTACTAAAAAGTCTTCATTCATAAAAGAGGAAACTACATCTTTAAGTTTACGAAAAAACCCATCCTGTCTTTACCTGTTGTAGGAGCATAAACATTTATTAACCCAAAAACTCGATTTTTTATTTCTACTCTAAGAGCAAGTAGGCGCCCTTTCACTACCTCACTCTTAGACAAAACTTTAACTTTACATCTGGGTGAAAATAATATTGCCACCCCTGCAGAAAGGTTGGTGCCATGACTTAATACATTATCACCTCCCCACCACATCCCCAGATCAGTTTCATTCTCTTCATTACTGTGTGTTCTCTGTAAAAACACAACTTGAGTTTCTTTCAAATTTAACCATTCTTTTAATAAAGGCCATTTACTTCTATCTCTTGCCCCATTTATATTTAAGGATCCTATTTTAAGAACATCCATAAAAAGGGGAAAGATAAAGGAAAAGGAAAGGAAAAAACACAGAAAAGGCCAGATCCCCATGTGCGCTTATTTAGGGTTGGTTCTACTAGACCTACGTTTGCCTTTCGTCTTTTTCATTTTTTGTCTTACTACTGTCAAATATTTCTTCAGTCTGAACCGTTTTTGCTGCGACAAAACATCAACATTGCAATCTTTACGAGCTTTCATTACGGATGCGATAAACTTCTCCAAATCAGGAAAAAACTCTTCAACATCAACACTTCTCCCTTTTGTTTCATCCAGGAAACTATTTATCTGTTCAACAGAATAAAAATCTCCATATCTACTAATGTCAACATCAATGCATGAGTCATCATCTCTACTTTCATCCTCAGACTCTTTTTCCGCTTCATCATTTGAATCTGCAATGTCATTTTTCATTCGATCGTCTTTACAACTTGAAACACAAATGCCAGTTCCACCAGAAGCCGAAACTTCAACGTTTGTCTCCTCAGTACTTCCAGACGCGTTTGCACTCACCTCTAATCCTCTATCACTTGTTCCATTTACTCCTTTTGTTTCTCCATCCTCTTTCCGAGCGCTTGCGTCACTTAACAACTTCCCGACATGCCAGTTGTTTATGAGGGCAAGACAATCTCTTATGTCCGATATCTCCACACTCAAAACAACGTAACGTATCAGTACTCGCATAAACCATATAAGAACTCTCTCCACATGTCACTCGAAAACGAAACATCCAGTGTTTTAGAAGGAGCGGTCAGAAAACATAAACGCTTGTCGTCTAAAGGACAAAACATGCTTAAGTTCGGCAGATTTACAACCTAATGGAATGGTTTTCACAGCGCTAGCCATCTTTCCGAACCGAGTTAACTCTCGCACTATCGCGTCATCTTTAATAAAAGGAGGTACATTGGAAATTGTCACTTTTGTAGCTGGAGCAAAAAGCGGTGAAACAGGTACATATGTTTCTTTCACCCAAATGCCACTTTCAATCACCTTGGTTACTAGTTGTTCGTTTTTTAAAAAGACGACAACTGCCTTGTTCATGCGAGATGCAGAAACAATATTTTCATGGCCTACCTGTTCTCCTGTTGCTAACAGCACCTCCTCAATCGCAGTAGCATTACCTGCCTCGGGGACGCACCTGAAACCATTTCGGAGCGATAGAGATGGAAAGCAGCCATCCCGCTTTACGACCCTCGCGGGCTTAAATTAATAAACAGTGATCTAGAAGTGAAATAAGTAAAAAAAGAGAAAAAAAAGAAAACCTGTGCAAGAAAAAAATAAATAAATAACTACAAAACAAAAAAAGCAAACTACTAGGAAACTTCACGCTCTCACACACGTGCCTCTCACACACCGCACTCACTCCCAGCATGCAACACTACACAGAGAGAGAGAGAGAGAGAGAGAGAGAGAGAGAGAGAGAGAGAGAGAGAGAGAGAGAGAGAGAGAGAGAGAGAGAGAGAGAGAGAGAGAGAGAGAGAGAGAGAGAGAGAGAGAGAGAGAGAGACTTTGACTTTTAAGCTTCTTTTAATTTACAGACACTTATTAAAGACAATAAATATTACATTTACACAAGAAAACATAAAAAATCCTACCTACATATATACATAAATAGGATTATTTGCTCACATTAAAATTATAGCCTGGTTCAAAGCATGATATCATAACCTCTCTTCACTTGGTTGACATAAAACACCTTTAGCACCCCACAAATAGAAAAAGGAGTCAGTATCATTTACAAACTCATAAAACTTATACTCCAAAATTAACCTACTTTTAACCAAAACCTTAAACATATGTAAAGGATCAGTTTCTCCATTAAGAAGTGTTTTGTTCTTTCTTGTCAGCCAGATTGCCATCTTCGCCTTACCAAACAGGAAATTTACCAAAACTGTTTGTGTCCTGTTTGAGGCACTATATTTTGGTCCAAAAACAAAAAGTCCATTTGAAAAATGAAAACCAAAACTATGACTCAATTCCCCTAATACACCAAACATGTCTTTAAGCCTTGAACAACCAATAAAAATATGAAAAACAGTTTCTGAAATTCCACAAAAAGAACACTCTCCCTCTTGCAAAGGATTCAAACGTGCCTTATATTGATTGGTTGCAATTATCCAATGTGAAATACGCCACTGCAAATCTCCTGTCCGTTTTTCAACTGGTTTCTTATATAAGGACCTCCAACTACCTTTTGGGGAAGTACCAGGCTCAACATAATGCAGTCCACTTAGTCTCTGGAAGTTCTTTTAACGCTCTTAAATCGAGATATTTTACACAAGCACAATAAAGAGCTTTCTTAGAAGTACTGTTGAAAAAAACAAGTTCAGGTGTCCTAAAAGAGAGCAGACTTCCCTCCGACTCCTGCCACTCTCCTACATCCACAGCCACACTGACCTTGGGGAAAACATTCTCTGATTCCTCAACTTTTAGTGGCAGTACAGGAAAAGAGACTTGAATCTCAGCCAACAATTTTTGCACAATTCGAACAGAACAGATACCAGTCTTTAAGGCCAGATTTTCTGCAGTAATCAACTGGTCATTCGACCTAAGAGTTTTGCAGAGGACGCTCTCTCATACATTCCAATACTGTAATTAATAATATCAATATCTTTTTGTTCTCTCACAATTAAAGTAATGTCATCAGCATATGCAGTCAGTTTAACAGAATGCAGATCATCACCAATTCTTAAACCAGACAGTTCTTTTCTAAGCAGACATAAAAGTGGCTCCACTGCTAAAGCATAAAGCTGACCTGACAGTGTACAACCCTGCCTGATACCCTTCTGTATGCTTATTGGTTGACTTAAACCACCACCAATCTTTAAAATAGAAGATGCATCCATATACAACAGTTTGATCCAAGAAATTAAAACATTTCCAAACCCAAACGCATGCAGTGTTTCAAACAGAAAACCATGGTCAACTCGATCAAAGGCTTTTTCCTGATCGAGGAACAAAAAACCTACATTCTCTTCATAAAGTTTAGAGTAGTCCAAAATGTCTCTGATCAGAAAAATATTGTCATGTATTGTTCTACCTGGAAAACAATAAGACTGGTCTTAATGTATGATATCACCCAAAACACTTTTCATTCTATTGGCCAATAACTTTGCTATTAGTTTATAATCAGAAGTCAGAATTGACACAGGCCTCCATTTTTTAAGAGACTCAAGTCTCCTTTCTTAGGTAACAAGGCCAATACTGCCCGTTGACAGCTTTTAGGAAGTAATTTATCATTAAAACATTCTTGAACCACCTCATAAAATTCTCTTCCGACGATCTTCCAAAAAGCTTTATAGAAGTCCACAGGCAGTCCATCAATTCCAAGTGAACGACCAGCATTCATCTGTGTTAATGCCTCAGTTAACTCCTGAAAGGACACAGCACTGTCCAGAGTCCGACTCTGCTCTTCCGTGATGGTAGGAAGCTGTTGTAATAATTGTGAAGTACATCCAGTGTCAGTGTCCTCCTTTTTGTATAGTTCTGAATAGAAATCCACTGCAATCTTTCGCATTTTTCTTGAATCACAAGTCTTTAGTCCATCTGGTGCTGTTAAACAGTACATTTCATTTTGTTTCTTGAAGACCTTTTCTAAATTAAAAAAATATGCAGTGGGAGCATCCATGTCATGTATAGACATAAACCGCGACCTTATTAGGGCACCTTTAGCCCGAACTTGCAGTAAAGTTTCAAGATCTTGTTTCTTTTCAGCTAACTTTCCATCTAATGATGGATCTGAATGTTGAGTCATTCCAGATGTAATCTGAAAGATCTCTTGCTCAATTTCAGCTATTTGTTGTTTAATTTTTCTAGTAGACAAGAAAGTGTATTGCTGACAAAAAACTCTTATTTGGGTCTTTCCAATCTCCCACCACTGTATCAAACTTTCAAAATCATTCTTCTGGGAAACCCACTCACTCCAAAACAATTCAAATTTTTCAACAAAATCTTTGTCTTTTAACAACGCAACATTAAACTTCCAGTAAGGACTTTTACATTTCTGATTTGTCAATGCAATATTCACTGTAATAAAATGATGATCTGATACACAGCATGGAAAAATTTTACACTCCATTACTGTATTATTTTCTTTACGTTTAATATAGATCCGGTCAAGTCTAGCTGCACTAATCCTCCCTTGTGAAGCTCTTATCCATGTGTATTGTTTTAGAGTATTATTCTTTTCTCTCCAGACGTCTATAAAATCATTTTGAACAATAAGACTTTTCAAGAAAGAAGCTGATACAGAATCTGGTTCTTCATTATTTCTGTCTAAAAGAAAATTGAGAGTACAGTTCCAATCACCACCGACAACTATAAATTCATCCAGTGTAAAACTTTTTAAAATAACTCCCAACTTTCTGAATAACAACGTTCTATCTGTGCCTCTATTTGGAGCATAAATATTTAAGAAAACAAATACTTGATTATGAATTTCAACTTTCACAATCAAAAGACGCCCTTTCTCCAGTTCTATTTTTGATAAAATATTAACATCAAGATTAGCTGAAAAAAGGATAGCTACTCCAGCACTGATATTCGTGCCATGACTCAAACAACTTTTCCCTTCCCACCACAAATTCAGCTCAAATTCATTATTGGGATCACTATGCGTTTCTTGTAAGAATAATACATTGTTATCTTTAAGCCTAAGAAATTCAGATAATAACGCTCTTTTTCCACTATCCCTCAACCCATTAACATTTAATGATCCCACTCTCAATAACTGCATTATATGGGAGAGAAAAGGAAACAGAAAAGAGATAGCAGAAACAACAAAAAATAAATCAAACCCACAGCCATGTGCTTTTATTTTTTTCCTTTTGACAATTTTGCCTGCTCACTTTGAGCTTTACGTGCAGCCGTCATGAATTTTCTCAGCCTATATCTTTTTTGTTTTGAAATCACATCATACCCAACAGTCTTCTGAGCAATCATTACCGATTTAACAAATTTATTACCGTCAGAAAAGTACTTAGAAACATCCACTTTTTTCCCTTTAGTTTGATCCAGAAAATCATTCAGTTCTTCCACAGAATAAACGTCCTTCGTTAACTGACTGTAATCAAATTCAGACCCTTCAGCGCCGCTATCATCATCCTCCATCTGCGCCTCATCGCTGTCTTCCTCAGCTGTCACGGCAGACTGCACAACACCAGCACCCTCAAGTTCAACCTCAACACCAGTACTAGCTTCCCTGTCCTTTACAGAATCAACAACCTCTGTCGAAACATTTGGGCCTCCTTTGTTTTCACCATCTTGTTTAAAAACATTAAAAGCACTCACCTCTGATTTTGAACTGTGTTCTGAAGCGTTTTGCTCAGTTGAGAATTTAGCCTGAGGTGTTTCGCTGGGTCGAGGAACTCCACAGGTAGAAACAGTTGCCTCTATATCCTCTACTAGAATGTCCTGCCTCTTTTATTTTTTTGCTGGAATCATTGTTTCTTTTACGATTTTAAGTCTTTTATCTTTATCATGAATTTCAGTAATCTCGGAGCGTTCCTCAATATTTCCATCCTTCACTTCATTCTCCGTCTGATTTTTATGCGGGCAAGTAAATCTCTTATGCCCCAAATCTCGCAATCAAAACAACGCATACTCTTCGATTGTTGCGAATCTCATGTGACGAGCTATTCGCCATGATGTATGCGAAAGAGATTTCCAAAGTCTTAGACGGTGCATTTAAAAACATGAAAACATGTCTTCGAAAAGACAACACATGTTTCAATGCAACATTTTTGCAGCCAAGTGGCACTGCTTTGATAGAACTTGCAAACTTACCAAACCGACTAAGTTCTTTGGCAATCTCTTCATCGGATATGAAAGGGGGCACATTCGAAATCGTGACTTTAGTCGACGGTGCGCGCAACGGCGTTACCTGCACCAACGTGTTCGGACACAACAATTCCGTTTTCCACGAGCTTGTTCACTAGATTTTCCTCTTTCAGGAAAACCACAACAGCCTTATTCATTCTCAGAGGCCAGAGACAATTTTTCCATGTCCTACAATTTCTCCGATTGCAAGTAGAACATCTTCTACCATAAACACTTGATCCGAAGCAATTTTACATCCGTTCTTGATTGCAGAACCAGGCGTTCCCCTCACCCAGAGGGAGACGCCATAGTTTTCTAAATCAACAAACGTATATCTTTTTTTCCAAAAAGGTAAAAAAAAAACAAATAACAAAAAAAAACACGTGATTTAAAAAAAAAAACAAAAAAAAAAAACACCATAAACGCAAGAAAGAATAAACCGAAAATTGAAACGAATTCAACACACCGCTCTCACACCCCACGCCACTCTACACCCTCACTTCCCAGCATGCAACACACGAGAGAGAGAGAGAGAGAGAGAGAGAGAGAGAGAGAGAGAGAGAGAGAGAGAGAGAGAGAGAGAGAATTTGAATTTGAATACACCTTTATTTCAAATTTTTTTCTTTTTTTCAAAACATTAAAAACAACCTACTTAAAATAAATTACATAAATTGAGTAAAACAAAGATTGTCATCTACCACAGAGCACAAAGCCTCTCCATAGCACCAAACATCCTCAAACATGGCAAGACATGAAGTAGCTTTATAAAACCTAAAATCAATCAAAATTCTTGACTTCACCATGGCACCAAACATAGACACCAGGGGCCGTATTCACAAAGAATTTTAAGGCTAAAAGTAGCTCCTAACTGGCGAATTTAGGAGCAACTCCTAAAAATAATGGGCGTGTCACTCCTAACTTTAGGACTCCTAATTTTTTTCAGTAAGAGTAATTCACAAAGCATTTTAGCCCTAAAAGTAGCACCTAAGTCTGGGACAGCTTAAAAGAAGTCGAGAGGACTCCTAACTCACTAAGAGCTATTCACAAAGGATTTTAAAATGGCCGTGCGACCCAATGTGTTGGAGACCCTCAATGACTCAGAGTTATTACAAAGATACCGCCTTAACCGTGAGGGAATACTGATTGTTGTGGATCTTGTGAGGGATGCAATAACAGCGCCTACAAATCGCAACAACCCAATCAGTGCCGAATTGAAATGTTTGATGACACTTCGCTACCTAGCAACGGGGAAAATGCAATTGTGTAATGCTGACGATCTAGCGATATCCCAGCCATCGGTAAGCAGATCCATCCACCAAACAATAAATGCACTCTGTAGACCCCATATTATTAGACAGTTCATACGTTTTCCTTTGGACATTCGCCAACTCCAAAGAAACAAAGCCAGCTTTATGGATATTGCCGGTGTGCCCGGAGTGGTCGGTGCTATAGACGGGACACATATTAAACTAATTGCACCACGTCAGGATGAGGACGTGTTTGTAAATAGAAAGAAAACCCACTCCATCAATACCCAGATTGTGTTCGATGCAAACTTCACAATTCTTGATGTTGTTGCAAAGTGGCCCGGATCCACTCATGACTCGAGGATATTGATGGGAGAGTGGTCTGAGGCAACTGTTTGAGAGACGTCATGTGCCAGCTGGATGTCACTTGGTGGGGGACAGTGGCTATCCCTGTAAGTCGTGGCTCCTTACTCCTTACCTCCGTCCACAAGTGGGACCACAGTTAAATTACAATAGGTAAGTGCACATGTTGGTTATATTATTTAGGTGCCATTATGCAATAGCATGACCACAATGTCAAAGCTACAAATTATAGTGGTGACTCTTGGTGGTGTTGGTTAAATCAATAATGTTTACTGTTCCTTGGTGTATGTTTCAGAGCACACAAGAAGACACGCAGTGTGGTGGAAAGGGGGATTGGACAACTGAAGCGACGTTTCCATGTTTTACATAGTGAAATTCGCCTTAGTCCAGAGAAGACGAGTAAAGTGATTACTGTGTGTGCGCTTCTTCACAACCTGTGCCGGCAAAGGAACATACCACAGACAGGAGATGGTGATGAGTTTGACGACGACGATGATGATGATGATGATAATGACAATGAACTCAACCAATTTGTTGATGAAGTGGAACAATGTGGACTGGCATTCAGGGATCACTTTGTCCATACACACTTTGGGTAAATAATCACATACACAAATGAGTAAAGACACATTTTTGCTCAATTTAAGTGTGTTTATTCCCTTTGCATTTTTTCAATCTTTAGACTGTAATATTCACACTTTAATTGTATTAGCCTCTCTTTTGCATCAAGGACCCTTTTCTGCCTTTTTAACACACGCATTTCCATTTTCATCTTCTTTTCTTCCAGGGATGATGGCCTTGCACCAGCAGCAGGACCGAGGGGAGAGGCAGGTGATGGGATTGTGGAAGAGGAAGCTGAAAGAGGAAGAGGTGCAGGAAGAGGAAGAGGCGCAAGAAGAGGTGCAGGAAGAGGAAGAGGTGCAGGAAGAGGAAGAGGTGCAGGAAGAGGAAGAGGTGCAGGAAGAGGAGGAGGTGCAGGAAGAGGAGGAGGTGCAGGAAGAGGAAGAGATGCAGGAAGAGGAGCTGGAGGAGGAAGAGGTGCTGTAAGAGGAAGAGGAGCTGGAAGACGTGCAGGAAGAGGAAGATGAGTTGAACCTGAAGGACCTGGGCTTGGATTTGGCCTGTAACATAAATTGTAGCCTGTTAACACATCTTATAATTTGTGAACACAGTTTTTTGTGGGGGTGGGGGGTTTGCACATAATGATATTGTATGTCCTTCATTAAATATCACCAAAAATGTACAAGGATTGCAATCATTGCATAAACATAGCCTACCCCTCTATTTCCATTAGCAGCTGCATTGACGGATCAGCTTGCACCATCAAGGCCCATTATGCTGGTGTCTGACCCAATGACACTATACACCACCGATGCAATGTGGCTCAGTGGCTTAGGTGCTGATCCTCCTCCTTAATACATACATGGAAAGTTTCACCAACGCAAAAGCATTGCCTACATAACACTTAAAAGCATCCTTTAATGTTGTTTATGATATTTATTTTTATAATTCATTACATTCATGACAAGCAGGAAGTTTTTAGAATTGCATGAAACAATAATGATATTATATATTTAATATTTAATATTATAGGCCTACCTGTTGCTGTGCTTGCCCGTTTAAAGGCTGCAATCTCAATCCTCGACTGCGATTGTAGTGCATACCAGCGCCTCTCGCAGTCGTCCGGGGTCCGCGACACAAGCGGGAATGCTGCATTGATCTGCAAGCAAATCCTCTCCCATGTCTCACGCTGACTTTTGCTTGATACCCCAGTACCGAATTTCCCTTTTATTATGTTTTTTTTCCAGCACCAACTGGGCCAGCAGCAGTAACTGATCCTGCGTCCAGTTGGGCTTTCTTTTTCGTTTTGGCGAGTTCATAATTCATTCAACTATTGCATTACTTCAATAGGAGCAACATTTCCTTGCTTTAAGTAGTCTATTTGGGCTAATAGGATGTCAATTAACCAAGCAAGTGTTAATGCAAGTGTCGTTTTTCATTATTAGGCAATTAAGTGGCGGTTTTCATTATGGTATTAGGCTACCTTGATTTAATTTAATTTAATCGCGACTTTCTCTCTCTGCCTTTTTAGAATTACACTGGGGCCAGCACAAACATGTCATTACATATATATTTATATGACATTACTATTATTATTTTGTGTAGGACACAGACATATTTAGATTTCTTAATTCCATGATTTGTTGCGTCTGTGTAATGTTCCGCATGATGGCCCTGTCATCTAACAACCAATCACCGTGATCATTGCGAGGAAGCTCGTGCATGAGAATAGACGTCATCCATAGCAACGATGACTCACTCTTAGTTTAGGAGTTGTCATTTTTCCTTACTAAGAGTAGGTCTGAAAGGCGTTGTGAATAACTTTTAAGAGAAAACTCCTAGCTAAAATATTTTAAGTGCGATTTAGGAGTACTCCTAGTGGTAAGATAAAATTCTTTGTGAATACGGCCCCAGATCAAAATCTTGATTTTTTTTCAATTTTTTCTTTCCGACTCATGTATATTGCCATTTTACTTTTGCCCAAAACAAAATTCAACAACTGACACTCTCTCTTTCTTCTCTTTGTATATTTTACCCCAAAGATAAAAGCTTGCATGGAAAATTCTCCATTAAAAGACTTAAGCAAATTTTGTAAAAAAAAAACAAATAAAGGTTTAAGTCTATGACAATTCATAAAAACATAAAAAACAGTCTCCCTTTGTGGGCAAAATGGGCATTCATGGCCCACCTCAGGATTCAACACAGATATAAAGGCATTTACAGCGATAATACAATGTAAAACCCTCCACTGCAAATCTCCAATTTTCTTATTTAACGGTGGCTTGTAAAAAGTTCTCCAATTTGGCTTAAAAACTTCATCCAAACCTAACACAGTTCGCCAAGGTGTATCATTTTTCCCATTTAATGCTTTTTTATTAAAACATTTCACACATGACTTGTACAATCTCTTACTATTCACATCTTCAAAGTCCAAAACCACTACTTTTTCAGATTCCAGGAAAATTCCACCTTCCTCCTCTAAATTAGGTGAAACCATCAGCCTTGGAAAACAGTCTTTATCATCAGGAGTAATTTCTCCCTCACAATGATTCTTGAGTAACTCAGTCTCTTCCACTGTAAGGATAGTCTGTATCTTTCGTAATAGTTTTTCAACCACTCGAGTGGATCTAATCCCCAGTTGTGTTGCCACCGCATCCACTTCAATAAAATCCGGTCCTGCCAGACTCATCAACTGACGAAGAGTCACCAATTTAGCCTTTACAAAGGCTTCTGTCAATGACACTGATGCATTAGTAATGTCCAGTCTTGCACCATAAAGCAAAGGCTCTTCCAAAAGCCAATACAATGATGTGTGATTGTTTATCCTTTGGAGTTTGAAAAGACTCCATACTTTAAAAAGATTCTGATAAAAAACTGGGAATTTCTGCACATTTAAAGTTTTTGGATCCAATAAAAATAAAGATTTGTCCAGAGTTAGCCCTGCAGCAGTTTTTAAGATAGCACTTGCCACTGGTCTCCAACTTACAGACTCTGGGCCTGTCAGGAACCGTTGTATGAACTGTGCACGAAATGCTGCTGTCTGACTTTGTAGATGCACAAGCCCTTGTCCACCTTCTTCCTTTGGCAAGTACAAGATATTATGAATCACCCAGTGCATCTTATCCCAGAAGAAGTCTATCACCATCGATTGTATCTTAGCAAGAAAAAGTAGTGGTGGGTCAACACAAACCAGTCGAATGCCAAAGAGATGAGGCAACAAGGTTATTAATAATAAGGGTTCAACCCCTATAGAACAATATTTTCTTAATCCACTTCCATTTGTCCAAGCGGCCCTTTATTTTCTCAATCATCCCTTCCCAATTTTTTAATTGAAAAGACTCATCCCCTAGATAAACTCCCAAATACTTTATCCCATCTTTTTCCATGTCAGACCACCAGGGAGTTTGGGGGGCACTGTTATCCGCTCTCCCACCAAAACAGCCTCACTCTTTGACCAATTCACTTTTGCAGCTGATACCATTTCAAACTCATCCAAAGTTTTCATTAAAAGGTTTACATCATTTTGCTCTTTTACAATTACAACAATCATCAGCATAAGCTGATAAAACAAAAGAACTTTCACAATTCATCAACGTGAGGCCATTTAAAACCCTTCTCAATCTTTGCAAAAGTGGTTCTATTGCTAATGTATAGAGCATACCTGATAATGAACACCCTTGCCTCACTCCACGCTGAACTTTAAAAGGAAAACACAAGCCACCATTAAATTTCAACATACTCTCAATGTCATTATATAATACTTTAATATAATCTTTAAAAACCAAATTAAAACCAAAGGCATCAAGAGTCTTCCATAAATAATCATGCTCTACGCGGTCAAATGCCTTTTCCTGATCAATGGAAATCAAGCCAAAATTCACACCACAAATCTTTGAAAGATCCATCAAATCTCAAATTAAAAAAATGTTATCAAATATAGATCTTCCAGGCACACAATAGGATTGGTCAGGACTAATTATATCATCTAAAACTTTTCCTAATCTAATCGCCAATACTTTAGACAGAATTTTATAGTCAGAGCACAGTAAAGACACTGGTCTCCAATTTTTAATATCATTTAAATCTCCTTTCTTTGGGAGGAGTGTAAGAACTGCTCTCTCTCCTACTACGTGGTAAAAACCCACTGAGCAAACTATCACTGAGAACTGCAAGCAAGTCTTCTCCTATAATGTCCCAGTATGCTTTATAGAATTCAAAAGGAATCCCATCTATCCCTGGAACTTTCCCATTTTGCGTACTCTGGAGAGCTTCATACAGTTCATTTAAAGTTATACGTTCATTAAGTTTTGCATTGGCACTTTCTGAATATTTTGGCAGATCTTCAAAAAAGCGACAATGAACATCTTGATCTTTCCTAATATTAGAACTATAAAGATTTTTATAAAATGTAACAGCTCTTTCTCTCATTTCGACTGGGTCTGTTAACAGAACCCCAGCTTCAGACCTTAAATTTTGAATATAGCGTCTTTGACCGTTCTTTTTTTCTAATCCAAAAAAAAACTTTGATGGAACATCCATCTGCTCTACATCCTGGAAACGTGATCTGACCAATGCCCCTTGTGCCTTTCTTTTATAGAATTCAGACAATGCTGATTTTTTCATGAAAAGAGAATCTAAATGGTCTTGATTTCCTGTTTCTTGAATTAAAACTTCAATTTCTTTAATTTCCTCTTCTAACTTCTTTATAGACTCAGTTAAAACTCTTGTGACATTTAGAGTATATTGTTGACATAATTGCTTAATGTTTACTTTCCCAATATCCCACCATTCCTGTAAAGAGGAAAATTGATCTTTTTGTTCTTTAAAAGACTCCCAATAAAACCTAAAAACATCTTTAAACTGTAAATCTGACAGCAAAGTCACATTAAAATGCCAATAAGAACTACTTAATTTAACAGAACTAACAGTCATTCTACACACAACCAAACTGTGATCAGAGAAACCTACTGGAAGAATTGAGCTATTTACAAAAATGTTTGAAGACATAAAACCTATCCAATCGTGCCATTGACAACACATTTTCATGAGCATGCGTCCATGTGTATTGTTTAACATCATGATTAAAGTTTCTCCATACATCACCAAGCTCATTCCTTTCTATCAATTGTATCAGTTTTCAGCGTGAAGCCATGTGTGGTTCTACATGATTCCTATCTATATTTCTTTCAACACAATTAAAATCTCCTCCCACAACCAAAAACACTTCATTGTCACATTTTTCTATTACTGTATTCAATTAATCTAAAAACAACATTCTTTCTATCTGTGAGGTTGGTGCATATACACAAATAAAAACAAAAACATGATCTTCAAACTGAGCTTTTATCTTCAACAATCTACCTTTTACAATCTCCTCTACTGAACAAGACGAGGGAGCAAAATTTTTATTAAACAAAACTGCAACTCCTCCACTGAGTGAAGTATTGTGGCTCAGAAAAAGAAGACCACCCCATTCCTTAGCCAATTCAACAGCAATTTCCACATCACTATGTGTCTCCTGTAAAAACAGGACATCAATTTTATTCTGTTTCGCTACTTCATAAATCTGTGCTCTCTTTCTGCAATCTCTAGCCCCATTCACATTTAGAGATGCAATGCGAATGTCACTCATAATTAAAAATGAAAGAGAAACAGCACAGAGAGCAATACATCCAGTAAGGGCATAAATACTAAACCATTTCATCATCATTATTCAGTTGGAGTTGAATTTTTGTGACAATTTTTTTCAAACGATATACTTCTTTATCTGTAAATCTTCCTTCACTCATTAAACTCCTGAATATTTTCCAGAACTCTCCTGAGATCTGGAAAATATTCCTCAACTTTCACTCCTCTCATATTTTTGGTCACCTTCAAGAATTTCTTGATCTCATCCACTCCATATTCAAAACATGACCAACTGGATTGTGAACAAACGGAACCACTAGAGTCAGAGCACTCACCCTCACTGCTTTCATTGTCCACTTTATTCCCTTCTTGGTTCTTTCTAGCCTGTTTCAACACCATGCTCTTGTCATTTTTTTTCCTCTTCAGAGGTGTTTTAAAAACACCCTGATCCATATCTATTAAAGTGTCCTCATTTTGAATTACACTCTCCACTTGTGACTCAGAATCAGAGAACTGATTTAAGCTCATTTGTGTATTATCAAGAGCTTCTCCACATTCACTAGTGTTGCTTTCAACACTCTCACAGGTTACAATTTCAGAAATGTTGGCGTTTCTTTCATCAATTTCAACACTTTCTCTAGTTAGAACAGATTCATGTTTTTTTCTGACAGACACTACTTTTGGACCACTGAGAATCGGCGTGTTTCGAAGTACTAGCGACTTCTCGGTTTTTATTCTGTCTCAGCTGTGACCTTTTTGCACCATCATTCTGCTCACTGTCCTGAGCGCTGCTCTCCGGGCACGCGCGGATCAAATGACCAGACTTTCCGACAACCAAAACACTTCATCGTGTCTGTGGTTACAAAAACGGTGTAATCAAAATCATCCACTTTAAATTTAAAATTTACATCAAGATCAGTTCTATTTCCGTTCAGAATCATAAACGTGAAACGCCTGAACAACACTACATGTTTCACCAATCCCGATTTACATCCTATAGCGATCTTTTTTATGGGAGCAATCAATTTGCCAAAGCGTGACAATTCCTTCATCAACATCTCGTCTTTAATAAAGGGAGGTACATTTGAAATGGTGACTTTTTTAGCGGGAATAGAAAGAGGTAGTACTGGGAGTAAATAACCCACGGATATTTATTCCCTTTTCAATAACTTCATTCGCTTTCTCAACAGTATTCAAAAACAGTACAATTGAGTTATTCATCTTAGACGCGGCTAACACACATTCATGACCAACAACATCACCGACCGCAACGCTGACACTCCTCCACACTCCCCGCAGCCACCTTCACACCGTGGCGCCGCGTGAGTGAGTCAAGTACACCTTGAGTCGCCATGCTTCCCAGTGCAAACCACTGGATAAGACAGGCACTCAATACTTCACAACAAATAAATAAACAAACAAAACAAACAAAAAAACACAAAAAAGTAAGAGGGGGAAAATCTTTTAAAGCCACAACGGGCACCAAAAAAGACCACACACTCACCACACCACTCACTCCACTCAACAAACGCCCGCACATGCGCACACACACAGAGAGAGAGAGAGAGAGGAGAGACTTTTAAAATACTTTATTTACAAAATCACCTCACAATTAACTTACGACAACAAAAATTAAAAACACAATACTAAATCATCATCGACAATTTTACACAAAACATCACAAACACACCATTTCAAAACAAAAGTATCAAGATCACACATAGCTCTGTAAAACCTGAAATCAATCAAAATTCTTGCTCTAATTAGAGATTTAAAAACAACAATAACATCATCATTGCTTTTTTGTTCTATTTTGCTCTTTCTACTCATGTAAATCGCCATTTTTGCTTGCCCGAGAATAAAATTCAACAATTGAAACGTAACACGCTTTGTCTGTGCATATTTAAACCCAAAAATAAAAGTTTCAGGACAAAAACACTCATTAAACTTATTGCACAACTCTTTCACCATTGCAAGCAAAGTTTTCAGTCTGATGCATTGCATAAATGCATGAAACACAGTCTCTTTAGAGAACAAAAGGGACAACCTGAGTCATTCTTTGAATCCAAAATTGAGACAAAAGAATTTACCGCAATTGCCCCATGCAGAATTCTCCACTGCAAGTCCCCTGTTCTTTTCGATAATGGTGGCTTGTACAAAACTCTCCATTCGGGTCTTACCTCATCACCTATTTTTAAAACCGAACGCCAAGGGGTATCAACTCTCTTATTAAGTGTCTTTTTGTTGAGAATGAGCACACATATTCTATACAACTCTTTCCCCACACATGAGAAAAAATCAACAGATGAAACTCTACTTTGTTGAAAGAAACACCCAGAATACTCTTCAACATTTGGTTGAATCAACAAACACGGAAAAGGATCTTCACTGTCAGTGACACAAGTCCCTGAAAAGAAATCCTCTAACATCATTGTTTCTTCATCCGTAAAACATTCTTTTAACTTGTTCACAAATCGAGTTACTGAACGAACAGATCTTATTCCCAATTTTACAGTGACAGCTTCTACATTCTTAAAATGAGGTCCAGTTAAACACAATAATTGTTTTAAATCAAAAATTCCTGAGTTTTGTAAAGTCTTATTGAATCCTGGTAAAAAGTTGGATGCAGACAGATCCAGTCTTGCATTACAAATCAAGGGTTCATTAAGCAACCAAAAAATGGAATGAAAATTTTCAGTCCTTTGAATATGAAAAAAACTCCAGATCTTGAAAAGCTGCTGATAAAAAGATGACAATTTTGAAAAATCCAAGCACTTCGGGTCCATTAAAAAAAGAGTTTTATCCATCCCAAGGTTTCCAACAGTTCTTAATAACACACAACTGATCGCCCTCCAACTGACATTCATTGGTCCATCAAGAAGTCTTTGTAAAAAATGCAGCCGAAAGCTGCAATCCTGCTCTGGAGATGTACCAATCCTTGGCCCCCTTCTTCTTTGGGCAAAAATAAAATACTCTGCGGAACCCAATGAAGCTTGTCCCAAAAAAAATCTACAAAAACCGCTTGAATTTCAGCCATCAATTTCGTTGGAGGATCAATACAAACCAATCTGTGCCATAAGAGTGAAGCAACCAAATTATTTACAATAAGTGTTCTTCCCCTATAAGACAAGTTGGGTAGAATCCACTTCCATTTGTCTAGACGACCTTTCACTTTTTGTAACAACCCATCCCAATTTTTTTGAATGACATTATCATCTCCTAAAAAAACTCCAAGATACTTCAAACCCCACCTATTCCAACACAGACCTTCAGGAAGAATTGGTTTCCCATCATTCCAGTCCCCCAGTAAAAACGCCTCACTTTTTTTCCAATTTACTTTTGCTGAGGACCATTTTCCAAAGTCTTCAATCAATTTAGATAAAACATGAATATCACTTTGTTTATTAATCATTATTATTAGGTCGTCGGCATAAGCTGATATACAAAACTTAACATCACACAATGGTACCCTTAAACCATCTAAATTCTTCCTGATTGTTTGTAGAAGTGGTTCAATAACAAGGGAATATAGCATTCCAGATAATGAACAACCTTGTCTAATACCTCTACTGACCTCGAAAGGAGCACATAAGCCACCATTAAACTTAATAACACTCTCAATGTCACCATAAAGAATTTTAATCATATTTGAAAACTTCTCATTAAAACCAAAAGCCTTTAAAACGTCCCATAAATAAGCATGCTCTGACCCGGTCGAAAGCTTTCTCTTGGTCTAAAGACAACAAACCACAATTGATATTAAATAATTTGGAAACCTGTATAATATCTCTAATTAAAGAAATATTGTCAAAAATTGACCTGTTTGGTATACAGTAAGATTGATCTAGATGAATCACCTGTCCCATTACTTTGGTCAATCTATTAGCTAAAGTTTTAGAAAGTAACTTATAATCACTGCACAGAAGTGATACCGGCCTCCAGTTCTTGATCTCAGTAAGATCTCCTTTTTTCGGGAGGAGAGTGACCACTGCCCTTCGGCAGCTCAACGGCAGCCGACCCTTTAGTAAGCTGTCATTGAACACCTCTAGCATGTCAACTCCCAACTCCGACCAGAACGCTTTCAAGAAGTCCACTGGAAGCCCATCTACTCCCGGAGCTTTCCCAGACTCCATATCTTGGAGTGCCTTATACAGCTCTCCCAGAGTTAGGCCACATTCCAGCTCTACATTGGACTCTTCTGATATCTTCGGTAGATCCTCCAAGAAAGGGCATTTACCCTCCTTTTCCAGCTCAAGTTCACTTCTGTATAGGGACTGATAAAACCGTCTTGTTATCTCACGCATCTGTCTGGGATTGGATAACAAAATACCATCCTCAGAACGCAGAGCATGAATTAGACGTTTTTGCCCATTTTTTTTCTCATGACCAAAGAAATATTTGGAAGGTGCATCCATCTGATCAATATTTAGAAAATGAGCACGAACTAATGCTCCTTGTGCTTTATGTTCTAAGAGCTCTTTAAGTTCAGTTTTTTTCTTTAAAAGGGTTTCCATCAAATTACTATCACTTGAGGTCTGAGACAACTTTTGTAAATCCATCAAATCTTTTTCAATCATTATTAAAGAACGATTCAATTCTTTTGTGACATTTTGAGTGTATTGTTGTGTGAATTGTTTTATTTGCACCTTGCCATAATCCCACCATTGTTGTATAGATTTAAAAGAAGATTTTTCTTCTTTAAAAACCTTCCAAAAAAATTTAAACGATTCAATAAATAATTTATCATTTAAAAGACTTGTATTAAAATGCCAATATGCACTCTTAGATTTCACTGAATTTGAAATAAATTTACAACTGACCATATGATGATCAGTAAAAGACAAAGGTGTGATAAAACATTTGTTAAACACATTCAAATGATATTTAAAAACATAAAATCTATCTAACCTAGCTAATGATATATGATTATCGCGTACATGAGCCCATGTATATTGCTTTTCATTATCATTCATAGTTCTCCAAATGTCACATAAATCATATTTCTCAATCAAATGAATTAAACGTTTGCACGAAGCCATATGAGGTTCAACATGATTCCGGTCTATATCAAGTTCAGTGCAATTAAAATCACCACCCACAAATAGAAAATCTTCAGTACAGCAGTTTTTAAGCGTTGAACAAAGAGTATCTAAAAACAGTAACCTTTCTATAGGTGCTGTTGGAGTATAAACACAAATAAAAACAAATACAAAAGTTTCATAAACAGCTCTGACTTTTAACAATCTACCTTTCATAATTTCATCTACATCGTATCGAGATTGGTTTAAAATTTTTACTAAATAAAATAGCAACTCCACCACTCACATTTGAATAATGACTTAATACAGATGTACCATTAAATTCCTTCATCCAGTCAACCACATTATCTATACTGCTATGAGTTTCTTGTAAAAAAGCTATGTCTATGTTTTTCTGTACCATTTCTTCAAAAATCTGTGCTCTTTTTTTAGGATTCCTTGCCCCATTAACATTCATTGACGCAATATGTACTTCACTCATAATGAAGAAAAAGAAAAAGAACAACCTCAATTTACCACAAAAAAAGAAATTATTTTTCTTCATCTTATACCGCATCATTTTCAAGGGTGCTGTTTATGTTCCTCACAATTTTCTTCAACCTATACACTTCTTTGTTGGTAAAGGAATCACTAGCCATCCCACTTTTTGCTTGATCAGCAAATTGTTTCAAGTCAGGAAAATATTCTTTTATTTTTACACCCCTTTTATTTTTTGTTGCCCTGAGGAACAATTTTATGTCCTCAAGACCATGACTTCGATCAGTAACGTTAGTTTCACCTTGTGAAAAACTCATACTGCATTCTGACGAGTCACTGTCACTTTCCGTATCTTGCGTTTCCTCATTTTGTAGACCGACGGTCTTGCTTACATTAGCGTCTAGCAACTTATTTTTCATCTTTCTTTTTTGGGGAGTCTTGAAAAAAAATTGCTCTTGTTCCGAAGTTAACTGTGCACCTTCACAAGCTATCCTAATCTCGTCATCATTTGCACCTTCCTCTTTACTTTCTGAAGAGGAAGCCACCATGTCTAAGACGCTCGAGTCAATTACTGTAGGTAAATCATTAGGATTACTGTTCCCTTGCTCAATCTGAGAAGAAACTGGTTCAGCCTCAATTTCTAACTGTACGATTTACAACATTATTTTCCAAAGCCAAAACTATTACCTCCGCCTCAGACTCCTTTCCATCCTTTTCTTCATTACCTAGTTCAACTGTTCCATTTTTTTTTCCTTTTTCTCCCTCAGTATTTTTGTTAGGACAATTCCGAATTAAATGCCCTGTATCACCACATCCAAAGCATTTGACTTTTCCAGTAGTGACGTAAATAGCATAGCTAAAATCGTCACTTCGAAAATTCAGTGTAAGATCTAGATCTGCGTCGTCCGGAATAATCATGTACACAAACCGCCTAAAAGAAACGATATGTTTCAATAAAGGCGAGTCACTACTAATCGGAATCTTTTTTATCGCGGACACCAACTTTCCATAACGTGTCAAAGCCTCCGTTAGAAATCCATCACTGACAAAAGGTGGCACATTGGATAAAATAACCTTTTCGCTGGTAAGGAAAGTGGGAGAACTGAAATAAATTCACCATCAATGACAATACCTCTTTCTACTAACTCGTTTGCCTTGTCCACACTATCCAGAAAAACCACTGTTGCATTGTTCATTCGGACGCGGACAAAACGCTCGCGTGACCCACCACTTCCCCAATGGCCAAGCAACATTCTTCGACGCTCACCGCCGACGCCACCTTAATCGCATGGCGTCTCGTGAGTGAACTCAAACCCTGCGTTTGCCGGGCCGACATGCCTCCAAACGGATCACACACGGCCCTCAAATTAAACTAACAAAACCTAATAACAAACCATCAAAATCAAAAATTATCAGAAAAAGAAGGGAGAGAAAAAGAAAACTTCACTCACATCAGTCTGCACCACGCTCACAACGCTCGCACACCTTACCCACCAATCGCACCGGAAGTGAGAGGTCGTTCATCTGTTTCTTTATTTCCTGTAACACAAGATTTCATTTGCTTTAGATTTCATTCAACAACAAATGTTCACATACTGTTTCCCACCTTAAAGGGTTAGTTCACTGAAAATGAAAATTATGTCATTAATGACTCACCCTCATGTCGTTCCAAGCCCGTAAGACCTCCGTTCATCTTCGGAACACAGTTTAAGATATTTTAGATTTAGCCGGCGAGCTTTCTGTTCCTCCATTGAAAATGTATGTACCTTATACTGTCCATGTCCATAAAGGCAATAAACATCATCAAAGTAGTCCATGTGACATGAGTGGGTTAGTTCGAATTTTTGAAGCATCGAAAATACTTTTTGGTCCAAACATAGCAAAAACAACGACTTTATTCAGCATTGTATTGTCTTCCAGTCCTGTTGTTGATAGGCGTTCAGTGACTGGGTTACGCTGACGTGAGACGTGGCTGACGTGTGTCTGGCGTCCTAGCTTCGTTCACAGTCTGAGGGAGATGCACGCTGTACAAAACAATCTTTCGCAAACATGTCTAAGGATTTCCACACAGAGGAAGACTTGCATTTTTTTGCCCATATTGTATTAAACCGAATACACGGACGGATGCATCGAACACGCGTCAGCCGCGTCTACGTTAGCTCAACCCACGTACATCTAAGAGTAACCCACGAACAACCCACGAACATCTAAGAGTACTAAGTAAAAAGATTACAGTATACAAGCATGCAGTCAAAGCAGCATGCACACTGCACAAGTGAATCAATGCACTGTACAATGCATTCAAAATGCCTTTTAAAACGGTGACAGTGTTGAATGATTCTTCTTTATTAAAAAACTGACAAAACAGTGAACACATCAATAAATCATAAGCATTAATATGGTTCACCTACATTTTACTAAGACACTTGTCTTGAGTATCTGAGTCTGATGAACTGCCCCCTGGTACCCCATCGCCCACAGGTCGCCCTTTATTCAGGGACAGTGCTCCTCAGCTGGGGTGAGGGGAGGTGGAGGGGGACCCCACCTGTTTGACAGGCCTCAGCCTTCTTTCTATTGGCTACATAGAAGACTAAATTACATTAGATATAAATTACATGGCATTGATAGCATCAGTAACAAGTTGAAGTAAGTTTAGAAAATATTACCTTGCTTGGAGAATGTTTTTGTGTTTCATTTTGACTCGGCTCACACTTCTTCTGGCTCCCCCAGAAGGATTACACCTTACTTAAACCAACCTAACATATAACTAGCCAATTATGTGCATTACTACTGTAATATTAAGAAATGTATGGAGGCCAACAAGTAAATAGGCTACTTGTCTATTTTTACATGCCCCGGATAATTTTTGCCTAATGACAGGGAAAATAGCCCATTATAAAAAGAAATTAACTATAATTTATAAAACTCACACATTTCTGTCTGCTATTTTTTTGCCAAGCCAACTACCTCTTTCTTTTGCTGGATGCAGCAGTATTGCTTTTTTTTTTCTTTTTTTTTTTTGTAGTGGCTTGTAGTCTTCATAAGCAAGCATCTTAAAACCTCCAGATTCTTTGAGTTTCACCATAGTATGGAGCTTGTTTTTGTCCCTTGGTTTCCATGGTGACTCCTGATTTCTGCGATCCATTGAAGAGAGGTGCTTCGAACATCGGCCTGCGGCTGGATGCAACTGAACTCGCCGGCAAGAATAGCCGCTTGCAGGAGGAGCTGCAAACAGAGACGTGAAGTCGGACAATTTCTGGTTCCCGTCAGTGACCGCTCACGTGGTGTTTGCATCATGCTTTACCACAGCTTAAAGGTGCCCTCTGGAATTCTAAATGAAAACATTCCATATTCCATAACAGATGGGTATATACCTCTAGAAAGTGAGTTGTGCCGCGCCCCACGCAGGCCAGTCACGTCTTCAAAGCAACACAAATGAAGCGCTGTTTTGCTCTCGTGTCACGCATATTATTCAAATCATTTTCATAGAAAAAGGTTGCAAGACTCAGTTCCACGTGGAGCATTTGCACATTTCTCAGAGATCAGAGACTGATGACACATTCTCTCAACACTAAAATGATGAAGACTGTCTCATAGACCGCTGCTCAAACAAGCTGGTGACATTTCGATCAATATGGCTTTATAAAATAAAACCCTGGGCAATTATTTCAAATATTTTAAATTCACCTTGAGAGCACATATTAATTGACACTTAGCAAGGCAGGTTAGCTTAAGCCGATACCGGCCCCAATTCTATGATACGTAATTCAAACAATAAAGATTGCTTTCTGGCCGCTTGTACATGTTACACTGATACACCTAGTGATTAAATCACCTTGACTAATGGAAAAAGAACAGGAACACTGTTGAAAGAGACAGCACGTCTTTACAACTTACCAAAACTATTCCTCATGCATAATGTCGACCAATCATCTTTCTAAGTTTCTTTAATCTTGAATGTAGAAGGCTTCCACACGACTACATCAGTCCAGTACACACATAAGCTGCACGAGTTACCGTCATTGCAGCGGCTGTGTCCATGTTGGCCCGTCCGCACACCGCGCCTCCCATGGCCGAAATGGTACGACACTTGACGGTCGGGGCTGAGTAATCTTGCATGCTAATTTAGGTTTATATCTTGGCAGCACTAAAACTTGTCAGTTTTTTAATGACATCATCTGCACTATTTTTTCCTCATTCTTTTGATGCGTGTAGCTCATTCTTCTGTATATTTTTACCTCAATTACACCTTTAAAGTGAAATAAATGCAATATTTGCCAATAAAACAGATATTTCACAATATTTCAGACACATTTTCATCCAAAGTTTACCTGCTTCATACATATTGTTTGTTAGAAGCAAGTTTAAATAAGCCCTATAATGTTACGTGCAGTCAACGTTTAATCAAGTTCATTTGATAGAACATGACACCACAGTATATAAGATTTCAACTACATAAAAAGACTGTTTACTGTTATAAAAAAACTGATTTGTGAGCTTTTGTGGGACCAAAAATGTGTGAGAGAGAAAGATGAGATGCACGTGATCGTTGTCATGCGGTGAATCCGGCGAATTTAAGATGGTGGCATCACCCAGAGCTCGTGCAGCCCGGTGCAGTCGCCTTGAGAAGCTGCGCTGGTTAGTCTTTGTGACTCTCTGTTCGCTTCCTTGGATTTATGTGTCACAGTCACGTGGAGTCAGCGCTGGCATTAAGTTCAGAAATTTTTAACCGGCATGCACTGTTTCAGTCCTAGCCACCTGATCGGTCCTGCGCAGAGCTGCATGAAGTCGAACAAGCCTAATGTCTCCATGTAGTTGCCGTGTTGGTGCGCATCGAACCCTTGGGTTTTTTGGGTTGAGATGTTTTGACATGCTGTGACATTTGTGCTTTTTCAGTTGCTTATAAACATATTAATGGCACAGGTGAAATTACACTCTATTTAGCACAAACAGGGCTACCAAAAAATGTGAGCAACATATTTGTACATGTTTGTATTTTTGAGAGAATATTGTTTATGCGTGGTTATTGAAAAAACTAAAAATGAAAGTTTCTGAAATAAGGCCACAAAAGACATACTAAATATGTGTCCACAAGACTTTTGACTAATGGATGTTGTCGCTTTCGAGTTCTAGCTTCAAAATGATGTGAAAATCATCCTGCCTTTTCATTCACATAACACAATAGAGAATTTAAATTGTGAAAAACATTTTTTTCTTTGCCAAGGCAATATGCGTGGAGGTGTGAACGGCCCAGCCCCATCATGAATAATTAGGCTATTCTCACCTGAGAGACAAAAGACCTGCATAATAATGAGCCTTTCATTCAGGTGTCTCTGAATGAGGAAAGAAAAACAGGATAAAGAGGAAGAAAACTAAAGATATAAATATTAGGGCTGTCAAATGATTAATCACATCCAAAATAAATGTTTTTGTTTACATAATATATGTGGGTGCACTGTGTATAATTATTATATGTATATATATATATATATATATATATATATATATATATATATATACATATATATATATATATATATATAATATATATAATATATGTTTGTATATATTTATATAATATTTGTATTATAATATATATGTATGTATAATTTATATTATATATATTATATATATATATATTTTATTCATATATATTTTCTCTAATATACATGTATGTGTGTGTGTATATATACATAATAATTATACACAGTGCACTAGGGGTGTAACATTTTTTAAATCGAATTTAAAAACGTGATACTGAACTCACCATTTTAATCGTGATACTGTCATTGCGACTTAACACGCCCCGCCCCCCCTGACCCGGCCCGCCCAGCCCGGCTCAATGGACCTCATGTCATGTATGTAACAGTACACAATGAATTCAGTTTTGTAGCCTGACCACCGTTAACACCAAATAACAAGTTGGGTCTAAGGCCACGTTTCCAGCAATAAAGCAAGGTGCAATTCTTTCAGATTCCTGCTCCATTTGATCACGAAATTCATAGAACAATAAATGGGCGTTTTGGCGTCTTCGACGTGACGTGACAGTATCGCTGTGGGGAAACTCACCATAACTGAGGCTCCTCATTTCAAGCGGCATCGCGCGCGAGAAACGCGATCATCTCCCTCAGTTACAGAAAAAGACACGCTGAAAGGTATGCTGAAAGATACAGTATACTTACCTGAAAGGCATCATGACTCGGGTATCGCGATGAGTATGTTCAGCAGCGGGAAAGACGTCAATAAAGACAGCAAGCTTTAAGTCTGTCATGAGCATCATATTTACTCTCAGCAGGCAAGTGATTTCAGTGTCCACATACTTCCTATGAATGAACCCTTCGACTAGAGTATACTATATGTTAGCCTGTATATTATATTTTACTTAACCTGTTAATGATATCTCCTGATTATTTAATGTATGTTTAAATATCTTCCACTGAAAATAACAACATGTAATTATTAGAGTAAAACAAGTTAACGAAAATGGCTTATGTTCAGCTTTACATGTTTTCATACAATGTGTTGTGTGTTGATTATTATATCTAAAACATAAATGGCATCTGAATTTAGAACTAAAAGTCTAGGTGCACAACATTTGATGTTATAGTAATGTGCAGCCTTCAATATAGTTCACAGCATTAGCAGATTTTTTTTAATCCTTGTGAAATGTTTAATTGGTAACTGAATTAATTTGAAGAACAAAGTCCCTTTTTTCATTAACCACTGTTTAAAAAAAAGCCATTTTAGCTTTCTGAACCGAAACTGAATCGAACGAACCAAGACGTCAAAACCGTGGGAAACCGAACCGTCAGTTTTGTGTATCGTTACACCCCTACAGTGCACCCACATATATTATGTAGCCTAAACACAATTTTTATTTCGGATGTGATTAATCATTTGACAGCCCTAATAAATATATTTTGTTAGTTCATTTTTGTAAGTTTGTGAGAGCTATTTTTGTTCAATTTGGAGGTATTTCTTTTAGTTATTTATTATTTATATATTTATTTATCTAACACAGAAGAGACATTATTTCTATCATTATTTAATTCATTATTTTTGAAACCTGTCACAATAAAACATGCTGAGTAACCTCTGAGAAGCCTATCTGAATTTGTGTCTTGTAATATAACCATTTTCTATCCATACAGAGGAGGCACCGTGATCTGTTTATGGCCCATATAGACAGCGCACGCATTTATGATACAATGAACGGATCGTTCGCGAACGACACATCACTACATGCCAAACATTTACACCTGTATTCACAAACATTTGTGCATAACGAATATTTACACATTATAAGTAGTGTCATAGGCTAACCAAAACTGAGCATTTAAAAAAAAATATATTGTATTTAGACAGCCTATCACATATTTTACTGGAGTCTGAAATAGCCTATCACATTATATAAGCCGAGCAGTTTTCGCAAACAAAATGCATTACACATAAGGCAGTATTTTAGCATGATAACCCAGCCGGCATATGACCGACCTTCAACGTTGAAA
>JAQIUQ010000352.1:0-334229 GCA_030378365.1 Hybognathus amarus
CACATAAACATAGAACTAAGTTTGTAAATCGATATTTTTAAGGATATATCGAAACATATCTCCGAATTTCGGGGTCCCACCGTCCGAACCACACCGAACCGTTCGGCCGCACCCGACCCACCAGTGATCGAGTTTTATATTAATCCATGCATGTGTGTTGCTTTTATGGACAATGTTGAATCCTGAAGACTGTATTCTGAATGGCAACTTTTATGTGTGGCATTGGCAACAGTTTCAATATCAGATCATCATAGGTCTTCATCTGCCGGGTATTTACATTATACAGATGAGTTTGAACAAATTGGGTAAAAATAAGAGGGTGATTTCAAAGCATTTTGAAAGTGACACACTTCCTGCTGCCAGTTGGTGGCGCTATAACTTTGACTCACAATAGTCACATCCATGTGATCGTCCTCTTACAGCGAACGCACTGCTGAAGTTTCATCCAGATCAGTTAATGTATGCTGAAGTTATGACACACTTCCTGTTTCACGTTTCTCGCCATAATTTCGTTTCCTCGCCACGGCCAAACCGTTCGAGATATCAAAAATCCCCACACAAACTTTCATCCTCAATGTCTTGACTTCACGCTGACCGAGTTTCGTCGAATTTGGATCAGAGCTCTAGGAGGAGTATTTAAAAGTTCATTGCGTGTGTTTTACAAAAAAACCTCAATAGCCGACTTCCTGTTGGGCTGGGGTAAAGAGCAAGAACGCGAGGTATAGATGAAATTCTGCTATCGACATGTGTACCGAGTTTCATATTATTACATGCAAGTGTGTTTGAGTTATGGACCAGGTGTTCGGACCCCATTCCAGGGGCGCTGACGAGCCGCCCTGCCACGCCCGGGTACCAGCTTCAGCCCGGCTCTGATGGCCGCTGGGTTCTGACCCGTGTGCAAAGTTTCAAGAGTTTTCGAGCATGTTAAGGGCCCCAAAAGTGCCCGAGTAGTCGCTAGAAAAAAAAAAAAAAAAAAAAAAAATATATAGCTGCGAGCAGCGTACGCGGGCCAAGCCGGTGGCACCGCAATCCCGGTGCCTCTAGTTACCTGAGGCACTGGGAATGGCGGTACCGCCGGCTTTGGCCTCCATCGCTGCTCGCAGCTTATATTTATATATATATATATATATATATATATATATATATATATATATATATATATATATATATATATATATATATATATATATATGAAGCCGGTGGCACCCCGCCACCTTGGTGCCTTTAGGGTTATTCTGCACGACGTGCAAAAACGTAACCCCTGCTTTGGAATACATACTAGTATGTATTCCACAATTGGAATACATACTAACATACTAGTCAGAACTGAATAGTTGATATCTGAATGACAGATCACCATAGAAGTCAACTGGAAAAAATGTGACTAGTAACAAAAGAATAGTTACTAGTCACCATTGAAATAAGTACTAGTGTCTAATGAATAAGTACTAGTATCTATTTAATAGGTACTAGTATCTAATGAATAAGTACTAGTAACTAATTAATAAGCATTGGTATGTAATGAATAAGGACTAGCATCTAATGAATAAGTACTAGTATCTAATAAATAAGGACTAGTGTCTAATGAATAAGTACTAGTATCTTTAAAAAGGTACTAGTACCTAAAGAATAAACACTAGTATCTAAAGAAAAGGCACTAGTATCTAAAGAATAAGCACTAGTAGCTAATTAATAAGTACTAGTACTTAATGGAATAGATACTAGTATCTAAAAATAAGTACTAGTAGCATGAAAATAGAGACTAGTAGGTTAAAATGATTAAATGTTAAAACGGCTTGCCATACTCTATCTGTCGTTTCGACTAGTCACAATTACGTTACAGATATCTTAAATGATAATACAAACTATCCAAAATGTAATTACGACTAGAAAGACGTTGTTGATATCTACAATGTTAATTACGAATAGTCAAACTTAGCTTTTAAATGTTAAAAGGGCTTGCCATACAGAAGTGTAGGCTCAGAGAGACACTCAACATTTTCAAACCAAAATATCTGACTTTCTGTGGGTCCTAGCTCATGAGTGTAAATTAGAAAGTTGTCCGGCTTGAGGAGAATATATGAATATATGAAACGATGAGATCAACATGTGTACTGAGTTTCATATTATTACATGCAAGCGTGTTTGATTTATGGACCAAGTTTTGGACCCCGTTCCAGGGGGCGCTGTCTAGCCCCCTTGCCACACCCGGGTACCATCTTCAGCCCGGCTCTGATGGCTGTGGGATCTGACCTGTGTGCAAAGTTTCAAGAGTTTTCAAACCCGTTAAGGGCCCCAAAAGCCGCTAAGAGACTCAAAATCATCAAAAAAAGGAATGTTAAAGTTTGATGCGTTGCTATGGCAACATTATCTTAGATATTGAATAATGCTTTCACAGCTCTTCATCTGGCGTGTGTTTACATTTGAAGCAAATCGGGTAAAAGTAAGAGTGCGATTTCAAAGCATTTTGAAAGTGAAACACTTTCTGCTGCCAGTTGGTGGCGCTATATATTTGACTCACATCTATGTGATCGACCTCTTACAACGAACACACTGCTGAAGTTTCATCAAGATCAGTTAATGTATGCAGAAGTTTTAACACACTTCCTTTTTGATTTATTTACTTACTTTTTTGATTTATGGACCAAGTTAATTTAATTAATACACTAATTATATAAAACTATTGTCAATGCACTACAATTAAACAGGTTATATGCCTTTACTTATAAAAAAATAAAAATAAAAACTTATTTAAAAAATACCAGGCTTAAGAAATGTATTTACTTTAGCAGGCCAGACACACAGTGAAATGATTAAGCCCCCTCCCCCTACACACACACACAACACACACACACACACACACAGACTGTGTGACAGGCCTAGGCTCAGAAAGAGCATGATCATATTCAAACTACAATATCTGACTTTCTGTGGGTTTGAGCTTATTATTGTTAATTAGAAAGTTGTTTGGCTTGAATAGAACAATATACACGGCAAGTTTTGTAACTGTCAGTAAAACTAACCAAGTTATAACACACTTTATGTGTCCTTTTTTAGTCAAAAAAATCCGCCACGGCCAAACCGTTCGAGATATCACAAATCCGTCCGGAATTTAGCATCCTCAATGTCTTGACTTCATGCACACCGAGTTTGGTGGTGATTGGTAACAGCATGGGTTGTAATTTGATGTTTTTCTAGGACATTTATTTAAAAAAAAAAAAACATAATTCCCGACTTCCGTTCGAACTGTCGTAAAACTTAGAGCACGAAGTTGTTTGGCCTGATGTGATCTATGAGTGTACCGAGTTTCATATTAATCCATGCACGTGTGTTTGATTTATGGACAAATGTTCGAATCCCTAAAAGAATGCATCCTAAAAGAATGGTAAAGTTTGATGCGTCGCCACGGCAACAGTTTCAAAGATATCAAGAATCCATTCATAGGTCTTCATCTGCCGTGTATTTACATTATACAGATGAAGTTTGAAGCAAATCGGGTAAAAATAAGAGGGTGATTTCAAAGCATTTTGAAAGTGACACACTTCCTGCTGCCAGTTGGTGGCGCTATAACTTTGACTCACAATAGTCACATCCATGTGATCGTCCTCTTACAGCGAACGCACTGCTGAAGTTTCATCCAGATCAGTTAATGTATGCTGAAGTTATGACACACTTCCTGTTTCACGTTTCTCGCCATAGTTTCGTTTCCTCGCCACGGCCAAACCGTTCGAGATATCAAAAATCCCCACACAAACTTTCATCCTCAATGTCTTGACTTCACGCTGACCGAGTTTCGTCGAATTTGGATCAGAGCTCTAGGAGGAGTATTTAAAAGTTCATTGCGTGTGTTTTACAAAAAAACCTCAATAGCCGACTTCCTGTTGGGCTGGGGTAAAAGTAAGAACGCGAGGTATAGATGAAATTCTGCTATCGACATGTGTACCGAGTTTCATATTATTACATGCAAGTGTGTTTGAGTTATGGACCAGGTGTTCGGACCCCATTCCAGGGGGCGCTGACGAGCCGCCCTGCCACGCCCGGGTACCAGCTTCAGCCCGGCTCTGATGGCCGCGGGTTCTGACCCGTGTGCAAAGTTTCAAGAGTTTTCGAGCATGTTAAGGGCCCCAAAAGTGCCCGAATAGTCGCTAGAAAAAAAAAAAAAAAAAAAAAAAAAAAATAATCGAAGGAAAAATATAGCTGCGAGCAGCGATTGCGGGCCCAAGCCGGTGGCACCGCAATCCCGGTGCCTTTAGTTACCTAAAGGCACCGGGATGGCGGTACCGCCGGCTTTGGCCCTCCATCGCTGCTCGCAGCTATATCTATATATATATATATATATATATATATATATATATATACAAATATATATAAAGCCGGTGGCACCGCCACCTTGGTGCCTTTAGGGTTATTCTGCACGACGTGCAAAAACGTAACCCCTGCTTTGGAATACATACTAGTATGTATTCCACAATTGGAATACATACTAACATACTAGTCAGAACTGAATAGTTGATATCTGAATGACAGATCACCATAGAAGTCAATGGAAAATGTGACTAGTAACAAAAGAATAGTTACTAGTCACCATTGAAATAAGTACTAGTGTCTAATGAATAAGTACTAGTATCTATTTAATAGGTACTAGTATCTAATGAATAAGTACTAGTAACTAATTAATAAGCATTGGTATGTAATGAATAAGGACTAGCATCTAATGAATAAGTACTAGTATCTAATAAATAAGGACTAGTTTCTAATGAATAAGTACTAGTATCTTTAAAAGGTACTAGTACCTAAAGAATAAACACTAGTATCTAAAGAAAAGGCACTAGTATCTAAAGAATAAGCACTAGTAGCTAATGAATAAGTACTAGTACTTAATGGAATAGATACTAGTATCTAAAAAATAAGTACTAGTAGCATGAAAATAGAGACTAGTAGGTTAAAATGATTAAATGTTAAAACGGTTTGCCATACTCTATCTGTCGTTTCGACTAGTCACAATTACGTTACAGATATCTTAAATGATAATACAAACTATCCAAAATGTAATTACGACTAGAAAGACGTTGTTGATATCTACAATGTTAATTACGAATAGTCAAACTTAGCTTTTAAATGTTAAAAGGGCTTGCCATACAGAAGTGTAGGCTCAGAGAGACACTCAACATTTTCAAACCAAAATATCTGACTTTCTGTGGGTCCTAGCTCATGAGTGTAAATTAGAAAGTTGTCCGGCTTGAGGAGAATATATGAATATATGAAACGATGAGATCAACATGTGTACTGAGTTTCATATTATTACATGCAAGCGTGTTTGATTTATGGACCAAGTTTTTGGACCCCGTTCCAGGGGGCGCTGTCAGCCCCCTTGCCACACCCGGGTACCATCTTCAGCCCGGCTCTGATGGCTGTGGGATCTGACCTGTGTGCAAAGTTTCAAGAGTTTTCAAACCCATTAAGGGCCCCAAAAGCCGCTAAGAGACTCAAAATCATCAAAAAAAAGGAATGTTAAAGTTTGATGCGTTGCTATGGCAACATTATCTTAGATATTGAATAATGCTTTCACAGCTCTTCATCTGGCGTGTGTTTACATTTGAAGCAAATCGGGTAAAAGTAAGAGTGCGATTTCAAAGCATTTTGAAAGTGAAACACTTTCTGCTGCCAGTTGGTGGCGCTATATATTTGACTCACATCTATGTGATCGACCTCTTACAACGAACACACTGCTGAAGTTTCATCAAGATCAGTTAATGTATGCAGAAGTTTTAACACACTTCCTTTTTGATTTATTTACTTACTTTTTTGATTTATGGACCAAGTTAATTTAATTAATACACTAATTATATAAAACTATTGTCAATGCACTACAATTAAACAGGTTATATGCCTTTACTTATAAAAAAAATAAAAATAAAAACTTATGTAAAAAATACCAGGCTTAAGAAATGTATTTACTTTAGCAGGCCAGACACACAGTGAAATGATTAAGCCCCCTCCCCCTACACACACACACACACACACAGACTGTGTGACAGGCCTAGGTTTAGAAAGAGCATGATCATATTCAAACTACAATATCTGACTTTCTGTGGGTTTGAGCTTATTATTGTTAATTAGAAAGTTGTTTGGCTTGAATAGAACAATATACACGGCAAGTTTTGTAACTGTCAGTAAAACTAACCAAGTTATAACACACTATATGTGTCCTTTTTTAGTCAAAAAAATCCGCCACGGCCAAACCGTTCCGAGATATCAAAAATCCGTCCGGAATATAGCATCCTCAATGTCTTGACTTCATGCATATCGAGTTTGGTGGTGATTGGTAACAGCATGGGTTGTAATTTGATGTTTTTCTAGGACAATTATTTAAAAAAAAAAAAACATAATTCCCGACTTCCGTTCGAACTGTCGTAAAACTTAGAGCACGAAAGTTGTTTGGCCTGATGTGATCTATGAGTGTACCGAGTTTCATATTAATCCATGCACGTGTGTTTGATTTATGGACAAATGTTCGAATCCCTAAAAGAATGCATCCTAAAAGAATGGTAAAGTTTGATGCGTCGCCACGGCAACAGTTTCAAAGATATCAAGAATCCATTCATAGGTCTTCATCTGCCGTGTATGTACATTATACAGATGAAGTTTGAAGCAAATCGGGTAAAAATAAGAGGGTGATTTCAAAGCATTTTGAAAGTGACACACTTCCTGCTGCCAGTTGGTGGCGCTATAACTTTGACTCACAATAGTCACATCCATGTGATCGTCCTCTTACAGCGAACGCACTGCTGAAGTTTCATCCAGATCAGTTAATGTATGCTGAAGTTATGACACACTTCCTGTTTCACGTTTCTCGCCATAGTTTCGTTTCCTCGCTCACGGCCAAACCGTTCGAGATATCAAAAATCCCCACACAAACTTTCATCCTCAATGTCTTGACTTCACGCTGACCGAGTTTCGTCGAATTTGGATCAGAGCTCTAGGAGGAGTATTTAAAAGTTCATTGCGTGTGTTTTACAAAAAAACCTCAATAGCCAACTTCCTGTTGGGCTGGGGTAAAAAGTAAGAACGCGAGGTATAGATGAAATTCTGCTATCGACATGTGTACCGAGTTTCATATTATTACATGCAAGTGTGTTTGAGTTATGGACCAGGTGTTCGGACCCCATTCCAGGGGGCGCTGACGAGCCGCCTGCCACGCCCGGGTACCAGCTTCAGCCCGGCTCTTATGGCCGCGGGTTCTGACCCGTGTGCAAAGTTTCAAGAGTTTTCGAGCATGTTAAGGGCCTCAAAAGTGCCCGAATAGTCGCTAGAAAAAAAAAAAAAAAAAAAAAAAAAAAATAAAAAATAAAATAATCGGAAGGAAAACAATAGGGCTCTGCGCCCTTTCAGGGCTTGGGCCCTAACAATGAGGGCTCTGCGCCCTTTCAGGGCTTGGGCCTCAAGTAATCGGAAGGAAAACAATAGGGCTCTGCGCCCTTTCAGGGCTTGGGCCCTAATAATCGGAAGGAAAACAATAAGGCTCTGCGCCCTTTCAGGGCTTGGGCCCTAATTATATTTACTACTGAGATTTCCACGATTTCTTAAGATTTTAAGAATTCCCATGACTTTTCAAGGTTTAAATAAGATTTTCTAATTAAAATAAGAAAATATAGCTGCGAGCAGCGATTGCGGGCCCCAAGCCGGTGGCACCGCAACCCCCGGTGCCTGAAGGCACCGGGAATGGCGGTACCGCCGGCTTTGGCCCTCCATCGCTGCTCGCAGGCTATTATTTATATATATATATATATATATATATATATATATATATATATATATATATATATATATATATATATATATATACACACACACATAAGCCGGTGGCACCGCCACCTTGGTGCCTTTAGGGTTATTCTGCACGACGTGCAAAAACGTAACCCCTGCTTTGGAATACATACTAGTATGTATTCCACAATTGGAATACATACTAACATACTAGTCAGAACTGAATAGTTGATATCTGAATGACAGATCACCATAGAAGTCACTGGAAAAAATGTGACTAGTAACAAAAGAATAGTTACTAGTCACCATTGAAATAAGTACTAGTGTCTAATGAATAAGTACTAGTATCTATTTAATAGGTACTAGCATCTAATGAATAAGTACTAGTAACTAATTAATAAGCATTGGTATGTAATGAATAAGGACTAGCATCTAATGAATAAGTACTAGTATCTAATAAATAAGGACTAGTGTCTAATGAATAAGTACTAGTATCTTTAAAAAGGTACTAGTACCTAAAGAATAAACACTAGTATCTAAAGAAAAGGCACTAGTATCTAAAGAATAAGCACTAGTAGCTAATGAATAAGTACTAGTACTTAATGGAATAGATACTAGTATCTAAAAAATAAGTACTAGTAGCATGAAAATAGAGACTAGTAGGTTAAAATGATTAAATGTTAAAACGGCTTGCCATACTCTATCTGTCGTTTCGACTAGTCACAATTACGTTACAGATATCTTAAATGATAATACAAACTATCCAAAATGTAATTACGACTAGAAAGACGTTGTTGATATCTACAATGTTAATTACGAATAGTCAAACTTAGCTTTTAAATGTTAAAAGGGCTTGCCATACAGAAGTGTAGGCTCAGAGAGACACTCAACATTTTCAAACCAAAATATCTGACTTTCTGTGGGTCCTAGCTCATGAGTGTAAATTAGAAAGTTGTCCGGCTTGAGGAGAATATATGAATATATGAAACGATGAGATCAACATGTGTACTGAGTTTCATATTATTACATGCAAGCGTGTTTGATTTATGGACCAAGTTTTTGGACCCCGTTCCAGGGGGCGCTGTCTAGCCCCCTTGCCACACCCGGGTACCATCTTCCCGGCTCTGATGGCTGTGGGATCTGACCTGTGTGCAAAGTTTCAAGAGTTTTCAAACCCATTAAGGGCCCCAAAAGCCGCTAAGAGACTCAAAATCATCAAAAAAAAGGAATGTTAAAGTTTGATGCGTTGCTATGGCAACATTATCTTAGATATTGAATAATGCTTTCACAGCTCTTCATCTGGCGTGTGTTTACATTATACAGATGAAGTTTGAAGCAAATCGGGTAAAAGTAAGAGTGTGATTTCAAAGCATTTTGAAAGTGAAACACTTTCTGCTTCCAGTTGGTGGCGCTATATATTTGACTCACAATAGTCACATCCATGTGATCGGCCTCTTACAACGAACACACTGCTGAAGTTTCATCAAGATCAGTTAATGTATGCAGAAGTTTTAACACACTTCCTTTTTGATTTATGGACCAAGTTAATTTAATTAATACACTAATTATATAAAACTATTGTCAATGCACTACAATTAAACAGGTTATATGCCTTTACTTATAAAAAAATAAAAATAAAAACTTATTTAAAAAATACCAGGCTTAAGAAATGTATTTACTTTAGCAGGCCAGACACACAGTGAAATGATTAAGCCCCCTCCCCCTACACACACACACACACACACAGACTGTGTGTCAAGAGACTCAAGAAAGACTCAGGCTCAGAAAGAGCATGATCATATTCAAACTACAATATCTGACTTTCTGTGGGTTTGAGCTTATTATTGTTAATTAGAAAGTTGTTTGGCTTGAATAGAACAATATACACGGCAAGTTTTGTAACTGTCAGTAAAACTAACCAAGTTATAACACACTTTATGTGTCCTTTTTTAGTCAAAAAAATTCGCCACGGCCAAACCGTTCGAGATATCACAAATCCGTCCGGAATTTAGCATCCTCAATGTCTTGACTTCATGCACACCGAGTTTGGTGGTGATTGGTAACAGCATGGGTTGTAATTTGATGTTTTTCTAGGACATTTATCTAAAAAAAAAAAAACATAATTCCCGACTTCCGTTTGAACTGTCGTAAAACTTAGAGCACGAAAGTTGTTTGGCCTGATGTGATCTATGAGTGTACCGAGTTTCATATTAATCCATGCACGTGTGTTTGATTTATGGACAAATGTTCGAATCCCTAAAAGAATGCATCCTAAAAGAATGGTAAAGTTTGATGCGTCGCCACGGCAACAGTTTCAAAGATATCAAGAATCCATTCATAGGTCTTCATCTGCCGTGTATTTACATTATACAGATGAAGTTTGAAGCAAATCGGGTAAAAATAAGAGGGTGATTTCAAAGCATTTTGAAAGTGACACACTTCCTGCTGCCAGTTGGTGGCGCTATAACTTTGACTCACAATAGTCACATCCATGTGATCGTCCTCTTACAGCGAACGCACTGCTGAAGTTTCATCCAGATCAGTTAATGTATGCTGAAGTTATGACACACTTCCTGTTTCACGTTTCTCGCCATAGTTTCGTTTCCTCGCCACGGCCAAACCGTTCGAGATATCAAAAATCCCCACACAAACTTTCATCCTCAATGTCTTGACTTCACGCTGACCGAGTTTCGTCTGAATTTGGATCAGAGCTCTAGGAGGAGTATTTAAAAGTTCATTGCGTGTGTTTTACAAAAAAACCTCAATAGCCGACTTCCTGTTGGGCTGGGGTAAAAAGTAAGAACACGAGGTATAGATGAAATTCTGCTATCGACATGTGTACCGAGTTTCATATTATTACATGCAAGTGTGTTTGAGTTATGGACCAGGTGTTCGGACCCCATTCCAGGGGGCGCTGACGCAGCCGCCTGCCACGCCCGGGTACCAGCTTCAGCCCGGCTCTGATGGCCGCGGGTTCTGACCCGTGTGCAAAGTTTCAAGAGTTTTCGAGCATGTTAAGGGCCCCAAAAGTGCCCGAATAGTCGCTAGAAAGAAAAAAAAAAAAAAAAAAAAAAAAAAAAAAAAAAAAAATAAAAATAATCGGAAGGAAAACAATAGGGCTCTGCGCCCTTTCAGGGCTTGGGCCCTAATAAGTCAATAATAATCAGTTTCTATCTTGATTGTTAGCTGTTTTAGATGCATTTGTTTTATTTTAAATAATTTTCAGTGTGCTGAGGCCCCCGGCCCCATGTTTGAGAACCAAAAGCCTATGCAGTCCCTTTTTGTTCATTTATGACAGTTTTATTTTTCTAAAAAATATATGTCTATATAGATTTTATTACATCCAAGACTAAAAACAGTAAAATATCAAAATTTTTTTTTTTTTTTTAGTTTTATCCGCAATCCGCAAGGCACATTTCTCATTCTCATTAGGGCCCAAGCCCTGAAAGGGCGCAGAGCCCTATTGTTTTCCTTCCGATTATTATTATTTTTTTTTTTTTTTTTTTTTAGGGCCCAAGCCCTGAAAGGGCGCAGAGCCCTATTGTTTTCCTTCCGATTATTTTTTTTTTTTTTTTTTTTTTTTTTTTTTTTTTTTTCTTAGACGACTATTCGGGCACTTTTTGGGGCCCTTAACATGCTCGAAAACTCTTGAAACTTTGCACACGGGTCAGAACCCGCGGCCATCAGAGCCGGGCTGAAGCTGGTACCCGGGCGTGGCAGGGCGGCTCGTCAGCGCCCCCTGGAATGGGGTCCGAACACCTGGTCCATAACTCAAACACACTTGCATGTAATAATATGAAACTCGGTACACATGTCGATAGCAGAATTTCATCTATACCTCGTGTTCTTACTTTTTACCCCAGCCCAACAGGAAGTCGGCTATTGAGGTTTTTTTGTAAAACACACGCAATGAACTTTTAAATACTCCTCCTAGAGCTCTGATCCAAATTCGACGAAACTCGGTCAGCGTGAAGTCAAGACATTGAGGATGAAAGTTTGTGTGGGATTTTTGATATCTCGAACGGTTTGGCCGTGGCGAGGAAACGAAACTATGGCGAGAAACGTGAAACAGGAAGTGTGTCATAACTTCAGCATACATTAACTGATCTGGATGAAACTTCAGCAGTGCGTTCGCTGTAAGAGGACGATCACATGGATGTGACTATTGTGAGTCAAAGTTATAGCGCCACCAACTGGCAGCAGGAAGTGTGTCACTTTCAAAATGCTTTGAAATCACCCTCTTATTTTTACCCGATTTGCTTCAAACTTCATCTGTATAATGTAAATACACGGCAGATGAAGACCTATGAATGGATTCTTGATATCTTTGAAACTGTTGCCGTGGCGACGCATCAAACTTTACCATTCTTTTAGGATGCATTCTTTTAGGGATTCGAACATTTGTCCATAAATCAAACACACGTGCATGGATTAATATGAAACTCGGTACACTCATAGATCACATCAGGCCAAACAACTTTCGTGCTCTAAGTTTTACGACAGTTCAAACGGAAGTCGGGAATTATGTTTTTTTTTTTTAGATAAATGTCCTAGAAAAACATCAAATTACAACCCATGCTGTTACCAATCACCACCAAACTCGGTGTGCATGAAGTCAAGACATTGAGGATGCTAAATTCCGGACGGATTTGTGATATCTCGAACGGTTTGGCCGTGGCGAATTTTTTTGACTAAAAAAGGACACATAAAGTGTGTTATAACTTGGTTAGTTTTACTGACAGTTACAAAACTTGCCGTGTATATTGTTCTATTCAAGCCAAACAACTTTCTAATTAACAATAATAAGCTCAAACCCACAGAAAGTCAGATATTGTAGTTTGAATATGATCATGCTCTTTCTGAGCCTGAGTCTTTCTTGAGTCTCTCTGACACACAGTCTGTGTGTGTGTGTGTGTGTAGGGGGAGGGGGCTTAATCATTTCACTGTGTGTCTGGCCTGCTAAGTAAATACATTTCTTAAGCCTGGTATTTTTTAAATAAGTTTTTATTTTTATTTTTTTATAAGTAAAGGCATATAACCTGTTTAATTGTAGTGCATTGACAATAGTTTTATATAATTAGTGTATTAATTAAATTAACTTGGTCCATAAATCAAAAAGGAAGTGTGTTAAAACTTCTGCATACATTAACTGATCTTGATGAAACTTCAGCAGTGTGTTCGTTGTAAGAGGCCGATCACATGGATGTGACTATTGTGAGTCAAATATATAGCGCCACCAACTGGAAGCAGAAAGTGTTTCACTTTCAAAATGCTTTGAAATCACACTCTTACTTTTACCCGATTTGCTTCAAACTTCATCTGTATAATGTAAACACACGCCAGATGAAGAGCTGTGAAAGCATTATTCAATATCTAAGATAATGTTGCCATAGCAACGCATCAAACTTTAACATTCCTTTTTTTTGATGATTTTGAGTCTCTTAGCGGCTTTTGGGGCCCTTAATGGGTTTGAAAACTCTTGAAACTTTGCACACAGGTCAGATCCCACAGCCATCAGAGCCGGGAAGATGGTACCCGGGTGTGGCAAGGGGGCTAGACAGCGCCCCTGGAACGGGGTCCAAAAACTTGGTCCATAAATCAAACACGCTTGCATGTAATAATATGAAACTCAGTACACATGTTGATCTCATCGTTTCATATATTCATATATTCTCCTCAAGCCGGACAACTTTCTAATTTACACTCATGAGCTAGGACCCACAGAAAGTCAGATATTTTGGTTTGAAAATGTTGAGTGTCTCTCTGAGCCTACACTTCTGTATGGCAAGCCCTTTTAACATTTAAAAGCTAAGTTTGACTATTCGTAATTAACATTGTAGATATCAACAACGTCTTTCTAGTCGTAATTACATTTTGGATAGTTTGTATTATCATTTAAGATATCTGTAACGTAATTGTGACTAGTCGAAACGACAGATAGAGTATGGCAAGCCGTTTTAACATTTAATCATTTTAACCTACTAGTCTCTATTTTCATGCTACTAGTACTTATTTTTTAGATACTAGTATCTATTCCATTAAGTACTAGTACTTATTCATTAGCTACTAGTGCTTATTCTTTAGATACTAGTGCCTTTTCTTTAGATACTAGTGTTTATTCTTTAGGTACTAGTACCTTTTTAAAGATACTAGTACTTATTCATTAGACACTAGTCCTTATTTATTAGATACTAGTACTTATTCATTAGATGCTAGTCCTTATTCATTACATACCAATGCTTATTAATTAGTTACTAGTACTTATTCATTAGATGCTAGTACCTATTAAATAGATACTAGTACTTATTCATTAGACACTAATACTTATTTCAATGGTGACTAGTAACTATTCTTTTGTTACTAGTCACATTTTTTCCAGTGACTTCTATGGTGATCTGTCATTCAGATATCAACTATTCAGTTCTGACTAGTATGTTAGTATGTATTCCAATTGTGGAATACATACTAGTATGTATTCCAAAGCAGGGGTTACGTTTTTGCACGTCGTGACAGAATAACCCCTAAAGGCACCAAGGTGGCGGTGCCACCGGCTTTATATATATATATATATATATATATATATATATATATATATATATATATATATATATATATATATATATATATATATATATATATATATATATATAATATAGCTGCGAGCAGCGAGTGGAGGGCCAGAAGCCGGGCGGTACCGCCATCCCGGTGCCTTTAGGGCACCGGGGTTGCGAGTGCCACCGGCTTGGGCCCCGCGATCCGGCTACTCGCAGCTATATTTTTTTTTTTTTTTTCTTTTCTAGCGACTATTCGGGCACTTTTGGGGCCCTTAACATGCTCGAAAACTCTTGAAACTTTGCACACGGGTCAGAACCCGCGGCCATCAGAGCCGGGCTGAAGCTGGTACCCGGGCGTGGCAGGGCGGCTCGTCAGCGCCCCCTGGAATGGGGTCCGAACACCTGGTCCATAACTCAAACACACTTGCATGTAATAATATGAAACTCGGTACACATGTCGATAGCAGAATTTCATCTATACCTCGCGTTCTTGCTTTTTACCCCAGCCCAACAGGAAGTCGGCTATTGAGGTTTTTTTGTAAAACACACGCAATGAACTTTTAAATACTCCTCCTAGAGCTCCTGATCCAAATTCGACGAAACTCGGTCAGCTAGAAGTCAAGACATTGAGGATGAAAGTTTGTGTGGGGATTTTTGATATCTCGAACGGTTTGGCCGTGGCGAGGAAACGAAAACTATGGCGAGAAACGTGAAACAGGAAGTGTGTCATAACTTCAGCATACATTAACTGATCTGGATGAAACTTCAGCAGTGCGTTCGCTGTAAGAGGACGATCACATGGATGTGACTATTGTGAGTCAAAGTTATAGCGCCACCAACTGGCAGCAGGAAGTGTGTCACTTTCAAAATGCTTTGAAATCACCCTCTTATTTTTACCCGATTTGCTTCAAACTTCATCTGTATAATGTACATACACGGCAGATGAAGACCTATGAATGGATTCTTGATATCTTTGAAACTGTTGCCGTGGCGACGCATCAAACTTTACCATTCTTTTAGGATGCATTCTTTTAGGGATTCGAACATTTGTCCATAAATCAAACACACGTGCATGGATTAATATGAAACTCGGTACACTCATAGATCACATCAGGCCAAACAACTTTCGTGCTCTAAGTTTTACGACAGTTCAAACGGAAGTCGGGAATTATGTTTTTTTTTTTTAATAATTGTCCTAGAAAAACATCAAATTACAACCCATGCTGTTACCAATCACCACCAAACTCGGTGTGCATGAAGTCAAGACATTGAGGATGCTATATTCCGGACGGATTTTTGATATCTACTGAACGGTTTGGCCGTGGCGGATTTTTTGACTAAAAAAGGACACATAAAGTGTGTTATAACTTGGTTAGTTTTACTGACAGTTACAAAACTTGCCGTGTATATTGTTCTATTCAAGCCAAACAACTTTCTAATTAACAATAATAAGCTCAAACCCACAGAAAGTCAGATATTGTAGTTTGAATATGATCATGCTCTTTCTGAGCCTAGGCCTGTCACACAGTCTGTGTGTGTGTGTGATTGAGTCTTTTGACACACAGTCTCTGTGTGTGTGTGTAGGGGGAGGGGGCTTAATAATTTCACTGTGTGTCTGGCCTGCTAAAGTAAATACATTTCTTAAGCCTGGTATTTTTTAAATAAGTTTTTGTTTTTATTTTTTTATAAGTAAAGACATATAACCTGTTTAATTGTAGTGCATTGACAATAGTTTTATATAATTAGTGTATTAATTAAATTAACTTGGTCCATAAATCAAAAAGGAAGTGTGTTAAAACTTCTGCATACATTAACTGATCTTGATGAAACTTCAGCAGTGTGTTCGTTGTAAGAGGCCGATCACATGGATGTGACTATTGTGAGTCAAATATATAGCGCCACCAACTGGCAGCAGAAAGTGTTTCACTTGCAAAATGCTTTGAAATCACACTCTTACTTTTACCCGATTTGCTTCGAACTTCATCTGTATAATGTAAACACACGCCAGATGAAGAGCTGTGAAAGCATTATTCAATATCTAAGATAATGTTGCCATAGCAACGCATCAAACTTTAACATTCCTTTTTTTTGATGATTTTGAGTCTCTTAGCGGCTTTTGGGGCCCTTAATGGGTTTGAAAACTCTTGAAACTTTGCACACAGGTCAGATCCCACAGCCATCAGAGCCGGGAAGATGGTACCCGGGTGTGGCAAGGGGGCTAGACAGCGCCCCCTGGAACGGGGTCCAAAAACTTGGTCCATAAATCAAACACGCTTGCATGTAATAATATGAAACTCAGTACACATGTTGATCTCATTCGTTTCATATATTCATATATTCTCCTCAAGCCGGACAACTTTCTAATTTACACTCATGAGCTAGGACCCACAGAAAGTCAGATATTTTGGTTTGAAAATGTTGAGTGTCTCTCTGAGCCTACACTTCTGTATGGCAAGCCCTTTTAACATTTAAAAGCTAAGTTTAACTATTCAGTAATTAACATTGTAGATATCAACAACGTCTTTCTAGTCGTAATTACATTTTGGATAGTTTGTATTATCATTTAAGATATCTGTAACGTAATTGTGACTAGTCGAAACGACAGATAGAGTATGGCAAGCCGTTTTAATCATTTAATCATTTTAACCTACTAGTCTCTATTTTCATGCTACTAGTACTTATTTTTTAGATACTAGTATCTATTCCATTAAGTACTAGTACTTATTCATTAGCTACTAGTGCTTATTCTTTAGATACTAGTGCCTTTTCTTTAGATACTAGTGTTTATTCTTTTAGGTACTAGTACCTTTTTAAAGATACTAGTACTTATTCATTAGACACTAGTCCTTATTTATTAGATACTAGTACTTATTCATTAGATGCTAGTCCTTATTCATTACATACCAATGCTTATTAATTAGTTACTAGTACTTATTCATTAGATGCTAGTACCTATTAAATAGATACTAGTACTTATTCATTAGACACTAGTACTTATTTTCAATGGTGACTAGTAACTATTCTTTTGTTACTAGTCACATTTTTCCAGTGACTTCTATGGTGATCTGTCATTCAGATATCAACTATTCAGTTCTGACTAGTATGTTAGTATGTATTCCAATTGTGGAATACATACTAGTATGTATTCCAAAGCAGGGGTTACGTTTTTGCACGTCGTGCAGAATAACCCTAAAGGCACCAAGGTGGCGGTGCCACCGGCTTTATATATATATATATATATATATATATATATATATATATATATATATATATATATATATAAATATAGCTGCGAGCAGCGATGGAGGGCCAAAGCCGGCGGTACCGCCATCCCGGTGCCTTTAGGCACCGGGGTTGCGGTGCCACCCGGCTTGGGCCCGCAATTCGCTGCTCGCAGCTATATTTATATATATTTTAGTTTGTCTTTTTATATTTTGTTTCAGTTTAAGTGTATTTTATTTCAAGTAATGAAAAAGTTTTTTAAAGCTACACTGTGTAACTCTTTTAGTTTATTCTTAGCTAAAAACACTTAGTTCTTTCAAAAACATGTGCTACATTAATGTATATTTACTTTGTTCAAGTAATAAAGTATTCTCGTGAGTGTATAATTAGGGCCCAAGCCCTGAAAGGGCGCAGAGCCCTATTGTTTTCCTTCCGATTATTTATTTATTTTTATTTATTTATTTTTTTTTTCTAGCGACTATTCGGGCACTTTTTGGGGCCCTTAACATGCTCAAAAACTCTTGAAACTTTGCACACGGGTCAGAACCCGCGGCCATCAGAGCCGGGCTGAAGCTGGTACCCGGGCGTGGCAGGGCGGCTCGTCAGCGCCCCCTGGAATGGGGTCCGAACACCTGGTCCATAACTCAAACACACTTGCATGTAATAATATGAAACTCGGTACACATGTCGATAGCAGAATTTCATCTATACCTCGCGTTCTTACTTTTTACCCCAGCCCAACAGGAAGTCGGCTATTGAGGTTTTTTTGTAAAACACACGCAATGAACTTTTAAATACTCCTCCTAGAGCTCTGATCCAAATTCGACGAAACTCGGTCAGCGTGAAGTCAAGACATTGAGGATGAAAGTTTGTGTGGGGATTTTTGATATCTCGAACGGTTTGGCCGTGGCGAGGAAACGAAAACTATGGCGAGAAACGTGAAACAGGAAGTGTGTCATAACTTCAGCATACATTAACTGATCTGGATGAAACTTCAGCAGTGCGTTCGCTGTAAGAGGACGATCACATGGATGTGACTATTGTGACTCAAAGTTATAGCGCCACCAACTGGCAGCAGGAAGTGTGTCACTTTCAAAATGCTTTGAAATCACCCTCTTATTTTTACCCGATTTGCTTCAAACTTCATCTGTATAATGTAAATACACGGCAGATGAAGACCTATGAATGGATTCTTGATATCTTTGAAACTGTTGCCGTGGCGACGCATCAAACTTTACCATTCTTTTAGGATGCATTCTTTTAGGGATTCGAACATTTGTCCATAAATCAAACACACGTGCATGGATTAATATGAAACTCGGTACACTCATAGATCACATCAGGCCAAACAACTTTCGTGCTCTAAGTTTTACGACAGTTCAAACGGAAGTCGGGAATTATGTTTTTTTTTTTTAAATAAATGTCCTAGACAAACATCAAATTACAACCCATGCTGTTACCAATCACCACCAAACTCGGTGTGCATGAAGTCAAGACATTGAGGATGCTAAATTCCGGACGGATTTGTGATATCTCGAACGGTTTGGCCGTGGCGGATTTTTTTGACTAAAAAAGGACACATAAAGTGTGTTATAACTTGGTTAGTTTTACTGACAGTTACAAAACTTGCCGTGTATATTGTTCTATTCAAGCCAAACAACTTTCTAATTAACAATAATAAGCTCAAACCCACAGAAAGTCAGATATTGTAGTTTGAATATGATCATGCTCTTTCTGAGCCTAGGCCTGTCACACAGTCTGTGTGTGTGTGTGTGTGTAGGGGAGGGGGCTTAATCATTTCACTGTGTGTCTGGCCTGCTAAAGTAAATACATTTCTTAAGCCTGGTATTTTTTAAATAAGTTTTTATTTTTATTTTTTTATAAGTAAAGGCATATAACCTGTTTAATTGTAGTGCATTGACAATAGTTTTATATAATTAGTGTATTAATTAAATTAACTTGGTCCATAAATCAAAAAGTAAGTAAATAAATCAAAAAGGAAGTGTGTTAAAACTTCTGCATACATTAACTGATCTTGATGAAACTTCAGCAGTGTGTTCGTTGTAAGAGGTCGATCACATGGATGTGAGTCAAATATATAGCGCCACCAACTGGCAGCAGAAAGTGTTTCACTTTCAAAATGCTTTGAAATCGCACTCTTACTTTTACCCGATTTGCTTCAAACTTCATGTGTATAATGTAAACACACGCCAGATGAAGAGCTGTGAAAGCATTATTCAATATCTAAGATAATGTTGCCATAGCAACGCATCAAACTTTAACATTCCTTTTTTTGATGATTTTGAGACTCTTAGCGGCTTTTGGGGCCCTTAACGGGTTTGAAAACTCTTGAAACTTTGCACACAGGTCAGATCCCACAGCCATCAGAGCCGGGCTGAAGATGGTACCCGGGTGTGGCAAGGGGGCTAGACAGCACCTCCTGGAACGGGGTCCAAAAACTTGGTCCATAAATCAAACACGCTTGCATGTAATAATATGAAACTCAGTACACATGTTGATCTCATCGTTTCATATATTCATATATTCTCCTCAAGCCGGACAACTTTCTAATTTACACTCATGAGCTAGGACCCACAGAAAGTCAGATATTTTGGTTTGAAAATGTTGAGTGTCTCTCTGAGCCTACACTTCTGTATGGCAAGCCCTTTTAACATTTAAAAGCTAAGTTTGACTATTCGTAATTAACATTGTAGATATCAACAACGTCTTTCTAGTCGTAATTACATTTTGGATAGTTTGTATTATCATTTAAGATATCTGTAACGTTATTGTGACTAGTCGAAACGACAGATAGAGTATGGCAAGCCGTTTTAACATTTAATCATTTTAACCTACTAGTCTCTATTTTCATGCTACTAGTACTTATTTTTTAGATACTAGTATCTATTCCATTAAGTACTAGTACTTATTCATTAGCTACTAGTGCTTATTCTTTAGATACTAGTGCCTTTTCTTTAGATACTAGTGTTTATTCTTTAGGTACTAGTACCTTTTTAAAGATACTAGTACTTATTCATTAGAAACTAGTCCTTATTTATTAGATACTAGTACTTATTCATTAGATGCTAGTCCTTATTCATTACATACCAATGCTTATTAATTAGTTACTAGTACTTATTCATTAGATACTAGTACCTATTAAATAGATACTAGTACTTATTCATTAGACACTAGTACTTATTTCAATGGTGACTAGTAACTATTCTTTTGTTACTAGTCACATTTTTTCCATTGACTTCTATGGTGATCTGTCATTCAGATATCAACTATTCAGTTCTGACTAGTATGTTAGTATGTATTCCAATTGTGGAATACATACTAGTATGTATTCCAAAGCAGGGGTTACGTTTTTGCACGTCGTGCAGAATAACCCTAAAGGCACCAAGGTGGCGGTGCCACAGGCTTTATATATATATATATATATATATATATAATATAGCTGCGAGCAGCGATGGAGGGCCAAAGCCGGCGGTACCGCCATCCCGGTGCCTTTAGGTAACTACCGGCTTGGGCCCGCAATCGCTGCTCGCAGCTATATTTTGCCATTGAAAATACATACGGGTAAGGGGTTCTAATATCAGTCGCCATGTTGCCCCTCCATCTTGAAAGTACATTAGCCAAGAGGGACACACCCATTAATTCAAGCTTCGCCTTTCGCGTTTACGCTTGAGTTAACACTCATGGACGAGGTCGAACTGGAAGCCATGTTAATCTTGGACTACATTGGCCACCGTAGGAGTTAAAACGAAATCGGAATTGAGAGGAACAGAAACTAATATTCACTGGATGGTCATATACCTTTTCACCGCTAGATGGGTGTTGTGTTTGTGTTAATATCTGTTGGTCGGGTCACCACTTATTGCTCAATGCCTATTGTATTGATTTCTTATTATATTCTTATATTCTTATTATATTCATGAAATGATTCTGTAGGTGGCAGGTGGGACAGCAGAGTGAATGTTCGGTGTCTTGCGGGATGGGCGTAGCTGTGAGGAGTGTGCAGTGTGTTCAGTATGAGAGGGGTGTAGAGAGGATCGTGGAGGAGGAGCGGTGTGTGTCAGGAAACAAGCCACCTGTCACTGCCCCATGCTTCACTCAAGTCTGTTCTTTCCACTGGGATGTGCACAAGTGGAGTGAGGTAATCTGCCAACACATCTATCATCCAAACTACATATTCTAAGGGCCCTAGTTTAACGACCTAAGCGCATGGTCTAAAGCGCATGTTGTGTCCAAATCCACTTTTGCTAGTTTAACAGCGGGAAAAATGGTCGGAGCGCCTGGTGCGTGATCTAAAAGGGTTGTCCCTATTCACTTAATGATTAATGGGTGTGTTTTGGGCGTAACGTGCAATAGAACCGTTTTAAAGGGAATTTCCCATTCCCTTTAAAAGCCAGTTGCGCTTGTGCCATGGCAGATTTGCAACTATTATTATTTTCATGGCCAAATTTGCAAGCGAAAAAACTGAATGCTTCTCTAGCGAGGAAACGGATCTGTTAAAGCTATCTGACGGGACAAAGTGTTCCCGCATTGTGGACCCATCTATAGGTGCATATTATTAACATGCTCTTTAAATAATGAAAAATAAAATCAGTTCAGTTGCTTTAAAATAGAGGAACATGCCAAAAAAATGTGCCCGAACACACCTTGTTTTCAGACTAGAAGCCCATGGGCTCACAAATGCATTTGCTATCTAAACAACGTGGCACAGGACGTGAAAATGATAACTGCGTCGGGCTGAAACTAGCAAAAAACACTTGCTCCGGGTGTATGATAGGGCCCTAACAATGCACTGCCAAAATTCCATTTTATGGATGTAGAGTTACGATAATAATAATAATCTTGTAAACATAAAGTCAATGCTCCTCAATCCCTCATTTTCCTTGTGTTCTTTAATACAGTGTTCTGTCTCATGTGGTTATGGGATCCAGTCTTCGGACCGTGTCCTGTATGGGCCCATCCAGTCCTCTTCCTGTTAGTCCCTTTCTTTGCCTCCACTTGCCAAAACCCATCACCATCCAGGCCTGCTATAGCCCTGACTGTTCTTCAGCCCATACCTTCACACCAGAATCCAAAGGCACTCACATCCAATCAGAGCACCAGAGAGGAGATGGGATGTGGGGAGCTCCAAAAGTGCATACAAGAACAACAATAGGTCCAGAGGTCCGAATTAAGAAGATGAAGAACAGTTTTTCAGCCATTGTACCAACGGTGGACTTGATGGAAAGCACCATGAGCATGCCAACAGAACCACCACAGACCAGTTAGGTGGCAAGTGTCTATAGGTCCACATAAGACTGTCAGTCTTGATAACAACTACAGTGTCTAAAGTTGCATATTGTACAATTCTTTGTTGTTGTTTTTCTTGAAATTCCTAAAGTCTGTAATATTTGAATTGGTTACATTTCATTTTAAGGCAACATTGTCAGAGTAATTACACAAATAAGTACTGAGTAATATTAATGAACTACATGTTCTACTTGTAATTGCATATACATTTATGTTTATTGGGACCTATAACTGCTTACAGTAAATTCAGACAAATATGTACATATACATTTTTACATTTGATATATTCTGAATTATAATTTTTATATTCAGGATTTATAAATGTATATTAAGACTATTTATAAATGTCCTGTTTGGCTCTTTAATTTTGTGGATTGTTATGTGAATAGACTGAGGGAAAGATTTTAAAAAAGCTGTGAGGAATAAATCATCTATTCTGGTTTCAGGTTTCTGTGGGCAACTTCTCCTTCAAGACTCAGGAACTATTGATCTACGCAATGTCACTCAGACGAGGTGTATATTTGCTATTGGCCGACCTCTTGATGAGGTTATTCAAATCAAAATAATATCTAGCACTCTTAACTGCCGGCAAAGTAAGTATTTAGGTTAAATTGAGTACAGACATGGGAATCTGTTGCAGAACTAGTATGGTGAATTGTGTTTATTTTTTTGAATATTCTTAAGGGAGAATATCGCCCTGTATGATAGACTCATCCTGATGCGCCTCTGCGAGAGGACGACTGGTAAAACACTGAAATCACGATCAAATGTTCTTTTGGTGCGTCAGAGCCGCCTGACCCCTGGCAACGGAGTGGTACTATTTTATCAGAGTTTAAAGAACAAAAAAAGCTCTCATGGAGGTGAGTTATTACAAACATAGCATATTTGAATAATAATGTTAATTAATTATGTTCATATATTCATCAAATGTAATATAGATGTTATTGTAAAAAGTACATCCAAAAAAATCTGTCATCATTTACTCTCATGTCATAACAAAAATGGCTTCCTTTTATCTCTGGCACTTATCCACAAGTTTCCTACGCCCCATGAGGCCTTGCGTCAAAAGTGGGCGCGTCTTCGGTTCGTAGTAAACAAAGCGCAGCTTGACATACTTAACACTCGTTCATTCAACAGTTGACAGTCATTCAAGTTATAGTGATCCAAACCAGCTAACGGTGTGGGAACACAACCTCAACGAAATTAAAAAGGGTGAAATAACAGTACAATAACAGTACCTTTACCCTCCGCAGTAGTTGGTTGGGAGTATTATAATAACATTATTAATAATCAGTACTCATCAAGGCATGGTGACAGACAGTTGTGTGAGCTGACAAACAATTAAAATAAAAAATACACACTTAGTCATTGTGCTTTGGAGTTTATTCAAAATTATAAATGAATGTGCCACTTGAATACATTAACTGGCACATTTGGTATTCTGTCAACTCAGGCTTTGATCCTGATTTTAGGTGTAACATCAGTAGAGAACATCCAATCACATGCTGATAGAGTTTATAGAATACACTAATGAACACAGTAAGCTAAACTAATGTACACAGGAAGATTCGTCGTCTTTTGGGAGGTGATGGAAACTTCAGTCGTTGGCAGGATCACTCTGATTTCGTTTTCTGCTTATGTTCAAAACAATCACGTTTAAGCCACTGAATTAGTTTAGTCCGGTTATACGTACAACCGCGAACAGCACATGTTGTCCCTGAGCTCCGGTAACGACATCTCTCATAAAGATTTGCGTCTTTAAATAGTAAAAAAATTATCCAAAAAACAGCTAGCCTCTTCACTAACTAACACACAAAATACCATTGGAATGCTACTTCCACCGCCGTTCGGGAAGTTTCACTGACTTTATTTTTTACAGGAAATCTTGTGGATAAGGAGTTACAAATAAATGCTCTTCTTATGAAATTTCTATTCAGCTGTATCAGGGGTTCACTGAAGGCGAGTAGATACCAACCCAAGTGCAGTTTTATTGAAAAATGATAAACGTGGAACAAAAATAAATAACACAGGGGCCTTAAATTTCACATGAACAGAACTTGACAACCAACAGCGGGTTACAAAGACAAAGCTAGATAAGGCACAATGGAAACATGAGGGCTATAAACACACACAAGGACTAATGACATACAACACACCTGAAAGCCATCAAACAATGTACCAATCAGAAAAATACATGAGGAAGCACTTGACAAGATGACATATGAGGGGCAAGGGAATCACATGACATGACGGGAAACATCACTATGGCTGCACCCGAAAACTTAGGCAGCTGATTTGTTGCCTTATCAGGCAATGACTTTGCTGGCATTTGCGCACGAAGGTACCTCACGGAACTTCTGAGGCAGTGTAACAGTTTAATGATCTACAGCAAAATAGAGAGCTTTAGTGAAAACCTAATCGGATATTTAAATAATACAATAGTAATGTTGAAAGGACATCAAAAGTGGAAAACATTGGTCAAAAAGGTACATTTACACAAACTGACCCCCAAACCCAACTTTCAGACGCCATCATTATTTCTTAGCTCAACTGGCACAGAATGCAAAGTTCAGGATTGTGGGATAATCAAAGGCAGCAAAGGATACATCTATCCTGCCATCAAAAATCAATCAGATGAAGGTATCTCAGGAGGCAGGAAGTGAAGCTAACTTTGGATTCGGACTTGCCTTGATTTCTTCCTACCTTGGAGCATTTTTCAGCTTTCGGACACAGCCTATGAGAACTTCAAAATAAAATACATGAACATCATATATCCATCATATAAGTTGGCCTGGTCCGAGGAGCAGTAGTGGGCTTGGCTGGGTTGTGGAGCAGTGAACAAGACCATATAACTTGGAGTAGTGAACGAGTCCATGGGGATGAGGAAGCTTTGGTGAAGCCAGTAGAGATGGGAACCACCAAGACAGAGCCGGCAGAGGAGTTGACCACAAGCCACCACAGCAGAGCAGAAGACTCTGGCAAGTAAGGAGGCCATGGTGGAGCAGAGACCTGAATGGCCTTCATAGCCATGGCAGAGTGGGCAGGGATGGCCTCCATTACCATGATATGAAGGCATATGAAGTTCATGAATGGTCTCCATGGCTGTGACAGTGATCAGGTGATCAGAGAGCATTCTAAAGCGGACGCTGCCACCTCGGGAGGAGCTGTAGCAGGTGCTGCCGCCTCTGGGGAAGAGTGTGTGGCCCACATAGACAGAATAGCAGTGGCCATTAACAGAAGCATCGTGGACCTCTGGGACCATCAGACTAGGAGTTGGAGTTAAACATATTGATAAAGCACTGCAGTACTACAAGACGCTCTATTCTTTATGACAACTCCAATAACAGCGACAAACATTTCACATATTTAAAAAAATTTACATAGGAGACCTAGAAGCTGCGCTGAGCGTAACTTACACACACGCGCACACACATACTTATTGCGCCTTCCATCTTCGCACATCGACGCTACAAAACCGTTCAAAACCCATACAAGCAGCAATTATTAATAATACTTACAGGTTGTGATTCGAAAGGAGGAAGCTGATCCATACACACTGGGTAAGTTACTGAGCCCTCCTTCAGGAACAACCGCTTGCGAATCCACATTTGACTTCATTTATGTTTTTATACTATTCATCATTAAAAATGATGAGAAAACAATCGGGCTATACTGTTGTGGTATCGTTGCTAATATGAACTCTAACCACCGATTCTTCACATGCTCGTCCCTGGTAAATGAAAACAAAGTGGCTGAACTATCTTTGCATTGTAGAACACAGCGTCTTCTCGACATGATGCTATGATGAAGTATTTGAATGTGTAGACTTCAAGATTTAGACTTCCGTCTGCGCGCGCAGTAACTGGGTGCGGCCAATATGTCTCTCGCCACGATGTAACAGCTAAGAGTTGACTCTCACTTTTGAAAATCCACCCCGTGTTTTTTTTACAATCTCAATAAATAATTATGCACTGTCTCAGAACGAGCTGTTCTAAGATTCAGCGCTTTGTGACATAGAATTGAGCAAGGGGTTTGATTGACAGTGTGGTTGTGGCATAAACCACGCCCTCTGTGATCTGTACACCATCCTCCATTGTTTCAATGACAGCCGGTAATCATAAGTGTTCTGTTGTGGGATGGGATGTAATAATGACATTCATAGTAGTTTTCACTTACTTCCGACATCAGAGCCACTGAAAACACAGTGGATGTATTGTATTTTGGAAATTTAAGTGGCACCTTTCCTTCGTAAATAAGTTTATGTTTGAGCGAATCATTTTATGACTGACTGTTTAGTGGATGAGGGTCTTCAAAGTTAATCCTCAAGTGTGGATCGTTGTCTACTGTTTGCAATCCACCGTCACCTCCAGTAAGTGTATTTTATGATTTTTGAGCAAATAGTCACAGTTAATGTCAGGCTCAGCCAATTCAACAACAAATGCATCTAAAGTTGTTGTCGTCGTAGAATGTCTGTGTATATAATTTAAACCTTGTTTGTATAGTGTGTAACCACAAGTTTATAAATATATATATTTTTAAAGATATTGTATTAAAAACAGCATATATGTTCTTGTTCTGTAAGTTAGCCGTCTTCTCACATTTGCCACAGAAGCACGTGTATGACAAGTAAACATGACGCAACAGGTCCCTCGCATAAATGTAATTTCGCTTGTACGTTGCAAACTTTATCACAGTATGTGTATGTACTTTCAAAAAATCACGCTAACATTGTTTGTTTGTGTCTGTGTTGGTGTGTTGCACATCCATAATTTCAAAGGGGACGCGATTACAACTCTATAAGTTCATAAATGTTTGAAATAACCATACCGAGACGTCCTGGTCCATTCTCATTTGTGTTACTTCTGCCAGAGTCTCTTCGTCATCGGGGTCTGATCAGAGACTATTTATATATTCCGATTCAAACAAGTATGGCTGAATGACATTCAAAACAGCAGGTCTCTCACTCTTAGCCCTTCTGCCTACCGACTGCCATAGGTTTCAAGTTACACCCTCATCCAAAGGCAAGGCGGCGATATGCAGCTCATTTGCATTTAAGGTTGCATGCACCAAAACAGCTCATTTTAAAACAGGCCCCAAAAATGACTTTTTCAAATGGTTATAATAAATTAACTATGGGGTATTTTGAGCTGAAACTTCACAAATACATTCTGGGGACACCAGAGACCAATATTACATCTTGTAAAAAGGGGAATAATAGGTTCCCTTTAATCCTACACAATACCTGAACTTAACAACTACCTTACTAACTATAAATAAGCAGTAATTAGGAGTTTATTGAGGCAAAAGTCATAGTTAATAGATAGTTATAATGTGACTAACAAGACAAGGTGAGTAAATGATGACAGAATTTTCATTAATGGGTGAACAATAAAAATGTACAGTAGATTGTGTAGATGTGTCGATTAAGCCAAACTGAAATAATCTGAAAGACAGTACATATCTTCCTCCAAGAGTGTGACGTTCAGATGTTCTCTCCGTTTGGGCTCATTGAGAAATCCGATCAAGAGTCCAGCCATCTCGCCCTCTAACACTCAGAGCTGTCGAGTGTTCATTGATGCTCCTCCAGCATTTAGGATTCAGATCAGAGCACTTTCTGTGCTCAACAATACTGATACAATCTCAACATACATACTGGTAAGTCACTGTGTGTCCATCTTTTAAACACATATGAACACACTACTGTTCAAAAGTGTGGGGTCAGTAGGATTTTTAAGATAAATACTTATGCATTAAATTGGTCAAAGGTGACAGTAAAGAGTATTTTTAAGTTTAAAAGACAGCAAAGACATTTATAAATTTACAAAAGATTTCTATTTCAAATAAATGCTGTTCTTTTGAACTTTTATCATGGAATCCTGAAAAAAAAATCATGCTTTCCACAAATATGAAGCAGGACAACTGTTTTCAACATTGATAATAATAAAAATGTTAGAATGATTTCTGAAAAATCATGTAGAATTATATCAATGTAAAGCTGCTTTGAAACACTGAATAAAGTGTTTTGAATAAAGTTGTATTGTAGTGAAAACGTCTCGGTTACATATGGTAACCCTCGTTCCCTGAGGGAGGGAACGGAGACGTAGGTCAGACTGACCTATAGGAATCTCGCTAGAGAGCCAATTTACTTCGAGTGAATCTAAAACAAGCCAATGCACATTGGCGTGCAATCATTTGCAACAGCTGCGCGTCCTCGTCAGCGCTGGTATATAACGAGCGGCTGTGTGATTGCACTTCAGTTTTTTGCTGAGGAGCCAAACTTGGGAAGCTGGCCCCCTGGCGGGCAGCAGCAGATGTGGCGACTGGACCTACGTCTCCGTTCCCTCCCTCAGGGAACGAGGGTTACCATATGTAACCGAAACGTTCCCTATCGGTCAGTCACTACAACGTAGGTCAGACTGACCTATGAGGAATCCCTGCACCCCATCCAGCGCCCCATGCAAGCCTCTGCACCTCTGCAAGACGTGGGCATCGGCTGCTCTCACCGAAGTGGGAGTGGATGGCCCGAAACTTGGGGGACGCCGGGCGAACTGAATCGCATAGCCGAGCCTGATGATCCTGATGAGCCAGCGGAGACGGACTGGGGAGCGCTAACCAGGCTCTCAGAGACTGTACAAGTGGGACCAATGGGACCGTAGGCATACCCGGAGTGGGGCAGCGAAGTGGAACACAGGGACCTGGCTGGGGGGCTCTCTCTGGGAGGCAGCCCACAGCGGGGTCTGAGTGTGCTGTGAAGCGCTTACCTGGTTCCACGGGGCAGGAGGTGCGGGAGGTGGCTCGGTGGTGTTCTCGGACCGTACACTGCTGCCAGCTGGCGATAGAAGAGGAGGATGAGAGTGGTAAGGATTTTGTCCCCCCACTGCTCTCCGAGTCCTCTTCGGACCCAGAGATGGTAGAGACTGCTCTTTTATTGAAAATTTGGGTACCGGCGGAACAAACAAAAGATTTTCCACCCGGCCCTCTTCCGGGGGAGGGAGAGATGCGATCATCATCTCCTGGAGAGCAGTCCCTGCCATCTCTGGGTTGCCCGTCCTAGGGCCGCTTGCTCTTGGCTTTGCCGCCCCTCTTGGCGGGGCCTGCGAGTGGCTCCGCGGCGCCGCTTCGGTGGAGGCTGCTGCTGCGGCGCGGAGCCGGGGAGGGCGCAGGCGGACGCCCCGCGAGCGAGGCAGACTGAGGGTCCGACACGTCGTCCGTCGAACATCCGACCCACCCTCCGATGTCGCGATCGACATCTGTTCATCGATGGGGAGCGCCAAAGGAAACGACTGGTACACATCTCGTGGATGGTCCAGTGCGCTCTCTTGGCAGCTCAAATGGTTGCGGAGGCTGAGAGGGGTGAGGGTTCCTGGGGGTTGGTTCCCGAAGGAAGCGCACTCACCGTTATCCTCAGGTCACCCGCGCTAGCGGCCGAAGCAACCCTCGTTTGAGGATTGGAACGGGGCGCCGGCACGGGGACTACGCCCCTTACAGGAGCGAGAGTCTCGACCGCAGCTCCGAGATGGTCATGTTCCCGCAGTGAGAACATGACTCATCCACGAACGCCGACCGAGCGTGTTCAATGCCCAGACACACAATACAGCGTTCATGACCATCCCCCGATCCCAGGAAATGACCGCATCCAGAAACACACAGATAGGACGTCATCTTTAAAAAGACGCGAACTATCTGTGTAAGCTCTTTTAGGAAATACTCTCAGTGATGCTGAAGCACGCAGGGAAACAGTTGCAGCGATCACGAACGGGAATGTGCACCTGTGCGTGTGCTGATTCTCTCTCGTCTTACCAGCCGTTAAAACGGCTTTTGATCTTTGCTCTTGAGAGAGGGAGAGGGAGAGAGAGAGAGAAAGAAAGAAAGAGAGGAAAACTGCTTGCACTGCTGTGCCGTCACGCCCGCACCAAGGATGAGAGATCTTCCTGACTTGCTGTGAGAATTCACTCTTAGCAGAGGCATCGAAGTTTAGGCTCCGAAGCAAATGTTTTGATTGTTGCAAATGATTGCATGCCAATGTGCATTGGCTTGTTTTAGATTCACTCGAAGTAAATTGGCACTCTAGTGAGATTCCTATTGGTCAGTCTGACCTACGTTGTAGTGACTGACCGAATAGGGAACTGGAGTAATGGCTGCTAAAAATTCTGCTTTGCCATCAAAGAAAAAAAAAATTGTAAAAAAATATGATAAAATAGAACATTTTAAATAGGTTTACACTACATTTTTGATCAAATAAATGCAGCCTTGATGAACAGAACAAAAACATTTAAAAAAACTTTAGACTTCAAACTTTTGAAGATTATGCTTATGTGTAAGCATAATCATCACAAAGGAAAAGATGTCATCAGTCTAAACAGGTTGGAATAAAGTGTAACTCAGCAGTTTTTGTTCAAAAAGCACATTATAAGCAAACATTTGAGATGAAAGAGTAAAGACAGCTAATGGTGCACTGTGTTTTGTGGGTCATTTACTAAGATAGATACTGAGCCAGCATTTAGTAAAAATAAGTAATTGTGCAAGCACTAAAGATGGTAGACATTGCGGATGTGACGTCCAGTGAGTTGAGCACAAACGTTATGTTCTGTGTTATTGTTTTCTTTTGCTTATCCAGATTCGTGACGTGGATGCCTTAAAGACGACCATATTCAGGGGGACACGGCTCTTCCTGTGGAGCTCCTCGGGAAGCAGGGCTGAAGTGGAATTCCACGGGGAGTATCAGCAAATCAAGGGAATGTTCAGGGCCGAGTATTTGTACATTGACCCTTCTGAAGAAGAACCAGTGTAGTTTGTGTAAGAGTGTTTCTAGTCCATAAAGAGCCTTGGAACATTTAACAACCATAATTTAGCCAATTTGGCACACCAGAATCAGAACAGGAGGATTTATTAGCATTTCATCAAAGATATAATCTGAAGTATTCTGTCTTGTTTTGTCATATAATGTTAAAAACTAAAATAATACAATTTACTGTTTATATATATATATAAGTGCTTCTGTATATTTATTGTAATGAGCATGAGTTAATCTGTTGACAATAATGTGTGCCAAATCTACTCCTAATCGAACAGCAAAAATAAATAAATAACAATCATAAAATGTATTTTCTAATATTTTGATTTAGAACAGGCTGTGGCTATGAGAGTTTTGGTAAAGATTAACAGTCGTACGTAGCAATTGTGAAACTAGCAAGAACCTCCTTAAAGCCCAAGGTATATTTTGTTTTTTATGCCTACACTTAGCATATGTGTACAGACAAACACATAGTCATTCAAAGTATATAGTCCATTTCAGAGCTTCCCAAACTTATCAGCCTGAACCCCTTAGATCTACAGTAAAATATTTAAGTACCCCCTGAGATTTGAAGTAAACATCTCAATAATATAACAAAACATTCACGTTTTTTCACGGTTCCCTGATTTTGGTTAGTGGTCACATTACATGCAGAAATAAAATATCTGTATCTAATCTATATATAACCTTTTTTTAGTAAGTGTTTTTTTGATTGTAATATAATGATGAATTTATTTGCACACTGTACATATGTACTACAGTAGCATACACAAAAAACAAACAAAAGTATACTTTGGGCTTTACATGATATGGACTGGACAACCAGCCTTCCCAAATATATAGTTGTTACTATTGAAACTGTAAAACCAGAATGAACATGTCTCTGTCCCTGTTTGAGTTTGTAGCAGCATCTTAATCCATAGTCACTTGGTAGTCACCCTAAATAGTGAAGTGTGTCATTTCTGTGCCATTAGCATCATTAAAATATACTGCAAAAATGGGAAACAGGTTTCCCAATTTCCATTAGCCATTGAGTCGATGTTGCTTTGTTAAAACAAACAGAAGTTTTAAAAGCACCACATAGTCACAATGCTTACATATTGAATGGAATCAACCTAATAATGGTTTTCTTAATTATAGTTTTGTATAATGAAGACACACGTCACACTCATATGGAATATCAATATGAGCCAATAATACATCCCAGTTTCATAATACTGAAAGTGGGAAAAGCCTGCAGTCTGAAAAGGTTTCAGGGCTTCTGTGAGAGTTTCTTTTACCATTAAATAAGTGTCATCACTCACTAGGCCTTAAGACACCTGCTCCAGAAGAGTCTTCATGTCCAGAAGAGCATCCTCTAGAAACCTGGACAGTTTAGTAGCATTGGTTTCTTCACAGCTATTGAAGGCTGTAATTGCAAAGTTGATATGGTCATCCATGGGGTTGTAGCAGACACCGTAACCATCAGGAACCATGGGTCCAAAACACATAACACAGTCAGTCTTTGATCCAACCTGAAAATAATACAACCACAGCTTACATGAAAATGCTACATTTCACAATAAGATACATTAAAAAATTCAAGCTCTTAAATGGACAGTACACCCAAAAATAAATAAGGCGTAACTTTTATTCTCGCTGTATTATTGTTGCACAGGTGCCACCATGTTCGTGGAGACGATGTGTTATTCTTTGCGAAAGCCAAACTACTTTGTTTGGCCTTCCAAAAGAGGACACAAATAGAAAACAGTGCTTAAGCTTTATTACAACACTGTTCCAGAACAGTACAACTAAAATATTCGACTGTGTGCTGCACATTTTTCGGAGGACTGTTTCCAGAGAGTTCAAGGCCGAATTCTAAAAAGAGGGGCAATTCAATCTTTGCATGAACATTCTGGTGCTTCTGAATCACAGACACAGCCTGTAAGTATGTTTTCATATTTTAAGAATTTGTTACGGTTTTTGCATTGGATCGCTGGCCAATCAGAGCACACCGTGCTTTTCAGAACGACAAGCTCAGAAAGGCGGGGCATAGAGGAGCAACAATAGTGTACAATATGTGTGAAATGAGGACTTTTTTAACCTTAAACCCTGTAAAGACATTGAATTTAACCAAACACACAAATAATTGACCCCATTAACTGGAATGCCACGTCATGTGCCAGACTCTGCAAAAGACGCAAGCACACTGGTTAAAGGTGTCCGTCTAGCATGTATTTACATTGAAAAACAATGAAAAAACGCATTCTAAGATATTTTGAATAATGTTCTTATATTTTGAAACAACATTGGTTTCCATTGAGTTTTGTTGTACTGACAAATAAAAACACTGACACAATTTTCCAAATGTTCTGCAGATGAAAGTAAATACCAGGATTTCTATTTTAGGTGAACTGTCCCTTGAGATTCGATTAGGTAAATTTTAGATATAGTTCCCATAACACCACAAATGAAGTGATATGAAGAGCAAGTACTAAATAGGTTACACCAAATGCCTTCACATCTAACTTTTTTGACTGTGGGTATAGAGTATCTTGTTTTTCATCAGTGACGTCACTTCATTCACGACTTCTCTCCCATGGCTTCATGGTAAAGTAAAGTGTCTACTGGATGCACACCAACTACAAAAAAGTAAGCATATTTGTATTCAGCCACTGCTTTATTGTGTCCACTGCCTTATTCTTCCTTTTTCCATTTCATGATGGGTGTTAACTAGCATTATAGGAGCTGTATGCAAGATTGTGGCCAAAACTGGTACTGCAATCACTTTCAAATTAGGGTGTATCCCCCTTCCCCCATGACTCGAGGTTGTCAGATATGCTGCAGGTTCCAGCAGGAATGTAGGCTGCTACAAGAAGCTCCAATGGTAAGTGACGAGTCCTACACAGTGAGTTTTTTTTTAATGAATTATTTTGGACTTTGTAACAAAGTATTTCGGATTCAAATCAAGTTTTTGGGGGTTTCGCAAAAGGTAAATTTTTTTTATCCGATTCTGACACATTTGTATCTGTATACAATAAAGCTGGCAACCCGAATGCCGCAACACCTGACTCTGTGATTGGTAGATCGGTGGAGGGTGACGCATCAGAACAAAACACACCTTGACAACATCAGTCAAGGGCTGTGACTTCACTTTCTAAATGACAATATCCTGGCCGGACTACTGTTGTCAGTGATATAAGTATTTGAAATGAACATGATTTCTTAATGTCTAGAGACATATCAGGGAAAGTTTATGATTAATTGAAATAAATGTCTTGCATACAGCTCATTTAAGGTGAAATACCTCCACAACCTACTAGGTGTGTCAACAAATTACTGCCATCTAGCTATTGCCACTGAATTATTTACAATAATTAATTGTTTTTGCAGTATTGCATTATATCAGTATTTTATTTTTGAAATATCACAGTTATCATAATTACCGGTATATTGCGACACCCCTAGTTCCAATACAGTTGTAAACACAGTTCCCAAACAATCCTTTCTTTGACTAGAGCTGAAAGATATTTCACAGAAGTGAAAGATATTCACAGCACAGAAGTGTCCTCAGGGAAGTATTACTGCAACCCTGTTAGATTTATGTATCTGTTAAGTGTAAACTATATCAAAGGGCATAAAACATGGCAGAATGATTTGCAAGGTATTACATGACAGTGAAACACTGTTAGAGTCTCAGAGGGGCTTTAAATGGGACATAAGGTCTTTCAGCTCTTTGAAACTAATAAAAGTTTGAGCATGTAGATATTTTACAAAACCATAACCACCATGATCATCCTTATTACCAATGCCTATTGAGTATTTAGCAAGAAAATAGGATAGATAGAACAGAAGAAGGCACTATGTATTTCTTTGTATCTAAATTTGGGAATTGTAAGTTAAGTCAAGCCACTTTTATTTATATAGCGCTTTTTACAATACTGATTGTTTCAAAGCTGCTTTACTGTGAAAACAGGAAAATAATGCAACAAAGTTTGTTTCGGCTGTGATTGATTTTTTGTCTGGTGTGGTCAGACACTCTTAGAAGAAATGGTTCTATTTAGAACCAGAGATGGTTCCATCCCTCGCTTCATATATGGACCTCCAAAATGGTTCTATGTAGAACCATTTTTTTTGTTAAAAGGTTCTATTGGCCAAGTATGGAACCCCAAGGTTCTATATAGAACCCAGAGGAACCCTTTTTTAAGAGTGTATAGAACCTTTTAGGGGTTCCAAATATGTAGCGCTGATAGAACATTTTAAGGTTCTATATAGAACCTTTTCTTCTAAGAGTGCATATTGCTTGTCTCTGGAATCTTATGGCCAGATAACTGATAATTAGCTCATTATGGCCAATGCTGGGAAACATCCAGGGCCCTGTGCGGGTTGTTGCTATGGGGCCCCTTAAAATCCCGTGGCCCCTACAATAGTCAGTACATTTCGTCCCACTATCGACGGCCCTTGCGACGCGTTTGATTAGGACATTCAGGATTGTTTTGTGAACCTGACACAATGTAAAGCAGGACAGCTATGCAAACCCACAAGACATAATAAATCATTGCTAGTCATTTCACATGCAAAGAGGTTAACTAATAATAACAGAGGTCATTTGCATATAGAAGTCTTAAAGTACAGCAGCAAAAATAAACAAAAAACAAGCCTGGTGAAATATAAGGTAAAAAATGTTTACTATTGTTGTAAGTAGTGGACTTTGTGTGTGTATGGTTCTTTTATGATGGGTTTTTTTTTTGTCATTTTTGAACCTGACACCTCATTTTCATTTTATTTAAAAAGTTGGACAATAGTCAGTACCTTTCGTTCTGCTATCAACTGCCCTGGTTATGCATCTGGTTAGGACATGGTGTTACCCGTTTGAGAGACACATTCAGGGTTGTTTTGTGAACCTGACACAATGTAAAGCAGGCCAGCTATGCAAACCCACAAGACATAAGAAATCATTGCTCTTATTTCACATGCAAAGAGGTAAACTAATAATAACAGAGGTCATTTGCATAGAAGTCTAAGGGCCCTATTTTAACGATCTAAGCGCATGGTCTAAAGCGCAGGGTGCAAATGCACTTCCAAATCCATTATTGCTTGTCTAATGATGGGAAAAATTGTCCCAATTCTCTTAAAGGACAAGTTTGGTATTTTACAAAAAAAAGCCCTGTTTAAAGAGCGTTTCTGATGAAATAGAATGGTTCAGAATATTTTTAGACAAATGCTGCAGTCACGAAAATTCACAAGCATCTTTTGCAGCGATTTTTGTGTGGGCATATCAGTGAACACCCCAGACCACTCGGTGAGTTTCACGTCTTTGTAAACTAAAGTTTTATGCGTTTTATGGAGGATTGTTGCAAAATGAACCTTTGCTCTAATAAAACATTGGTACCTAGTCAACCGTTCTCTGACATTTGTTTTCATGATAATCGAATGTAAAGAGTTTTGTCTCTAAAACCTTTTTAGTTTTTAATGCTAGTACTGGGGGCATTTACTAAGTAAGAAGAAATCCCTAGTTTATACCACTAACAAGGATCAAATTAGCCCCACACTAACACAGTAAAATAATGAGGGTCCATACATGCAAAACGAAGCATTGAGAACTTTGTAAGTGTACAGACCGTTTAATAAGAAGATACTTTATACAGACAGTCCACTTCGTGTATACAGACAGGAGCCATCTTAGAAAATAGTCTCGATAAGTTGATCCCCGAACGCCGTTCATACAGTTCAGAAGTTCGCTGAACTTCATACAGTTCGTGACTGTTTTCCAAACATGGCTCCTGTCTGTCAGAGGCATATGCGACCTCTGTCGCTTTGGATAAAAGCGTCAGCTAAATGAATAAATGTAAATGTTATTAAGCAGCAACAAACCTGACTCGTAAAGAGATTAAAATGTGTAGATACAGCGAATGACGTGTCCATGAAGATCTCAGGTAAAGACGTCAGATCCTCAATGGCCACCATCTTTAAACCCAGGAAGTGCCTCTCTATACCCTGCCCATGGATGGCCTGATTACAAAGGAAACACAAACTGAGATCAGGAGGCGGCAAAAAGAGAGGCAAAATTGTAACAGCATAAATAAAAAATTTACAATTAATTTAGATCATATTTATTGAGAATTTTTGATACCATGACAAACATGTTTAAATGTTTAAAGATCATATGACGCTCACCATGTGTGTGTGCTCTCTGTGGACTTTGGTTGCCTTCTTGAGAAGGGCTGCTTTCTCACCATTCTGCAAATAAGAAAATGAAACAATAATAACATGGAAAATGAACATAATCAAGAGTGACAAACGAGAATGATATTAAAATGTAAACTCTTACGCTTTTTGACGGGTTATCCATGGCTTGTGTGAACTGGAGTGATTCTGTGGTGGTGGATCGAATGGCTTCCGTTCTGCCCAGTTTAAACATGCGCAAGGAGGCGCTCTCGTAAGTCGGACAGCACATCTGATACATCCTAACACAGAAACGAGTTCAATCATCAGTGGGCAGGCATGGTTATGTGAATACATAAAAAATGATTTCCTAGCATTAATGATCAGTTAGCACTTTTTCACAGACAAGGCTCATGCCTGGTCCCAAACTAAAATACATGTTTGAGCTGATTTAACCAAGCAAACTGCAATGACATATCTTAAAATATGTTAGTGCGATTGTTTTGTCGCAAGATGCACACCAGTAATGTTTTTTTAACAGCATGTTTATAAAAGCTACTTAAATGCCCTAACTGAACTAAGGCCTAATCCTGGCTTAATCTAAGCCCTGTGTGAGAAACCAGGCCTTTGAGTACTGAAATAACCTGCCACACTTTAATTTATCCACATGCAATTAATTATTGAGTGAAAGCATGCAAATGTTGGGAGGAAACCAGTTTCCAATCACATGGAAATTGCATGTCATATCCCCTTTGGTCAATTTCTGCAACTCTCCACTTCCAGAATGCATTGCATGTTTTAAAGTTAAAGTATGTAATTTATACGCCACTAGTGGAATTCAAACAGAATTTCAAAAATGTTGTTTTCACACCCCCTTTGGCTATCGAGATACCTAAATATTTAGTCCCACCCTACATTCACGCCACTGTTTGAGCCAGAATCTGCGCTCATCTTCGTAAAGGGACGAGGGATGTTTACTTGGACAGACCCTCGACCCCTCGAATTTCTCAGAGGGAGCGAGTCTTCTCATATATACACTTCAGGCAGCTCTGTAGACCACAAAGCAACACGATTTTAACATCACCAAAGCAACTCGAAGTGCTTCGTACTTAATATACTGAAAAGAGATCAAGGGCTTAAGGGCGTTCCATTTAACCCCATTGCAAGGGTTCCACCAGTAGTGGGCACTGGTGCAATGTAAGCAATGACGTATATATCCAAGTGAACGAGACAGAGGGAAGTTTGCATTGAAAAGGGATTAAAAATGACTTAAACTTAAACGCAACCCTACAAATGACTGACTCACTAGAAGAAAAGATTTGATCATAAAAAATTACATACTTGAGCTTTAAAGATGCTGACAAGAAGAAATGTGGCATAAATGGCATGCATGCAACCTAGGAAATGAAGTGAGAGAAGCCATTGGGATGTAAAAACACAAAAGGACTACAGGTTTTCAGGAATTTTTAGAGACCGTTGGTCAGAGAACAAATATTCAGCACTAGGGTTTGAAACTTACCTGTAGTATGCTAACTGCAGAGCCATTTGGATGAATGCATCAGGACTCAATTTATGAGACTTCGGGAATTTTCTTCCATAGTGTGAGAAGTTTAGCACTCGAACGTCCAGTTCATGCACCATTCTATACATGGGATGTAAGAGGATGAAGGAAGTACATGATTTAATATTTATTTATTACAGGTACTGATTCAAAGACCATTATGTAAGTTTGAAATGTCCTCACATGTTCATGTTTTGTTTGGCTTTGTCAATGTCCTTCTTGATTTCTGGTGTGATGTTGAATCGAAGCTTTTGTGGCATAGGTAGTGGAATCATGGGAGTTCGTACCATCTCATTTCTCCTCCTGTTACATACATGATGCATATGTCATCTATAAACTTTTTAAACACCAATACTTTTTCACAAAAAAAGCAACAACTCAACATATCAAACCTATCGGGTGCCTTATTTTAGGGATGCACAATACTATATTGGTTAGAGGCCAATATTAGAGGAATTTTTATTTATTGGTACTGGCTGATATTTGACTGTGCATGCTCATTTCCTTGTTTATAGATTACCACTGCCATCATATAATGCTTAGCAATGTTAACAACCGTTAATGCAATTTTTAGCAGATCTAAAATGAACAGCCATTTTAATACTCTTATAACGTTGTGATGTAGAGCAGAGTAACATTTGAATATTAGTAATTTATCTGTGATCTGTGAAAACAATTAGGCTACCGGCTTATCAGTATAAGTGCATATCTGCTGGTTAATACATTTACATACCATTTCAACAGTTGTGGTCAATAATGATACAAAAGATTTCTATTTAAATAAATATTGTTCTTTTAACTGTTGTAAGTATTCCAAAAATGTATCATAGTTTCCACAAAAATATGTTTTCAACATTGATAATAATAAGAAATGTTTCTTGAGCAGCAAATCAGCATAATAGAAGAATGATTTCTGAAGACTGGAGTAATGATGCTGAAATTTAAAATATAATCAAATAGAAAACAGTTATTTTAAATTGTAATAATATTTTGCAATATTAGTATTATTTTGGGTCAAATAAAGACAGCCTTGGTGAGCAGAAGAGACTTCTTCCAACCCATAACTTTTGAACAGTAATGTATATTTCTTGTTGAAAAATTCCTTGATGTTCTTACATATAGTCAACAACATGGTCCACGAGGAAAACAATGGGAGGTCCCTCAGCAGCAGCATGTTCATAGGTGAGTCCACACGATCCCGTCCTCCCCAATTATGAACTGTGGGAAACAGAGGAGAGTGCAGGTAAAGAAGAATCTCTCAGTACATCTGGATTCATATCTACTCTTTGAGCTTTGTGGACAGATAGTAACCTGCAGTGTTTTGTCAAACCAGCGGTTTCCACTGTTCCAGCGACTGCCTCCACCATGAAGCATTTGAGCAGCCACCTTGTTATGGTACATCATATCTGACACGCTTGGCTTTGGAGCATCAAGACACACTGTGAAGATGCTCTTCTGGATTGCCCGTACTGAATCCTTATTTGTCTTGTCTGGAACAATGTAAATATGAGTCTCACACAGGAATGCACAGGAAAAATTAACGCCATGTCCACCAACCAACATAATACACAACTGAAGAATTAATGTGAGCTCTAAAGTGGAAAAAAATAAAGCAGGGTTCACTGACTATTCATAATGGCACAATCACGTTTGAAATTTGAGTTGTGTAAATTGTGCAAATTTGAGAAAAAAAATACTTTAAACTGCATTTTGAATAAATAGCATGCTAAGATATGCTTATGCATGCTAAGCATCCTTATTTGGCATTTTAAATAATGATATCAATTTTAAATATGAAACTTGATTATTATTAACAGTGATATCTTACCGAGATCTTTTTTTATAACTAAGGAAGTTTTTGTATAAAATAATCTGCAAGAAATACGTTTTTTCCCTAGTTTGTTCCCATTGACATAAAAAGGCTCTATCAAATGTTACTTTCCATTCAACACACCCTTGATCAGGTTGTTGTAGGCCTTGCCCCAGGTGTTACGATGGTTGGAGGTCAGGATGCCAACTGGCTCTTTATTGGTCTGAAGGGAAGTGTTCCAGATCTTTTCCAGCTGAACATAGATCTGATCTACTGTCAGTGGTGAACCATCACTGTTGTACACATCCAGAACAAAGAACTGAGGAATACAGAGAAACAGACAGCATTTGAGATAGAGAGAAATGTAAAGAAAACATATTTGTCTTTATTCATTTTTCTCACTGGATATCACCGGCAAACAAAATCGACTTTAATGTCACTGGCAAAAACCAAAGCTTCAAAACCAAAGCTCAAATATATGTAGAAACCATTTGAAAAATTATTAATTTGTCAAAAATAAAAACTCCGAAAAAAATACTGAACACTACTATTCAAATGTTTGGGGTCAATATGATTTATGCCCTTTTACCCTTTTTTATGCCCTTTGGGAAGTGTCTCTTCCCAGTCTGTCAGTAAGTGCATTGATACTGCAGTATCAATGTATCATTACCCACAAACTAATAATTTTAATTTGATATCAGTTCCTTATCAGTATTAAAATTGCATACATACAAAACATGAGTTTCTGCAACACTCTCATATGTTTTCAGTATTTTTTCTAATGTTTACGTCAAAACACCCCAGGCATATTTAGCTGGCCCGTGTCACATGTCTATGATATGAGGGATAGTCTGTTTCTGTGTACTTTGGATACATGGGTAGGTTTTGCACATTTAGTTCAGTTTCCGATGTTAGTTTCTGGTGTTAGTGTTAGCATCATGACTTTTGCGTAAACATACACGCCACTTTCAAGTCAAGTGGCGTGTTATCTATAAGAATTTTGAGCTATCCGTATGTATCTGTGTGTATGCGTGTATGTCTACGCCATTAAATGTCTGAGTGATTCCGCGTGTATGTACACGCCATTAAATGTCCGAGTGAAATGATGCAAAATGTAGATCTACATCTAGGGAGCAATATTTTTTTTCCTAGGATGGTAGGGGAAGACTCATAAATGGTATTAACCCCAGTGACGGGTAGGTTTAGGGTAGGGGTTGGGGTAGGTCATAGATTTATATATACAGTAATGTAACGTTAAGTCAACGGCGTTCATAAACACGCTGAAAAGCGATTATGAGTGTTGATAACACGCCAAAAATGGAAATACAAATTTCATGAGATTAGTCTGGGTTCCTTGGTTATTGAAGTTTGGATTCAATAAGCCAGTATGGATACGAATCTGGTCATAGGTCTGATAGCTGTGACAGAAGAACTGACCTTTAGGGATAGCCTGACTTCGTCATACTCATATTCTATTGAGAATGTCTGAAACCGCTTCATTGGGCTTTGATTATGAGGCGTGTCTTAACTGAACCAGGAAAAAAAAAACTCTGCACACAATTGGATAGTCGGTAGACCTACAACCTATCAGAGCAACGCAGTAAGTCAAATACTTTGCATTTCACAGTTGTCAACAGAACTTACTTATTTAAGAAGTAAAATAACGAGTGTTGCTTCTTTTACTTGGTCCTTCATGAGTGCGACCAAAGGAGAAACCACAACGACCATAGGCTTTTCATCACTTCCCATCTTCTTAGCAACCGTCAGAGCCAGCTGATCTTTCCGAATCGACAAGCTGATCTTTCCGATCGACAAATGCCTTGATTGCAGTTTTCTGTTTGTCTATTAAAATTAATGTACTGTCGATTCTTTTAATAACAGACGCGATAGCGGAATCTATACATCTCAATTCTCCAGCTGCAGTCATCTCTTAGAGAAACCAGTTAAGCGTGCCGCCCTTTGATAACGTGATTACGTCCCCGAAGATCACCTGTCCATCATCGTATAAAGCCCGCCCTGGCAATTTAATTGGCCCGAACGTTTTTTTGCCAGATCATAATTACTCCTCAATGGATTCGAGTCCAGACCGAACTTCCCGTCCAATAAATGTTGTGGGCGGAGTTCGGGCTGGCATCCAGGCTACTTTAGGGATACAGCAGCAGATAAATAGCTGCGTATCCTTCTCCCCTTGCAGGGTAACCAGTCCCTAGATAGGCACAGGCATTTTTGGACCTTTACCACCTTGCCCACCTTGATGACAACTGTCTGTGTGGGATTTTCTGATCCAGCTTGAACACTGAGACAAGAGTGCTCTTGAATGGAGACGGACCTCTAGGGACCTTTATGGAGTGTGTGGAAAGGGTACTCCTCCACCATAGTTCCTACTTCAGTGTTGGAGAGCGAAAATATCCTGCCCATTTTGTCACCCAATATCAAGTCTGTGTTACTTTATTGTTATCAAGTCAGCCAAGAGATAAATGTTTGCCTGTTCCGAGTTCGGCCAAGAGGGTCGTTCCTCTCTGAAACCCTTGCCTGCACTCCCCACTCCAACAGTCCTACCTGCACCGTCTCATCTCAGTCCTTCAGCTCCTCACATGCTGGCTCCGTTTCCCTGCCTGGATTTGCCTTGGGCTTTGTGTTCACCAGTCAAGTCCTGGAGTGTCGAACTTGTGACTCACTCCACCTCGGGCTGTCCAGCCCTTCGTCTCCATCGGGCTCCTCCTTCCCTCCAGCTCTGCCTTGATCGTCGGTCACTCCACCTTTGTTTCAGTCCTGGCCCCTTCCTCAGTTGCTTGTCACTGTGGTTCCACCCTGCCCTCCAGGACATTTGGTGTCTCCCGGTTCCCTCCAGCTCCAACCTGGCCAGCTCCATCTTTGTCCCTCGGCTCCCTGGTTTCTGCTGCTAAGCCTCTACCATGGCTCCACCTTCACTTGACTCCGGCATGGGCCTGCATCCTGGCCCTCCTGCTAGGGGTTTCCTTCTGTCTCCTCCCATCTTTGTCTTCGCCGTGGCCCATGTCCCACGCACTCTGGAACTCTGCATTCCTCCCACCTAACCCCGTCTCCCACCTGCCTCTGTTGGACTTTTTGGTATAGATAATGAGAAGGCCGCACCTCCTTGATCTGGGGGATACTGTGAGGGATAATCTGTGTTTGTGCTCTTTTGGGTGGGTTTTGCATGGGTTTTGTTCAGTTTCCTGCACTATTGTTCTTGGTTATTCATTGTCTGATTATAATTTTCACCTGTTGCCAATTTGGTTGATTGGTTTGTTCTGTGAATTTAAACCCGTGTTTCCTTGAGTTCTTTGTCAGTTCTCATCGCATTATGTTGTTCTGTTCTGGTTTCGTGTTACTTGTGTTTTATGTTAAATAAACATGATACTGCTTGTGTTTAGATCCTGCATTCATCTTTATTTTGCAACAAGCTGTGACATCTGAGAGCAAGCATGCAGTGAAAAATTTAGGCTTGTTTAAGAAGATTAAGCATACTTTAAGAAAGTGCACGCTTTAAGTTTCATGTCCCTGAGATGAAGGGAACATTTTTAAAAATTCAAGGAAAAGTCCAGTGGGGTAATTTTTACCCCAAACAGTGATTAAGGGTTAAATGAGGAATAATGCGGTATGTGCATTTCCAGAAGAAAACTCAAGACGAGGTGTTTCAGAGAGTTCAGAAACAGTGCTTACTGATTTGGAGTTAAAGCTGCTGTCCGTAACTTTTTTAAGTTAAAAATAATCCAAAATAATTATTAAAAAAACACATATTCTGCCAGTGGTCAAAACTATCTGCTTGCCATAGCTAGATTCCAAATGGATAGCTTGTAATAATGATTTTAATTCCAGTGGTACTGGTGGGTTTCCGCAGGAAATTCGAGCATGTCTTTGCGTTCATTACGTCACACCCGTAAACACAAAGAAGGAGTTTTGGCTAGCCGGCTATACTGCGCGTGAGGAGATGTTAAGATGTATATGCTTTTCTCGCAGCACTTCACATTATTAAACTTATGGCATCCAGAAAGATCCAAACAACAATCATCAGTGTCAACTGGAGATTCAGCAGTTATAAAACCCAAAAGACTTCATACTTCAGATTTAAGGTGGCTAGAGAAAAAGAGAAAGAAAACATCTCATGAGAACACAAGGATTTAAACATCACCAGGGCTTTTGAAAAGTGCGTGAACTCCGTGTTTTGAAGGGGAACTCAGAACAAAAGTGGATGTTACTTAGTTGTTCAGAAGACATTTTCCGGTGAATATTCTTATGTTGGTCAAACTTTCAAAGCGCAGTGATTGACAGCAGAACTCGCCTCAAAACACTTTGTTCTTCCGCGCTGTTTTGTGCCGATTTACAACCCACGTAAAGATGATAATTCCGCGAATAACTCCAATTGCAGATTTCGAAACAGAGATGCCGACAAAGAGGAAAAGCTACGGACTGCAGCTTTAAAGGGGGGGTTGACTGCTTTTTTTCTTTGCATGATTGTGTTTATGGGGTGCAATATAACATGTATCCGTGTTTTTTTCTTTTATTAAAAGTCTTATTTTTCATAAATTTCACCTTTATTGTAAGCCGCGCTCTCCTCTGTCCCCTGAACGAGCGGTTGACTTCCTGAGTCAATGAAAACACTCCCTCAGAATCACGTAGTGGGCTCAGATTGGTTTGTTTGGGCCGGTGTGTTGTGATTGGCTAAACTGCCGCTCATGTTGTCCAGAAGGTTAACGCCCATTACCTTTACGGGTGAAACGGGCATGCCAAAGGTGGATACCATAGACCAGACATTCTCAACCCTGGTCCTGGAGGGCCACTGACCTGCAGAGTTTAGCTCTAACCCTAAATCAAACACACCTGAGCCAGCTAATTACGCCTTTTAGGATTACAGGAAAGCTACATGCAGCTGAGTTTGATCAAGGTTGGACCAAAACTCTGCAGGACAGTGGCCCTCGAGGACCAGGGTTAAGAACCCTTGCCATAGACGGTGGATACACGTAAATAATGATGTTGAGACTGCAGTATCAGTGAGGCAGAATCAGACAGAGAAAGCCGCGATGAATCGATTCAAGCAGAACCTCACCACACACGGCTCTTAATAAAGGTTTCTGAATGATAATTTGCTACATTTTTTAACCATATACACGTTTGTTTTACACAATAGCATCTGACTGGCAACGATAGCAACTGACTGGCTACTAATGTTAAACTCAAACAGCGTTGGCAAGTTTACGTTCTTGATCAAATCGAAAATAAATTCATAAAGCTATATACATGAAAAATACATTAACAACATTAGTACTTATACAAAATTCAGGTCCATAGCGTTTGTACGCGTTTGCCGTAGACACAAAATAGCCTAACTAGTAGCCCATAAAGCCTACAAAGCCAGCGCTGGCATTTGAAAAATAATATAAAACACTGCATTGGGAATTATACATGCAAATACATTTAAAATGATGAAGTCTTAGCCTACTTACAGGCTGTGGCCCAACAACTGCTGCCTCTGGTTTTAAAGTTGGAACTGCTTCATGTTTTATTAACAGTTTCTTGTTGAATCTGGTGTTGAATTCGTGGAGATTCTGGAAGCTGTCTCTCGTAAATGCGCAGCACAGAGAGCTAAATTACCATTGTCATTTTCAGGAATATAATCAAACATAAATTGTATCCGTTGTTGTCGAAGTATAGCATCCGTGGGAAGCCCGAAACACAGAAGACCTGACAGCTGGGTGAACACAACTCACTCGACCGCAGAAATATGCACATGCCCTTTCCTGCATATTCCGGAGGGAGGGGTTGATGCAAATATGTAGGTTAGTGACGTACCCTAACCTAGCTGTAGTACCAATCGGAGTTGTTTTTGTAGGCAATTATACTTCCTGATTTTTAAAAGACGTATCTCTGCTTACACTAAACTTTCAGCGCTGCAACTTTGCAGATACTGTTCATGCACCAACATCAACATTACACACTATTTAAAATCAAAAAAGTGAAATCGCAGTCAACCCCCCCTTTAACTTTTGCTTAAAAAAACTTTTGCTTAAAAGTTAACTCCCTTTGAAGTTAACTTTTTGTAACTTTGCAGATATTTTTTAAGATCAAACCACAACATTACAAAATAAAAAAAGTTGAAAATGTACAAAAGTAAAACAGGTCCTCTTTAATGTGTTTGAAAGAAGACTGAAAGTGTGGCAAAGCACCTGAAAGTTGTGGACCACTGTGATGTGCGTAGGAGGGTTCTTTCCAGTTGCATGGTTCACCACAGTGTCCCTCTTGGGTCCAGGGATCCGACATGAAGACAGCACCTGGTAATACTGGTCCATGCATAAAGGCTTGCCACTCAGATATTCCACAGGCAATGTTTGACTATGACACATAAAAGAATGTAGATTAAAACAAACTAATACATTTGGACATTTTCCAATTGCTTCAGAAAATAATAAAAAAACTCACCTATCAATCATACTTTTGAAATCCAAAACACCAGCAATGAGTTTAGCAGCAAATCTATAAAAGAGAATGTTGGAATTGATAAATCTGAACAGGTGAAAACATATTACATTTTTGGAAAAACAGGCACACAGGTCAAAAAGATTGATTTCTCAGAAACATTTTATATAACAAGCAGTTTTAATTTTCACTACAGACTCTCAGCTTAAAAAAAATCTGAAAAAAAAGAACTATATATACAAAGATACATATAGATATAGACTATAGATAAATAGCACACTATGGATATCATGTAGCAGAGGACAACACTGTTAAGTAAACAGACAAACAGCACATGTAATGTTTATTTCTCATGATGGTTTTATATAACCTGACACTACACACACTAAACATACTTTAAAGATATATGCCTAATTATGAAATGTCACTATAGGTGTTGATTACAAAGATATGAGGGCAAATCTAAAAGTGGAACACAGCCGAATCTAAAGTGCACATCCCTTTGAAAAAAAAACAGTCCAATGCCAGGAGTAGCACATGTGCCAAAAATAGCCAAGCAAAGCTAGAACTCTGTGCAAAGGTCGATGTGAAACTTAAATCCCCAAAACTAAAGACCTCTCCAAAATCAACCCAATTCTCTCTGCTTTTCAAGAATATATCCACAAATGCTCTGGGCTGATGAGAGATTGAATCTGGAACTATCATGAATTACCATCACTGTCTGTGCTCTGATCAAGTCGGATGGTCCTTGTGAAGGTTCCTACTGTATTAGCCAATTTGGGTTAAAATGTAAATTAATTAATAAGTAAATATACACTGCAGTTAAAAAGTTTGGGGTCAGTACAATTTAGAATGTCTATGAAGATGAAGATGTAGTCTCTGACGCTCGCCAAGGCTGCTTTTATTTGACAAAAACACAGTAAAAAGATGAAAATGTAATTTATTCCTGTGATGACAAAGCTGCATTTTCAGCAGCCATTACTCCAGTCAGAGTACTCATGATCCTTCAGTAATTGAATTATTATTATTATTATTTTTAAATCTTACTGACCCCAAACATTTGAATAGTATGTATTTAAAATGTGTTATAATCGTTTTTAATATTTCAAAATACACATTCGTTTTCAATAATTAAATTTGCTCCGTGTCTCATTGCCCACATAAAAGTAACCATCGTCACCCACCTCATTTGTCCCTGGCGGTCTTGGAAGTGCATTTTGGGTAAAACGACCCCTGGGCTTGTGTACATCGCCACAGGCATTCGAGAGTCCAGGTAGGCTGACTGCATCCACCAGTCAGAGAGCTGGATCATACAAAGGGAATAATTGAAATATTTGATTACACATAGTTAATTACACGGTAACGCTTCCTTTTACAGTACAGTAGTTACAGTGTACTTACAGTGTACTTACCTAGAAAGTACTGGCTAGTACTGGCTAATATAAGGTAAGTACATGGAACAGGGGTAGGTTTAGGGGTAAATTCAGGGTTAGTACTAGTTATTACCCAGTAATTGTAGTTACTAAAATAAGTACATAGTATTTACATGGGTAACTGGACTGTAAAAGGAAGCGTTACCAATTACACGCAAAATAAAAGTACTGTGTACTTAAAAAAGTTAACTTTGTCAGTGGTTATTGTACACTTTTGGATCCTGTTTTTGCCAAGTTTTCATCCCAAAAACATGTCACAGACATAACAGGCAGAGAGCTGCCTCCACATTTTCTGATTGCCTAATTGCCGCCTCATTTTTTAGTAGTGTGATTTCTCAACAGACTTAATTCAATAATTTCTATCAGGAAGTAAGAAAGTTTTATGTGTGGTATTGAAAAACAAATCAAAAGTATAAAGTAAAGTGCTAAAAGTAAATTAGTATAGCTAGCAAATGATTAAAAAATGATGTGATTATACAGTTAGTGAATTGCGGCACACCAGCGCACCCAGTTTTCGGTTTTGCGTGCCCGGCGCTCAAGACTCTTCTGTAGTCTCTCTCCTACACCACCGGGCTGGAGGAACTCCTTCATGAGCTCCTGCGTGTGTGCCATCTCCTCTTCGGAGATCAACGGCTCGAAGCGATGCCATATACCGCACGCATGTCTGCTTCAACGGCGGAACGGGCAGCTTCGGCAGACTCTCCTGATGAACCAGAGTCCGGTCAGAAATTTGAACAACCGGCACTGGAGTCGGCAGTCGGCAGGGCTTCACCAGGGCCGTCCTTGCCTAAAAATACAGATGATACATTGAATTGTTTTAATAAGATAATAATAATAATTATCTTAATAATAAATACGGAGTATTTTTTATAATACTCTGTAGAAGTGAGAAAAAATGTAATGTTATGACACTCTACCTTTTTTATTTTTTGTAAAAAAATAGAAGAAGTGTATTAATTTTTTAAACATGATAACATATTTTCTAACAAAAAATGTCAGGCACCTGGCCTTCAGTTACAGTATGACACCAAAATATTAGAAACCAGAAAATTGACTCTCCAACTGGTGACTGACACGGTATCAAACACTGAGCCAACGCCATTTTTACCTTCATTTGGTGCTTGTTGAGTGTTCATTTTAGGCCTTGGAAGTCTGACAGAACTCGACTCGTTAGCGGAAATCAGTGATTACAGTTTGTAAGTTTACAAATATTTTTCTTACAAAAACACATGGCTTTGCTTCAGAAGGCCTTTATTAACCCACTAGAGCCTTATGGATTACTTTTATGATGCATGCATGTGCTTTTTTGTGCTTTACATTATTTTTACCATTCAATCCCATTATAAAGCTGGGAAAAGACAGGATATTGTTTAATATAACTTTGATTGCATTTGGCTTAAAGACAAAATCATATACACCTAGAACTAACCCTTTAACAACATGTAAGTATGGTGTTGGTGTATAAAAAAAAATTAAAACCCCCAAAATTGATTAAAATAACCGATAAATTCAAGATATAAACTGTGCTCCCATATTTTGTTTTATTTCTTTCAAGCAAATAGTGTAACAACAGTCTTTTGTCTTTTATATTTTCATATTACGATATACATTACGATGCAATATCACACAAACAAAAGTGGTTTTCTCAAATATCAGCACGAATGCAAATAGTTTTAAAACAGTCTAATAAACAATACGTTTTATCATTTAAATACATTTTAAACACAGTATTCTCTATTTTGAATGTTTTTTGTTCTTTTTCACAAACAAAACAGAACAATTGCACCTGCAACATACAAAATGTTTTTTTTTATTATTGAAAATGAATCAGATTGTGTGAACGAATCAAAGAATGAATGACTCTTTGACTCACTTATTAAGACCTTCTGCCACCTATTGGCAGTTTCAGTTTCATAAAAGTATCATATATCGAAAAGTATCATTTAAAATTTCTATATTCAAAATGTTACATTTAATTTTAATTAATTTCGTTAATTTCATAACATGCAACTGTAATTGCAGTATGCATATAAATAATAATAATGTTCATAAATATATTCTATAAAAATATTATATGTATTATATTATGTCATATAAATATATTTATATAAATAGTATTTTCTATTTTAATAAATAATTAGTATTTTCTGTCATGCACCACTTTGATTTTTCTCATTTCATAATGATAACAATGGACATATTATTTTAAATAAATATAATTTAAAGATGTTCTACAGTCTGTAGTCTAATTGTATAGTAGGCTAGTTTTAACTAAGAGAGGGGTGCCCTTTATTTTTCGCTTGAGCACCTGCCCAAATGTCTGTGCATGGCCCTTTAAATTTAGTAATAAACTAGTTATTATTTTAATATTCTGCAGGGTAGGCGTAATATGTATTCAAACGAGTTATTGTGCCATTCATTTAATTAATTTAAGTATCTTATAAATTCGCTGTGTGTTTAATAAAGATCCCCAAAAAGGTTATAAAAAAATCCATTGAAAATGTAGGCTATTCTGTTGTGGTATTGTGCTTTTACACGAGGACCTTTAACCCTACTGTTTACAAACATGTAGCCTAACTAACCTTGGTTAAACAGAGTATTTCGTTACATTGATCGGCGATGTCCCGTTGTCAAAGTGCATGCAGTGGTATTTCTCTGACAACAACTCTGACATTGTGTTGCTGATTTGTCCTCTAATGATGTGGGTCATCACAACATGTCATAATTCATTCGTCATGTTTTTAGATATGCTAACGTTACTCGTAACAACAAAACGACGCACAAATGCTTAGGCTACAATGTTTCAGACCAAGACAAGCTATCAAAGGCGATGGATAAAAACAAACGCGCAGCACATCAAAACTGCATGGGCGTTACGGCTATTGGATCATAAGCATAACACTTGGCAGGCGTACAATTAACTGTTAAATGTTAAAAGCAATGCGTTTGTTGGCTAATGTATTGCACACTATGATTAACCAGCACTCACCGCAGTTCTGGTCAGAACGCACAGCATGATTTCACGCAAATGATCTTGAAGAATTCAACTGACAGTTGAAGAACAGGATCTCCCCGACATTATGCGCTCCAAGGGCGACCAAAACTTTCTTGACAAGTCGTAACACGGGTCGCACACCCTCGCCCTCACTCGGATAAGATTGACAACTGCAGCTAATGTATAGTTTATTTTGACCCTGAATGACTTGCACTAAGCTGGTGAGGCACCAAATAAAGATAGGCTAAAAATAAATTATAGCTATGCGGTATTTATATTTAAAAAAAAAAACTTTTGTATCGATAACGTGTATATCTAAGTCTTTTATTTTATCAGTTAAAATGTACGGTGAGATTTAAAACCACAGTTTATGGGCAAAACAAATAAACATTGCCATCTGTCGGCCTATTTGTTCGTTCACAGCGTCATCGCTAAGCGACTGTCAACCTATTTTTTTAATGGCCAGGGACATTAAGCTGTTTGCACTTGTGTGTGGTGCTTTGTTTTAAAAATCGAATGTTAATATATCATGCCCTATTTCATTGGTTCTACAGACTGTAAAAAAAATACAGTTCTGTAGTACACTGTCCTTCTGTCACGGACAAACTGCGTAACCGCTCTGACGTCAGCTGTTTATCATGGAGGAATATGCCCGTGAACCCTGGTAAAGTACATCCTGACTTCACTTCTGACGGGTCCGCACTTCAGCTGTTATTTGAAGCAGTTTATAATATATTCTCATTTAGTTTTCGTGTCATGCATCGGTTTTCTAAGCTCACATTCAGACACATTGTTGACACCGAGTGTAAATGCTATCATGTGAGATAGCCTATCATCTCAGTACTGAAGAGGTACAATATGCTCGACTCCTTCACTGACAGCTTTAACTATTTGTTTAGAGTTCGTTGACGATTTATCCTTTAAAAGCCATATAAAAATAAAGTAGACTTAGTATTTGTTAATAATAAAAATCATCCCTGAAAATACATGGAATAATATAAAATCATATCAAAATCTATAGTTTTAAATGGAACAGTTTATCGAAGTATTAGGTAAATATAAAATAAAATGTAGGCCTAATGTATAGTAAATAGTATGTTATGTGAGAACATGCTCACTGTCTCAACAGTAGGAGAAAATATACACCTCAGTTATTCAGAGACTCAAGAAGAGCATAAATATGCACATTTGGTAATATAAATCAATTAGATATTTATAACAATATAACAGACTTTTGCATAAATTATAATTACATATAAAACTCAGTTATCGCATTATATCTATTAATTATTTTAGGAAGATAATATTTACGTAGTTATTTTTTAGTTTTTTTAATTGTGGTGGGCAAAACATAAAATGCAGTTCAATATAATGATATTTGAGCACCTATTGTATCATATTTGATAGACACATTAAAAAACACATACATTTTGTAAAACAATAACTTATGGATCAAGTAATCAAGTAAACCTAAGTTGCTTCAGGCCAGGAAATGTTTATCTTGAAATATTAATTACAATATAAAAAGAACAATATTCTTATGTTTACCTTTTTTTAGAAAATGTTACAACAAAGGTCTGAAGGGGGGGGGGGGCATTTTTAGAGTAATATTAAAGGCCTTTTACTTAAGTATTGACTATCAAATAGAGGGCAGAAGGGATGAAGAAGGTTTTGTACAACAGGGTTTTTAGCAATATTTTGTGTGTTCATTCATCACATATGATGCAGTGATCTATTAACTTAATAACAGCTCTATCTTTCTAATCTTTTTTTAGTCCATGGAGGATAGTTGATGACTGTGGAGGTGCATTTACCATGGGGGCAATTGGAGGTGGGGTGTTCCAGTCAGTTAAAGGCTTTCGTAACGCACCTGTGGTATGCTTCACTGACACCAATAAAATAACTGAGCTCAGCAATAACTATTACTTATACACAATACAATACATTTACTACTAATAAACACCCTCTGTTACTTTAGGGTGTAGGACACAGGCTAAGAGGGAGCGCAAATGCTGTAAGAGTAAGAGCACCACAAATTGGAGGTAATATTGCAGAATAATTTTTTGTATTGTTTCTTGGTCTGATCTTGTGTGGTATAAAACTGTTGTGTATGACTAGTTTTTGCATTTTGTACTGTATACATATCAGTGATTCACGGATCACAATAAATTGTGGGTCTGTTCCTCTTGCAGGTAGTTTTGCTGTGTGGGGTGGACTCTTTTCCACCATAGACTGTGGTCTCTGTGCGTTTACGGGGTAAGGAAGACCCTTGGAACTCCATCACCAGTGGAGCCATGACTGGAGCTATACTGGCAGCACGCAGTAAGATTACCATAGTGGTTATTATTCTATTATCAGTATTCTTCCATTAATGCTGTATTCATATTTACCTTTGTTCAGCAAAATTTCAGTCAAAATCCAGTCATTTCAATGGGAATCCGTGCAATTGGGAATTTCGCATCAGTGTGAAATATTTTGGCTCACAGATTTTGCATTATGTGATTTCGCCACGTTGACCAACAGAAAGCGGCATGCTTTGAAGTGACAAGTGAGCAGTGCTTCATACAATTGCTATGCTAGTAATAGACGATTGACCTTTTTGCCCCACAAGATTTCGTCCTGACTGCACAATACAATAATAATGTGACTGCTGGAATACACTACATCCCTTTAAAAACTAAAGAGATTTTAAAACATCAGGTGTCATATACTTGTCAAATGGTTACAAAGGAAAGCCTGGGAATCACACACTACAAGACTTTCCATAAACAACAAATTCACACTGAAACATGCTCCTCGATGCTAGGACATGCATGACAAATGAAAACAATAGACCACTTGCACTGAGCTTCGTGACACACTTCCGTTTAAAAATAGTACATCTCACTTATTCCGGGTATGTTTGCTTTCAATGTACTGTGGTCATTGACTTGAACAAATGCCGCCTAAAATTAGTATCTGCAATCAGATTTAAAAATTTGGAAAATTTTCAAGACAGTAGATATTCTGATGTTTTCTGTGTGCAGAATTTTCCAAACTCATCGGTACATTAAGTTTTAATTCAACCCAAGCCGATCTGAGAATGCAGGGGCTGTTAAACAAGCACCATTGTTTTACCATAGGGTTGTTAGTGTTTAAAAATGTAAACTCAATAGGTATGAAATATATCTGTTCAAGAAAAACGCTGGTAATGAGAAGAAAAGCATTGGACTGCTGCAGGTTAGTGGATAAATATATTTAGCCAATTAATAATTCAGAATATATATTTATAGGAACATTTCTGCAGGCTCAAGATAATTAATACAGAGATCATTATTGATTGTTTTAAGCAATTGGCAACATAATTCGTATTTATGTAGGTGACCTGAACGGAAACTCCCGATATGTACTAAGTAGAACGCTGAAGTAGTTGTGCAAGTAGTTCATAGGGGCCAGGTTTACCAATAGCTTGTGCCAGCAAGCCCTCTTTTTCAGGATTTACTAAAGACACACAGTGACAAATTAGCACTGAAAGGCATGGACTGGGTTATTTTTGCGGCTGACCTTACTGCATATGCATTTGTAGGAGTTTTCCTTTCGAATGCCAAATTTATGGGTGGAGAGTATTCAAATGAATCATACAAGGTTATTTACTATGATTTGCGGTAGTCAATTTATTGGTATTTACGCTATTATTTATTATCTTAAACCAGATTCGGTATCACTTTAGAATACGGTTCCTTCGTTAATGAATAACTACACAAGAACCAATGAGTAACACAATGTTAACAATCTAGTAACTTGTTAACTAACAAGAAACTCTGATTAACGAACTAGTAAGTAATAGTGCACAAATGAAAGTGGTAGTTCCCTATTAACTAATCAATAACTACTATTTTATAATTCCTAGAGAACTACTGAAAAAAGTTTATTAACAATCTAGTAACTACTAGTAACTAAAAAGAAACTCTGATTATGAATTAGTAAGTAATAGTGCGCAGATGAAAGTGTTACCAGATACTTCTGTGGGAATTACTAATTATGGTAACACTTTAGAATACTGTATCTTACTTACTGCAGAATTAATAAGGAATTATTGACGAACTAATAGGTAATTCTTCATTAACTACTTCTTCACTACTGTTAACTACTAAGGAAGATGTGTTAACTAATCAGTATGTAATATAATTTTATGATTGTGTTAAGTATCAGTTAGTTAATCAATAGCTAATGAATTCTGTCATACCTCCTGAAGAACTACTACTAATTATCAACTAATTAAGGTTCAAGAAAAATAACTAAGAAGTAACTACTGAACAGTCATACAAAACTAACCTCAGATTATTTGTATATTTTATATACAGTACTGTGTGTGTCTGTTTTCCTCAGCATCGAATGCCACTGAGTAAATTCATGTATTTGAGGCAACGACTGAGGGAAACTGAAAATATAGGGAACTTATTAGTAATTAATAAATAAGTATCAAATAATTCTGCAGGAATTACTTAGAAGCTGGAACAGTATTCTAAAGTGAAAATATAGGGAACCCATTAGTAATTAATAAAGAATTATCAAATAATTATCCAGGAATTAGGCTACTTATAATCTGAAACAGTCTTGTAAAGTGAAAATATAAGGAACTTATTAGTAATTAATAAATAACTTTTAAATAGTTCTTCAGGAATTACTTAGAACCTGGAACAGTATTCTAAAGTGACAACACAGGGAACCCATTAGTAATTAATAAATAATTATCAAATAATTATCTAGAAATTAGGCTACTTATAACCTGAAACAGTCTTCTAAAGTAAAAATATAAGGAACTTATTAGTAATTAATAAATAATTATTAGATAGTCCTTCAGGAATTACTTAGAACCTGAAACAGTATTCTAAAGTGACAATATAGGGAACCCATTAGTAATTAATAAAGTATTACCACATACTTCTGACTCAAATCAAACTTACTAAAAAAAAAAAAATATATATATATATATATATATAGCCTATATATATATTAACATAATCATCTAAACCTTTGTAAAATACAATACAATTACTTGCGCGGACAAAGGCGAAGAGAGGTGAAAAAGGCAACAGTGGCAAGGAACCAAAACTCCATCAGGTGACAGAAATAAAAAAATAAAAAATAAAAAAAAATAAAACCTTGGGAGAACCCAGGCTCAGTGTTTGTGGCTACCGGATATTGCCGGAACTTGAATGGTGCAAAAGAAGTTTAAAATGTATAAGAACTAAATATAATAATAAGGTGTAATATACATATGTTTTTGCTTATTTGCAGATCAGAACCTATAGGTAAATGTCTGAACTTATCTTTCTTATTAGTGATGAAGAATGACAAACTGACTACTGTGTATGACTGTTAATTAGTAGTTACTTCATAGTTATTTTTCTTGAACCTTAATTAATAGATAATTAATAGTAGTTCTTCAGGAGGTATGACAGAATTCATTAGCTATTGATTAACTAACTGATACTTAACACAATCATAAAATTATATTACATACTGATTAGTTAACACATCTTCCTTAGTACTTAACAGTAGTGACTTAAGTGTTAATAAAGAATTACCTATTAGTTCTTCATTAATTCCTTATTATTTATGCAGTAAGTAAGTGAAGACTTAAAATTTCATCTTTGAATATAATTTCATTATTATGATTTAATATTATGTATCTGTATTATTATTCTTTATTTAGTATTCATTATAAGTTGTATTATCTTATGAAGTTTAAAATGCATGAATAAACTATAGGTTGCATGTACACGTGTTTGAGAATATATTTTAGACACAAGGAGAGTAGCTGGGATGATTTTGTATTCTGCTTAGAGGTATGCAATGTTCACTTAGCAGAGAGTTCCAATGATGAATATACTTCAAATGTGTACAGTTGGTATGCACTTAGCAAGGAATTTAATGTTTCAACTGATGCAAATGTACCATTTGTATACCACTAATGTATACACTGAGAAATAGTTTCTTAATGTGGAAAGTGGATTGTATCACGTGCATATACATTTCATTTTAAGCATAAGCAACTTGTTTTTCTACCTTACAAGGAAATCGAAAGTCACTCAGTTGTGTATTTAAACCCAGGTATACTGTACTATAGCAGAGAAACGGAGAAACAGATACATGACCGGGTGAGAGGAAAGAGAAATATGAAATGCATAGACCTGGCATGAATATAACATCTTCTCAGAGTTTCTCTCCTGACATATAAGAATAAAGATCTTTCTTGGCAAGATAACTGGTGTCCAGTTCCAGTGAATCAAATAATAACGGGGAAAACAAAAGGCTTTAATTCCAAGTCTACAGTAAGATACAGTATTCTAAAGTGTTACCCTAATTATTTGGATCCGTATTATAAAGTGAAGATCATTGGAACTAACTAGTAATGACTCAATTGTTACTACATGATCTAGTCATGATTTGTGCAGACGTTTAAAAATTTTGGTGAACTTTAGTATACTTTTAGAAAATGTCTTTAGTAACACTTGTGTCATTACTAGTTAGTTCCCATGGTCTTCACTTTATAATACGGATCCAAATAATTAGTAATTCCCACAGAAGTATGTAGTAACACTTTCATCTGTGAGCTATTACTTACTAATTCGTTAATAAGAGTTTCTTTTAGTTAATAGTAGTTACTAGATTGTTAATAAACTTTTTCAGTAGTTCTCTGGCAATTATTAAAAAAGAGTAGTTATCGATTAGTTAATAGTGAACTACCACTTTCACCTGTGCGCTATTACTTACTAGTTCGTTAATCAGAGTTTCTTGTTAGTTAATAATAGTTACTATATTGTTAATATTTTGTTTCTCATTGGTTCTTGAGTAGTTATTCATTAACGAAGAAACCATATTCTAAAGTGTTACCCCAGATTCTAAATGTCGCTGCTCTTGGTAGATTTCGTTGGTCATTATCTATTTAATATGATCTGTTTTAAATTAATGGGTAATATTCTCATTGTTATTTGTCATTGTTCATTGGAACATTAGATTTAATGAACATGTTTATTATAACATATCCATAGTATGGAAATATTTGTATAATTTTTTTATTGTTGTTTATTATATATGTGGGTAATTGGGACACAGAATTATTTTTTGTAATTATAAAGAAAGTTTTTCTGACTGACTGACTGACTGATATGGAAATGATTCAGCTATGTGTTTTCTTTAATTTGTGCATCACCAGTAGATCTGCCACATAACTTGCCGCTCCCATCAACACTTTTTTGAAATGGCACTCTCATGCTAATTTGCCCTGTTTAGTAAATCTATCTATGTGTTCTAAAATCAGCACACAATATCAAATGTGTTTGATATCCCCAGACTGAATGGAATCAGAGTCTGAAGCTAAAAAATCTGTGCTAATCAAGTACTGCACGATTTCTACACCAAATCTGTCAACTCCGACTGCCCAAAGTCTGCAGGCATGGCTCTAAATTTAGGCATTTAATGTTGACTCCTTCATAACGCAAATTGGGCCAAAAGTCTGAGCTAAAGTTATGTAGTGTATTCTAGTCTTTGACATTTGAGGTATAATGACATACTGGAAATAATTGAATGATGATCTGGACTGTTCTGTATTAGCATATATGCAGGATAAATATTTAATCTTGCAATTACCTCTGGATCATTGAAAATGTGTTTGCAATGTTTGTATTTCAGGTGGTCCACTAGCCATGGTGGGCTCTGCAATGATGGGGGGAATTCTGCTGGCACTAATCGAGGGCTTTGGGATACTTCTTACTAGATATACAGCACAGCAGTTTCAGAATCGTGAGTTACACAATACACTTAAAATTAAAGGCTCCTTATTTACATTGATGGCTTCATGATGAACCTTTAACATCCATGTAATATGTCCATTGCACAAAAGGTTCTTTATAGTAGTAAAAGTTATTTAGATCATTGAAATTCGATTCTTCTCACTAAGAAAATATATTGTTCTTTTAATGTTTTTTTAAAGCCACCCTGTGGTAAAAATCAAGCTTTTAATGTTGTTTATGTCTATGTGGTGTTTTTAAAATGCTTTCAGACAAACCATGTGCAAATTCATAAGTCAACAGCATTGCAAGTATTTTTTCCTTAAAACTGTAGTGAGCTATAGTCTCAAAATCGCAGTTTGAAAATTGCTGTCACAAACTAACTTGTAAACCAAACTAACTTGTAAACCAATCACATCAACGTGATTCGCCAGCGTGTGGAATCTGTGGATCTCTGAGCTGGTGTGAGTGAATGAAGGCGGGCTAATTTGCATATTCTTATACTAAATGAGGTAAGGGTGTAGAGTTTCAAGCTATTAGGCATGGCATGAAGAGTTTTTTTTTTTTTTAAGGAAAACACATTTAAATATGTAATTGTGGTGATTAAAGATTAATGTAAAACGCCTGCAAAGATTAAAATATCAAAGTGCATGACAAATAAAGTTAGTGTCTCCCAAAAGAAAGAGTTGTCGAAATATGTCAGGTCTCACTTCCTGTTACATACCTACGTAACAATGTTACTTATTTGCATAATGCCTGAGCCTATGGCCTTCATTGACTGGCCGTGAAAACGTCTACTTTGCACTGCCCCTAAACACTGTCCTGGAAGATTGGTTTGTGTAATCAATATGTTGAGAAGACACTGTTTTCAGCACTGCAAATACACTTTGCAAGCATTTCAAAATGATGAGTACTTCCGTTTGAATTGATAAGTACAAACCGACACCATTGTTCGCATCACAGAGTTGAGCAAGCCTCCGAAGCTGAAATTCAGATATGGTAGGTGCTTCGTTTCCAACACACGCTGTAAGAAAAGAGAGAGAGACTGAATCTTTTACATGCATCCAGAAGTTTTTGGATGCATGTAAACCTATTGTTGGAGACCTCTAAAACAAAATTAACCTTTAAAATCACATAATAGGGGACTGTAAACAAAAAAAAGTTCATTGGAGTTCTCAAAATGGTTCTTCTTTTGTATCGCTTTGAAAAGCTCCTTTTCGGACCTTTATTTTCAAAAGTGTATGTCTGGTTGATTCAGAGAGTTGATTAAATTTAGGAATTATTTACACAACAATACAAATTTCTGTGATTGTTCTTTTTTGAGGTATACAAAGTATATCTAAAACACATTAATTTTTTTTGAAAAAACAGCTAAGATATTTTTATTCATGCACAAAGATATATGATATTGTGGCCATGGATTAAGAATTCAATTCAACAGCATTTTAATTTGTTGCCTTGTTTTATTAATGTGTGTAAATCATGCCAAGATTGTAACATTGCCACGAATTAGAACAATTTAACTTAATTAAAATGGGGGAACTGACCTAAAAAAAAAAAAAAAAATAATTATTCTAAATTCATGGCCACGATATTTTGTTTTTTTTTATACCTGCGTGTAAATAATTTGATTATAGATTATGAGATTGTTATACCTTTAGTTTTAAAGCTGCATCAGAGATGTTCACTATCTGCATCTTCTCTTCATCTACAGCAAGTCCCTTTGTGGAGGACCCGAGTCAGCTTCCTCCGAAAGAAGGCCAAGAGACACGTGGTTATGGACAGTATCAGTAAAACCACTGTTTTGCAGTGGATACTGTAATATTTCTTAGACTGTGAATAAGAGAGGATCATCATAGTTTACAGTACCCTTCAGAGACAGGGCATACTCCTGAATCCTCTTTATCCTCTATAAAGTATTGCTGGGATGGTGTATGTTTTAGGCCAAAACTTGGAAACTGGTTGCATCGTCTTAAAGTCAATGGTGTTGGTTAAATGCTTGAAATAAGATCTGTGGTGAACACAAACTCAAGATGTAAAACCGCTTTTATTCTACGACATAAAATATATTCGTAAAATCATCGTATGATTTCTCTTTTAAGGTTTTACGTGCTAACAAGTGGCTAAATGGGACTACAGAGTTTGTCAGGGACATTAAAGAGGTAAACTCATCTACTCACAGTCTACTTATTGTGTTTATTGTGTTCGCGCTCTTACAAACTATTATAACTTTCAGGGAAAATGTTTATAACCAAAGACCAAAGTTGTCAGAAGCTTATTGTGATGCTGAATTCATGCGACCGTGGTGTAGTTCTATTATAGTCTACAGTTTGCTTTTGAATTATACCGATTGTATTTATGCTTCAAAATTCATAAAACTTGTGTTTATTCATGAATATCATCATGATGAACACAAAGTGTAAGAATCATTAGCTTTTGTTTGTCAAAGACCTTATTTTCTGCAATAATTCAATGGAGAAATCATATTGGGTTTTTGAAGATGAGTGCTAACTTCCAGGTTGACCTAAAAAATATGTGAACTCCGCACCACTATTAAATGGCCACTCAGTGGAAAGCAGCATGTAATTTGTATTATGTTTAAATTGTAATATACACTTGTATTTGTAAGGAAACAATTGTCACCCAAAGATTTTGGTCAAGTTAATTCAGGCTTGTTTGAACACTTCGTAAGGCAAATATACTGTATTAATGTGTGCTAGAAAAAGACTGTTACAGCACTTTACATTTTGCTAGACTAACTAGATCAGTTGGAGATATTCTGGATATGTAATTAATTGCAGAGACATGAATGATGATTCCTATGAAGGTTAATGTGAAATAATTTATGTTTTGCTATATTTTCACTGATGCAGTGTTATGGCTATGCAAAGCTCCAGGGCATTTTTATATTACATTTATCTTAATCTAGTATATGACCTGGACTCTTTATTCACCAGAAATCTATTTGAGATTTTGCTTTAGATCTTCTAAAGTTGTTACAGTTTTGATATTTTAAAGACTTTGGGTCTTTTCTATTCCAGTTACATAGCCTCTCCTGCATTATTTACTAATAAACTTAAATTAATTCATCTCCAATACATAACTTGCAGTCAAAAGAGACACTGCTCAAAGTCATTTAATCTCTCCAGCTTGGTACTTTTATTTTTCCTACACTCTCTAATACAAATTTTGTGGAATGTTTTGATGGATTATTTATTTTTGGAGCACTTTAGAGACAAGAATTCAAGAATATGTGTGTATAAGTAACCTGTCTCAATAAAGAATTGAATGGTTTATGCATTGGCCTGTATTGTTTTAGAGACGCTATTATAATGGTGCTAGAACCCTATTGTATTTTTTACTGTTTTGCCAAATATTCTTTTTCTGCCCTAAAAGTGTTTGAACGTCTGAGACCATAATTCATAGAGACTCCAAACTTGGTGGGATGGTTTTCCCATTTTCCTCTGAATCCTTAAGTTGAGCCCTATCTTTACGTCTGATTTTGTTTACAGTTTTTTCACCATTTATAATTTTCTGGGAAAAAAACAGTTTTCCACCTATGCTGTTCCAAAGCCATAGGTGGAACCTGAGTTTCACCTATTCCTCAAAGAGGAGAAGTGTCCCTTCCATCAACCCTCAGTGCAGTTCCTTGGTTACAACATCAGTGACCAGGGTATCCAGAAAGTGGAGGCCATCAAGAACTGACCCACACCAACTACCATCAAGGAACTCCAAAGTTTCCTCGGCTTCGCCAACTTCTACAGACGTAGTTATAGCTCCATCACTAGCCCTCTCACCAGTCTGTTGAAAAACAAGCCCAAGTCTCTGTCCTGTTCACCATCTGCCACAAAGCCTCCACCTACTCAAAGAGACATTCACCGAACGCACTGCTCCTCATCCACCCAGATCCCAGAGAAACCATTCATCGTGTAGGTGGATGCATCCACTACCGGGGTAGGAGCGATGTTGTCTCAGCAGCAGGGGACCCCAGCCAAACTCGATCCATGCAACTTATTCCCCAAAAAACTCAAAAGGCAGAGATAAACTATGAAACCAGCATCCGGAAACTCCTTTTAATCAAGCTGGCCTTAGAAGAGTGGAGGCATTGGCTGGAGGGTGCACAACATCCTTTCACTGTACTAACCACACAAAGACCTAGAATATTTGAAGGCTATGAGATTTAATCCCCACCAAGCACATTGAAATGTCTCCATTTCCCATCATCCAGGTATGAAGAATGTAAAAGCAGATGCTCTTTCCTGTCTGCATACTCCTGAAGAAGTGAGCGAAGAATCTGAGCCCATCCTGCCAAAGAAACTGATCGTGAGTCCCATTCAATGGTCATCTAACACAGCCACCTCCTTCAATGCCTCCACAGCCGCTCTGCTGGACTACCTACCTGGCCATCAGTATGTCACCATAGCACAACGCACACTTCTGGTCCACTTATCTCCGGCCACTGGCCACCCAGGGCCCTGTATAGTACCCTCAATATAGTACTCTCTCATTTAACGACTGAGACAAATCAGACACATTTATGTATTATATTTAACAAATAAACTTTAAAACTCACTCTGGGATCTATGGTCCCATCTCCCAACTCAGGGCAAGACACAATGACTACCATCAGATAAGATGATTTTATTGCTGTTAAAAATGTGGTCATGTGGTCAAGACAGAGCCATAGGAAAGACAAAAACAGACCTTAAAACAGACTTCCCTGCATTAATTTCTAGACGAACTGAAAATGCATCCCAGGATTTGTGTAAATGACTTACTGTCTTGTGTAGTGTCTTTTAATTATATATATTTTGTTGATACTGTATATTTTATGATCGAACCAATGGTCATTGTTACCCCACCTATACCATGTTTGGTCTCTATAAATTGGTACTTTGAAGATCGAAATGATTGTGTATTTGATATGCCGGTAGCTGCGCAACATATTCATATTGCAAGAATCTTTTATAGTTTTTTCATCAGCAACCAATCCAGCTGTACATGGAAATAAACATGCTTGAAACTAAGATCTAAAGATTTTCCTGCTTGAAAATTCCACCCTTCTCATTGGTCGAGAAAACCCGGTGAGGTGGGACTTTTCTCATGCTTTATTAGAGACAAATTCACAGTGATTTTCAGTTGCTTCTTCGGGTTGATGTCTGTGGACCCCACCATTCCAACCCCACCATTCCACCTTCTTCATTCCAAATCAGAAGAAAACTGCAACTTTACCATCAGTGAATGGACCTCTTGGTTGCTCTGCGTGGCTTCTCTGGCCCAGGGCCAGGCAGAATAACGTTAAGTACCATGACAGTTCCCCAGGGGGTGGGACTTCGCTTGAAGATACTGAATCAATATCCGCCATCTTGTTTGGAAGCTAAGCTAACGAGCGCTGTGGAGATAGGAAGTAATGATGGAAGAAACTAAACATGATATTGAAGAAGATGATTTTGAAAGTCTGCTGCTGGAATCCGATGTTCGTGGCTATCTTTACGAGCCGCAATATAGTGAAGAGCAGCTGTGGCTGATGGAGGAACCGGAGACGGCTGCCTGTCGCAGTCAAGGAGCCCAGACTGGCTCGAGCTGAGGCGGACTGCTGGTGCTTGTGCTCTCGCTGTGAAATACAAACACAGATAGAGTCCTTCTGCTGCAGAAAATTTCAACAATGGCAATTTCTCCTGAACGAAATCTCTGAATCAGACGAGCACACGGATGTTTCGTTGTGATGTGAACCATCCTAGTTTGAACATCTAGGTATCATGCAGTAATTCACCATATAAAAAATAAATACAAATGAGGAGTAATTCACAATGTTAACCAAGTTTGTTGTTGTGGTAACAAGGTGGCGGGAACCGGCGAACATTGAAACATTTTAATAGTAAAATGAACAAATACAAAATGAAAGCAGCCCCTCATTGACGACTGTTGTAATGTTACTCACAACAGAAACAAAACACATCATAAAATCAGGCCTGTTTCTCTCTCGATCTGCCACAGTCACTCCTTTCATTTCCTTTCTTGTGTTATTAGAATGATTCAGGTCTCAAGACATTCGGATCCTGACTCTCTGTGGACATTAAAAATCCCAGGATGTCCTGCTGAAAAATAGTAGGGATGTAACCCCTAAAATTTGTCTATTGGCCTCTGTCCATCATGACCTACTAATCCTCCCCAAATATACGCACAACCAGCGCTGCATCATAGAATGTCTCTGAATAGGTTCACGCCCACTTTTGGGGGAAAACAAACTAGACTCCCCATAGACTTCAATACAAAATAACAGCATAAACCCATGTACGTACACAGCCGACAGGCGTAAATAACTTAAGGGGCTCTATCTTGCACCCGGCGGCCAGCGCAAATGACTTTATACACAAACGCATGTCTCATTCCTTTTTGGACGCGCGCAAAGCAGACCTGTTTGCCCAATAGTGGCAAGAAACATATGTATATAATGTTTAACCGACACTGATGTGCGAAGGTTTCTCCCATCCCCATACAACGTCACTTCTCTGTCTTTCACTGCCCTGACAAGAACGATGTGAACGCACCTGGCGCGTGCCTGGTAAACCCGCCATGCGCCGTTATAATAACAATCCGTCATGCAACATACGCATCTGCTCTTAAAGGGTATGTTAGATGGCGCTCTGATTGGTTTATTTCACGTTACGCCCAAACCACACCTATGAATAATGAAGCTACTTCAGACCAACACCTTTTAGATTTACGCCAGGCGCAAAAGCAGAGCTGCCAACTTTTGAGTTTAGCTTGGCGTGAGATTTCTCCGGGGGCGGGGGAGCATAGCCTATATTTGCACTAAAGCCTCCTTTAGTGCCTGTCTTTATAACAAAAACATGCCCTTCACAAAACAGCTTCAGTGGCGTAGATCGTAAAGCCTGTTGTTCATGAAAGAGTTGATGCGCTAGGACCCGAGTTCAAATCTGCGTTTTGCCGAGATGTAAAATGTATTAACTAACTTGAAGGTCTCTAGCGTTATATTTTGCCAATTAACTAAAAAACAAAACCATGATATTGCTTTTTGCCTTCATAAAACAGCACAAGACTTTAAGAATAGGCATTCTGTTTGTGCTGGGTGTTTTAGAGAAATGTGGGCACTTAGCTCACGCGAACACAGAGCAGTTTTTCCTGTGAGTGAGACTGGAAAACCCGTAGTGGATGTAATCGGAGTGATAATCGAAACGGCTCGGGTTATGACTATAACCCTTGTTCCCTGAGAAGGGAATGAGACACTGCGTCGAGAATCAACACTTTGGGGACGCTCCCTAAGCGTGCGCCTCTGAAGTATGAATGAAACTAATCCAATCCTGATTGGTGTTGCGTCGTGACGTAACATGTGACGGCATACAAAATTTAAATGTGATGGCTTCAACAAAATTTCTCGGGGTTTTGATTGATGAAGGTTTGACTTGGTCCAAACATGTTGATCTAGTTTGTACAAGATCCTCTAAAATGTTAAATATTCTAAGAATTGTTTTACCTTCAATTCATTCATCTGCTCATCTAACGCTTTACTATAGTTTTTTATTCCCCTTTTTTCCCAACATTGTCTGGGGTGCTACTTTTCCCACTTATCTGGCAAAAATTTCTAAAATCCAAAAGAAGTTCTTGCGGTTGATTTCTTACTCGTCTAAATATGCTACTTCAGCACCACTATTTCTTAGATATAAGATTTTATCAATTGAAAATGTCAATGTTTACTTATCATGGATATTTATTCATAAGTTAATTTACAAGAGAGAAGACTTTCCACCAACTTTACAACACTTTTTTATTTTAATTTCATTTACTCATATCCATCTAATAAATCTTGTCTTACCGTCTTCTAGAACTTCAGGCTTTAAAACAGACCTCAGCTTTAGGGGTCCTCAATTATGGAGTAAATTCAGCTTGTCCCTAAGATCTATGTCTTATTTGTCTGTCTTTAAAAAAACAGTTGAAAGACTTTTTGATTTTATTATGACAGCATTTGGTTATAGATTATTTCATATGTTGCTCTTCACTTTTTATTTTCTTTTATCATAACTCTTCAATATCAACTTTCAGTTAAAAGGATAATCAGGTTTCTGACAAGGTTTTTTCCCTTTTTTATTATTCAATTTATTGGTTAGCATGTCTTTATTTTGTTTTTTTTTTCTTCTTTTTTGTTTGTTTTGTTTTGTTGTATATTTATGTAAGTGGAGTGGAGCTCTGTATAAACCTAAGAGGGTTTCGTTCCCCTCCTTGTACTGTATCCTTGTGATTTCCATGCAGAACAAATAAAATAAAATAAAACAAATACCCGGAAGTATAAAAGTGACGTTGTCACAACACACACTAGCCTCGCGATGAAGCAAGACACTCTAAGGCCTCAAGGGGCGTGGCAGAACGACGCAGTATCTCATTCCCTTCTCAGGGAACAAGGGTTATAGTCATTACCCGAGACGTTCCCTTTCGAGGGAACTCTACACTGCGTCGAGAATCGACACTTTGGGGAACGAGTGCCCACTAGGCCATGCACTGAATAGGCCTGTCCCGGAGTGAAGCTGTCTAGGCACTCAGCAAGGACTAAGCACGTGTGCTCCAGGTGTACTAGGAAGGTGAAGACTGATAAAAGTATGTGGAGTTGCCCAGCCGGCTGCCTCACAGATCTCCTGTAGAGGTACTCCTGACAAGAGAGCCCTAGAGGAAGCCATGCCTCTAGTTGAATGAGCCCTTAAGGCTAAAGGTGAAGGCAAGCCGCGCACCTTGTAAGCCTCAGTAATAGCCTGGACAATCCAGTTACTAAAAGTCTGCTTGGTTGCCGGGAGCCCCTTCTTAGGTGACTGGTCCGACCTTCTCCAAGAAGAGGACCTCTCAAGGTACAAGCTCAAAGCTCTGACGGGGCAGAGCAAATGAAGCCTCTTTTCTTCCGCCGACACATGAGGTGGAGGATGGAATGCCTGAAGGACTGTAGAATGAGCCATATTCAAAGGAACTTTAGGCAATTAGCCCGACTCAGGTGTAAAAAGGCCTTCACTCTGCCAGGGGCAAACTCCAAGCAAGCTGGCATTACTGCCAGGGCCTGGAGATCTCCCACCCTCTTAAGTGAGGTAATAGCTAACGAAAAACCATTTTTATTGTTAAGTCCTTAGGCGAAGCTGACTCCAAAGGTTCGAAGGGGGCCAGGGATAACCCCTCCAGAACTATTGCCAGGTCCCAGGCAGGAACCCTGGACTTGGTTGCCGGCCTCATCCTCCAAGTACCATGGAGAAACCGGATGACCAACTGGTGCCTCCCCAGAGGCCCACCATCTAATGGTGCGTAGAAAGCCGAAAGGGCAGCCACACACACCTTAAGAGTGGATGAGGAGAGACCCGCAGAGAAACGATCTTGGAGAAATTCCAGAACTGAAGCCACCGGGCAGTTCACTGGATCTAACTCATGTTCTCTACACCAAGTGATGAACACATTTCACTTGAGGCCATATAATCTCCTGGTAGATGGAGCCCTAGAGCTAAGTATGGTTTCAACCACTCCAGCTGATAGACCAGCATTTAGGTACTGAACCCCCTCAGAGGCCAGACCCACAGCTTCCACAGCTCCGGACGAGGGTGGAAGATTGTGCCCTCCGCCTGAGACAACAGATCCCTCCTCAGAGGAATCTGCCATGGCGGAGCTATGAGGAGTGATATTATGTACGAAAACCATACTCGTGTCGGCCACATTGGGGCAACCAGAAGTAGACTGATGCCCTCCTGATGGACCCTCTCCAGGACTCCCGGAAGCAGAGCGATCGAGGAAAAAGCGTACAAGCAAAGCCTCGGCCAGGCCTGTACCATGGCATCCAACCCCAGTGAGGCTGGATGTGAGAGGGAGAACCAAAGTGGACAGTGGGACGTCTCTCGAGACGCAAACAGATCCACTTCCATTGGTCCAAACCTCTCCCATATCGACTTCACCACCTCCGGATGAAGTCTCCATTCCCCGGGCCTCAGCCCCTGCCTCGACAGGATGTCTGCTCCCTGATTCTGAACCCCCGGAATATATACTGCCTTTATCGACAGTATTTTTCCCTGGGACCAAAGGATAATTTGATGCGCCAGCTTCTGCACAGAGGGCGCGATCTGAGTCCCCCTTGTCGGTTCAGATAGGCTCCCACTGACGAATTATCTGATCGTACTAAGACGTGGTGACCTTTAATGTCTGGGAGGAAGCTCCTCAAAGCCCTGAACACAGCCATCATCTCTAGGCAGTTTATATGCCAAGAATGATGATGGTCCTGCCACAGACCCCTGGCAAAGCAGCCATCCATGACTGTGCCCCAGCCAGTGAGAGAGGCGTCTGTCGAAACGGTTTCCCGGCAACATGACGCTCCCAACACTTGCCCTTGGGATAGGAACCAAGGTTTCTTCCATATCTGCAGAGAGCGAAGGCACCTGCGCGTTACTCTGATCATGAGAAACGGATTCCCCTTGGGAGAGAACCCCTTGGTTTTCAACCACCACTGAAGGGGCCTCATGTGTAGAAGGCCCAAAGGAATAATGTTGGATGCCGCTGCCATGAGGCCCAGAATTCTTTGAAATTGCTTTACAGTGATGGCCTGGCCCAGCTTCACCCTGGATACCATCGCCAGAATTGACTCGATACGTGCAGAAGACATTTGTGCCTGCATTGTAATCGAGTTTCACATGACTCCCAAAAATGTCGTGCACTGGGATGGTTCTAGTACACTCTTCTTTACATTGAGTCTCAACCCCAATTTCTGAATGTGGCCAAGGACGACATCTCAATGCCGAACTGCCATCTCCTGAGACTGAGCCAAAATGAGCCAGTTGTCGAGATAATTCAGTACACGAATTCCTTGAAGTCTCAGTGGAGCAAGGGCTATGTCCATAAATTTGGTGAATGTGCGGGGAGAGAGTGCTAGGCCGAACGGAAGAACCCGACATTGGTAAGCTTCGCCCCGAAAGCGAACCTCAGGTATCTCCTGTGACATGGAAGGATGGAAATGTGAAAATAGGCGTCCTTTAAATCTATCGTGACAAACCAGTCCTCAGACCTGATTTGACGCACGATTGCAGGAATGGTTAACATTTTGAACCTGAACCTCCTCAGAGATCGGTTCAAAACCCAGAGATCTAAAAATGGCCTTAACCCCCCCCCATCCTTCTTTGAAACTATAAAGTACCGGCTGTAAAACCCGGACTCCCTGTCTAACGGAAGAACACCTTCTTTGGCTCCCTTCAACAGCAGAGTCTGTACTTCGTGTTCCATCACCTGAGCCTGCTCTGGGACCACCATAGTCTGCACTACGGTGCACGAACTGCAGTCTGTACCCAGATTTTATTATCTGCAGGACCCACGCAGATATGTTGGGAAGAAGATACCACCCCTCTACAAAAACTACTAGGGGTACCAGCCTCTCGAGACTGGCCTCTAGTGTCTTCTGAGCATCTCTCTCGACTACCTGAAGCGGAATACCGGCAGGCTGTAGTCGATGACCATAACCGATGCTTTATTAAAATATTTTCGCTGGAAAGTGATGCGGCCCGAAACGTTGCTAACGGCGGGCAACATGCATCTTTTCTTAAAGGGCTCCGCTGTGAGAACAACCTTGGTTGTCCCACAGCGGGGGGACAGCCCTCCGAGGTCCCATATAGATATATTGGAAGGCCTTGCCATTCTACAAAATCTACTAAGGGAACCAGCCCCTCGAGACCGGTCTGGGTGTTTCCCGAGCACTATTCTAGACTTTCTGAAGCAGATGACCGGCAGGAAAAAGTAGAGAAAAATTTTGTGACCATAGTCGGTGCCCGGTTGCCAAGCCCTTGGGTGAACGCCACGGTGTGCATTCGCTGGAAATCGATGTAGCCCAAAACATTCAAAACGGCGAGAACAACATATATATTTTTATATATAAATTCCATATACATATATATATATATATATATATATATATATATATATATTTTATATTATATATATATTATATGTATACATATATATATATATATATATATATATATATATATATATATTATATTATTTATTTAATTAGAAACCTGTCGACGAATGAAGTTACAGCGTCGGAGAACAGGCCAGTTTTCTTTATTGCAAAGTAAGAATCGTAATCTTCACACTGCCTCGACAAACGCGAGATTCGAGTCACTATAGTTTCTGTATTGCAATGCAGACCTTAAATCTACGCGCTGCCTCGGCAAACGCGAGATCCCAGTCACAGAATCTTTATTGCAGAGTAGACTCGTAACCTACACGCTGCCTCGGCAAATGCGAGATCCGAGCCACTATAGATTCTGTATTGCAATGCAGCCCTTAAATCTACGCGCTGCCTCGGCAAACGCGAGATCTCAGTCACAGAATCCTTATTGCAAAAATTAGGACACTGGGTTTGGAGACATGGGACGAATGCGGTCCTTTTCGTGGAGATCAGGGAAAACGGCAAACCCCGGCGCTGAGGCTGTGACCCGTGCCGCATGAAACGCTCATGTCAAGTCAAGTCATATTTATTTATATAGCGCTTTTCACAATGCAGATTGTATCAAAGCAGCTTCATAGTGATATCATGAAAGTAGTACAACACAGATCAATAATATTGTTAAATATTAAATAAACCCAACTAAGCAAGCCAAAAAAAGCAAGGCAAAGCAAGGCAACAGTGGCAAGGAACCAAAACTCCATCGGATTGGATGAAGAAATAACCTTGGGAGAACCCAGGCTCAGTCGGGGCCAGTTCTCCTCTGGCTTACATTCATATTGTTTATATATTAATATTAAATATAAATATTGTTTATATGTAACACAGCACCATAACATATCGCCAGCATTGAGTCATCTCTTTACAGGCGTTGGGGCATCTGAATTCCCCGTGAGAGGCTGGATACAAACTGGACCTGATGAACGCCATTTTTCATCTGGGTCATCTGCTTCAGGAAGTCGAGAATAGTGCTCGGGAAACACCCAGACTGGTCTCGAGGGCCGGTTCCGTTAGTAGATTTTGTAGAATGGCAAGGCCTTCCAATATATCTATATATGACCTCGGAGGGCTGTCGACGGCCTGGGACAACCGAGGTTGTTCTCACAGCGGAGCCCTTTAGGAAAAGATGCATGTTGCCCGCTGTAAAGACTGTGTAGGTCGGATCGAGGGGGAATTTGCATATCATAATTAATAATTAATAATTATTCATACAGATTTGGATCAGACCGGTCTTACATGTTAATAAATCCCTTGATGAGGGCTTTCCTTTTCTTTTACCTATCTGTATACATGTGTATCTCTGCAATTAACCACAAATTAATTGTAATCAATTGCCCAGACCACGTTTTACACGACAGGTAAAATCAATTAGCTCAATTAATTTATAGAGCAGGGAAAACTTAATTCTCTGGCCAGAAGAATTCAGCATTCCAACTCCATAAAAGATACCCTTTAGGTTTCTTCAGTTATGTAAAGCTGTAGCTTGATCTGCATTTCAGGGAATTGGATATGAGCATACAGTAAATCAATCAGGATGAGTATATTGGTTTAATTAAAGGTTCAATACCTAAGATTTTTGCATTAAAATATCCCAAAATCACAAGGCCAGTGTTATATATTTAGTTAAGATGATAACTTACAATATTCCAAATGTTTCAAGCTATGTTTAAAATCGCGAGTAAATTGAGATTTTAACCAAGGAAACGGGGCGTGTGAGCAGGGGTGAGCTGGGAGTCGCCAGACAATCGCGTCATATCCGGCGTTACCTCAGTTTCCGCTCGTACTACGTGTAGTCCTGGATAAATGCGGAAGTTGTAGTTGTGCGTTTGCGTCTATCAAGCAACAAACGTCAGCTTGTTTCGTGCATTTGTAATGGAATGGTGCACATTCTGGTGCATTATTCTTTTCAATTATTGTCGGAATGTGAACTGTTGGCTGTAAAGGGGGTCGCACACCGGACGAGAAGCCGCGCCACGTCTAGGACAAAGTCCAGGTATCGCACACCGGACGCGCACTTTCTCATCATGAAAGGAAGATAATGTCTGTTCTATGTTATGATTGTACTGTACAATTAAATACAATCGTTGCTGAGTCTGCAGTCTGAAAATTTTACTTCAGAACATCTGTTCACTGAATGAATTGAGAATATCACCTGAAAAATCTAATAACATCAGTAATTGTCATTCAAGCAGCTGATTTCTGTAAATGAATACAAAACTAAATGCATATTGCAGCATAGGGCGAAGTCAGGATCCATTAGCAACGATTTGAGTTCAAACCCTCTCCACCATAGCTTCGATCCAGTGACTTCGTACAGTAACATCTGTGATAACTAATTTACTTTTAAACCTGACTTTTCTTGCGGCTATTTCAGTTTAATGAAAAACAAGCATGTCATTAAACGCAACATTTATAGAAATCGAACTTTACCTCATCCATGACCACTAATTTTCGATTCCCGTCTGACTGATTTATCCACGGTGGAGTTGAAAACAACAGTTCCCATCATTCCGCGTTCCTCCACGTCGTCATCAAGCAAAGCCGTTTGTTGTTGTTTTGAATGTAACGCCCTCTAGTGACATGCCAATCTTAGGTATTGAACCTTTAATCAACTATAGCATTCAATAAGGCAACTAAGTAAGTATTTACTACGTTACAATGATACATGTATATACAAACATTAAACACAAACTAAGACGACGGCAGGGCGTTAGACGATAAGTGAGTTGGAGAGAGAGAGAGAGAGAGAGTGAGGGTAAGAGAGAGGGAGTTACAGTCACCAAACAGTCAGATTAATCTTTCTGAACACCATGAAAACACTTTCTTTATGCTTCTGAGAAGCTCTAAAAGAAGGTAACGTTATACTTGCACAACATGTTTGGTCTGTGTGTGTCGCGGGTTCGTGGCCAGGCCCGGTTGGGCCGCACGTTGAATGCTCTCTCTGTATGCGCGCGTTCCGTGGAGCGCGTGAGCGCGTCCCGTCCTGGCGCGTGCATGGTTGGTTGCTTACGCGTGGCCCCTTTGTTCCGTGGGGAGTCACGTGGCGTTCTTTGGCATTCGGCGCGAGTGTTTGAAAGGCTTAAAGTCTTTGAGGTGACGTTACCCGTGGAAATAGTTCGGCGAAGTCCACTTCCTTTCCTGGGGAACGAACTTGGTAGTCCATTTGAGGAGAAGATGAAACTTTTAGACGAACAAAAGAAGAGATCCATGGTTGGATCAAGTCTCCGTGATCACATGTTCTCTTGAGAGGATCAGATTGTGAGAGAGAGTGAGGCAGAGCTGGCGCGCTGCCTTTATCCCCTTGGAGACATCCATCCCTTTCCTGTTGGCTTGAGCCAATCAGGGAGATGGATGTTGCAGCGGGAAATTCTTGGTTTATTGCTCTTTGTTTCACAGAGCACGCGCTCCTCGTGGGAGGGGGTGTGTTCAATGGGCTAATATTGAAACAGTTCGATCTTCCTTGGCAGTAAAACATATTAACAATACACTTTACTTTACATCTCTGTGCATATTCGGGTGTTTCGTTCAATAAGCATTCTGGAGACATCAAGGAACATTATGTTACATTAAAGGAACATATATTTCCGTTTACAATGCCTACAGAAGTTATTTCTAATTTCTGTTTTATGCTGCAACCAACAAAGATATTTCACGGTGACATGGGGAAAAACACACATACATAAAAACCATTTAAGAATATAAAGTAAATGTCTTTAAACACCAAAGGAATGCCTTCCTCTTTGTTCAGACATTCTTTCACATTCCAATGTGTTAAAAGTCAGGCCCAAGAAGTCTCCCTCTTGTGTGTGGGGGAGGGGAGGGCTTGTGTGTGTGTGGGTGTGTGTGTGTGTGGGGGGGGGGGTCCGAGTCCTTGGAGGACGGTTGATTCAGTCTGGCAGAATCATTACATCTCCCCCTTTTCGTTAGATGAAGTCCTTACGTGGACTTCCATCGAACGACACCCATCGCAATGGACGGATGGCAGGTGAATCATGAAAGTCAGGTAGCAGGTGGTGGCTAGGCTGAGGTTCGGGCTCAGCTTGATGAGGTTGGACGCAGTCTCCAGTGTGGTACCCTCTTCCTGAGGGTCCAGTGGTGGCTGTGGAGGTTTGCGTTTGTTGAGTCTCTTGTGGAGTGTGAATGTCAAGTGTAAAGACGTGGTTGATTACCGTAGAGGTACCCAGCGCAGAATCAGCTGCGGTCCAGGGTTGGACAACAGGTGAGGCAGTGGTGCAGTGCAGTGTAGCAGGTGTTCAGTTGAAACACAGCTAGGAGAGCTATGTTGCTGGGAACAAGTTCAGTTCGGCTGGGCACCCCCGTTTTTCACAGTTCATAATTCCAGTTCTGGAATCAGGGTGAAATCATGGTTTTCGTAAAGGATGGGACTTGACTCAGGCTCAGTCGCAGCAGGGTAGCTTGAGTCTCGGAGCAAAGGCTGCCGGATGCTGAGTTTTGAGCAAAGTCCTTCTGGCAGACAGTAAACAGTTGTCTCGCTTGAGTTCACTTGTCTGGTTCAGTAGAATGCCGTGAGCGTTGTGGATCTGTCACAGCTCCTTTCAATTTTTTGATGGTCTGTGAGGAGGCACTCTGTGTTGTGAGTTACCTTTTGGCTGAAGGATTTCAGTTCGTTTTGTTGCTGGACATGCCGGTGTTTGACTGCGTTCTGACAGCAGCGGCGTGGGTGTCCATTTAGCTCTGCTTGCGTGGTAGATTTCAGCGGCTGTCGGCTGGGACAGCCTGATGCCTTTGAGGATGCCGAGATGTCCTGGTGCTGCGGTGTGCAGCCCACATGGTGCGTGACAGGCATACACTGGCTGGCATATCCCCCTTTTTGTACTGTGGCAGCACAAGCCGTGGCGAAGTGATGTCACAAGGTACATACATTTTAAGTGTTGGGCCGTTCAGCAGCATGTGCTTGGTGTGCTGCCGTTGTTGTGGTTGACGGCCGGCTTGGGTGGTTGGAGGGGTTGAGAGGTGGTTGTCTCAAAGTTAATTTGGTTAGTCCCAGTTTTTGGTAAGCTGAAAGGTGCAGGGTAGCAAGTTCACGTTTCCATTTGGTGCTGAGGCTGTGCCTTTATGGCTGGCTGCAGGAGTTCTTGTGACCTCTGTGACCTGCCAGTTAGGTTCTTTTGACCTGTGTGATTGGAGGGGGAGGGGTTCTTGAACTTGAGCTCAGACATTCAGTTGTTTAAAGTCTATTAAAGGCTCATAATGATCTAACAGATCTTGGCCACTCAGAAGTGCGTACGTGATCGTTTGTGATCGGTACACTGGGTAAATCAGGCTCTTAGGGACCAATTGTTGGGTGAACGGGAGGTACCTGTTTTGAGCCAGATGTCGTTTTGGCTGTAGGATTGCACCTTCAGCTCACCTGTTTGGGATTTGAGAGTTCGCTCTGACTGTTTGAGTCTTTTAAAGAGTTGGGCTGGCAGTAGCGTGATGTTTGAGCTAGTGTCTGGCATGGCTTCAAGGCTCAAATCATTGTCTCTAGGTGGCTAGGCAGAGTTCGTGCCACCCCTTTTTGATTAGGTTTCCCAGAAGTCCTGGCGTCTGGGCTGATGTTGTGTGGGACACGGTGTTGTCATGCTCAGGCTGTGCAGCTGTCAGTTGTGGTGGCTGCTTGGTGCTGTCACTTTGTGAAGTGGCAGTGAGCTCTGTGGTGTGATGCTGACGAGCAGTGTTCTGGGTGTCTGTTTGGGTCTTGCGCTGAGACATAGCATGTCTGGCTTGTCCTTCTTGTGAGATCTTGTGCAGAAACTCTTTCAGCACCTTCAGGATTTTTGCTGTCAGTGACATGGCTGCACTGTTGTTATCTGATGTGTGCTCAGATTTGTGCTTACCAGTGGCGTGTTGAGAGGGGTACCGCTCTGGGCTGGTTGGGCTTGAGTCTCTTGGTGATGAGGTGCGGCTCAGAGCTCTTGCTCTGGTGCGGTCGATGAGCACCAGGACTGTTGTGTTGCCCTCTGCTGGCTTGGAACGGTTTACTCTCAGTGAAAGTGTGGGGTGCCTCCTAGAGGCAGCTCTGAGTCGTGCTCAGAGACAGGTTAGTTTGAGGGTGTTTACCCAGTCTTTTCGGACAAAGTCTTTGCGTAATGTGAGCTTGTGGTCTCGTAGCTATGGTAGATATGCTACAGGGACAGGCCAGGGTGCTTACGGAATAACTCACTGTGGGATGCAAGCTTCAAAGAAACAAAGTTCTGAGATTGGCATCCTTTCCATTAGAGGTCTTCACAGTGCACCCGAGACCCGTAGACCCAGGACCGACCCGGGACCCGTACGGGGTCGGGTCTATATTTTAAATGATCAGCCGGGTCCGGGTCGGGTCCGAATCTATTACTTCGGGTCCCGGGTCTGTTTAACATTGTGTGTAATACCCGTGCGATCGGAGTGCAAAGTCCAATCTCAAGCGCGTGTCATGTTTCTATGGCAATCAGAGCAGAGCTTCCGCCAGACCGCGCTTTACATTCTCCTATTTTCATAATAGTATAAATGAGCCGTCTTGTTTAATCTTAAAGTTTTGGTGGTCAGATTTAGACTCAATGAAGAACAGAGAGCACAGATATGATCAAGCTGAACAAGCAACAAGCAATCGTTAAATATAGTTCAAAAGGGCAAACAGTTAAAAGTTATTATGCGAGTTAACTCGAGTCAGAATGTACATGTCATGTGCAAGAATGCATTTGTCATCCATCACCGTGACATCAAGTGGACATTTAAAGCTGAAATAATGAGTGGATTAAGCTTGGAATAACGAGAGAAATAACATGGATAGAACTTTCTTGTCGGTGGATTGTAATGCATCACAGTCAGTCAGGTAACGTTACAAGGAAGTGAGACGACGACTACTAAAATTAGGTAAGACAAAAAGCTTTATTTTTCGCAACTCGTGTGAAATAATATGTGACGACAATCGGGTCCAGTCGGGTTTGTGTCTTTCTGCCGGGTTCGGGTCCAGTTTTCAAATAATAGACGGGTCCAGGTCGGGTCCGGGCAGTATATTCTCGGGTCTGCACGGGTCCGGGTCCAACTTTTGAAATGAACGACGGGTCCGGGTCGGTTCGGTGTAGCACATTACGGGTCTCTTTCGGTTCGGGTATGGATTTTGGACCCGTGAAGCTCTCTACTTTCCATACCTGGTGGTTTGTCAGAACGATGAGATTCAAGTCGGGTCTGTCTTGATGTCCCACGGCGGTGAGGACCTTTGGTCTGATTCTGGATCAGGGAGTCAAGCGGTCAGAAGCTATTGCAACAGCTGATAGTCCATTTCGGCAGTCTCTGTTTGACGAGCTAGGAAGCTGTGCACCTCAGGCGAATGGACGTAATCCATATCGAGCAGAATCTGTTTTCATGCAGTCAGGTTGGTTAGACAGTTTGCAAGTGACAGTCTGGTCTGCATGTCGTGGCTTTTCTGGTTAGCTTGGTCAAATCCTTTTGGAGCCATGCCGTGGTTTGTGGCAGTGGTTCCTTGGGAGGATGAGGTCAGGTTACACAGGGGCTCTGTGGCATTCTGGCACACTTGTTGTGAGTGATTAATGCGTGGCCCTAAAAGTTCAGAACTACTGCTTAATAGGTTCGTTAAGTATTTAAGCATAAAGCTAAGTGTCTCTTGTGTCCTAATCTTAGCTGCGAATGTTAGGGGGCTAAGTTTTGTGTGGTTCCGAGGGTATTTCCTGGGAAGGACATAGCCGAGATGAAATAAATGACGTAAGGTGGTTCTTATGACTAAATTATTTCTCTGGACTTAGCTGGTGGTTCACTATGGCTCAATGGCGTGAACGATAATAGGGGAAAGGACAGCTTTCTTATTTAAATTCTGCTTATTGTCGATCCTCAGGACTCTAGTAGTGCCTTTAGTAAATTGTTGAGATTACTTGTGTTAGAGGGTCACAAAACGAGTGCACTGGCTGGAACTAAGCCAAAATAACAAATAAGGGTGTCTGCTTCCTTTCTGGGCCCTATGGGAAATGGAACCACACTCGGACAAGAGAGGCAAAGGAATTAAATCATATAGAGGACCTAATGGACAAGGGAATAGCTGCTTGCTATTATTATCAAGGTCAAAGGAATGAAATAATTAACGAGGAAAAATAAAATCAAAATTAAAGCAAAAGGAAATAAAATGATCAAAACATGGGAATGATCTGAAGTCGAGAATAATCAGTGGCATTAGTGGCTAAACTTTGGATTTGCTTTGATCAACACTCTATAGTGGGTTGTAGCGGTTGCGTGTTCAAGACCACATTGGGTGTGTTCCTCCAAAGGTTTAGTCAACATGCCGACGAAAAATTCCTATGGTTATACAAATTCTTCTGTAGTTAGTTACGCAGTTTACCTGCAGTTAAACTTGAGTTTAATTAACAGGGCATCTGTGAAGTTAGTCTTCAATGGTTAGCAAGGAGTATTCCTAACCCTGTGAGGGTAAACTTTGGCTAATAAGAATTGCAAACACGGAAAGTGAATAATTAGAAACCCTAAGTGGTGTTGAGGAAAGTATTCTAGAATACTTTGCACTGTGGAACACAGCGGTGATTAAGGGTTCAAGAAAATAATGCTAACTGCTAACTGTGGAGGTTATTCAGCTTAGCCTGCATTGGATTGGAGCTAGGTTAGGTTAGCTTAGCCCAAGTTAGCTTGATGCTAAGCTAGGTTAGCTTAGCCTAAGTTAGCTTAGTGATGGGTCAGTTTAGCTTAGCCTAAGTTAGCTTGATGCTAGGCTAGGTTAGCTTAGCCACCCAGGCTGGTTTGTTTACAAAAGTGACATTAAGAGTTAGCACTTCCTGTGACAAGTTGTCATGGGAGCCAGAGGGTGTCAGAGCAATTCAACAGTACCTGAAGAATGTCTGTGTATTTTACATGAATCATGCATGTTTTAACGGGTTAAAAGGGAGGCACCTATACTTTATGATTTTCAAGAACTTGGTTGCATTAAGTAAAACGCAAATGTGTTTTGGCATTTGCTAATTTTCTCATGGAACTCTGCTCTTTACTTCACAGTCTTCTATTTGTTTACAGAGTAAGGAAATAGATTTGCTGCAAGTCAAAGCTTGTCTTGTTCTATTTGCTTACAGAGTAAGGGAATAGATTAGCTTTCCTAAGCATATATAGTTACGTCTCTCTCATGCATGAATGCTGACTTTTCCGCGAGTTACTTCTTTTGATCGTTTAGTAGCTTTCTGCTTGTAGAAGCAGCTAAAATTTAGGTGAATTGCATCAATCTAACAATAAAATTAAGGCCTTTACTTTGTAGTAGGGGAGCGTCGCCCAGGTCTACATACATATAACTCTGTCCTGAGCTGTCTTCGTCAGGAAACAGGTTTACTTATACCACGATTTTGGATTTCTTTTTTTTGTTTGTTTCCAAAGCGGAAAAGATATCGGTACAGATTACAAGCTGCTGAGATGATTCTTCTGTTACACAGACTTACGCTTTAATGCTGAAGTTCCTGATACCAGTTGGGAGTCTAAGGCCTAAATTTTTTTCAAAGTAGAGATGTCAATTCCCGCTATTTGTTTTATCTGCATTTAGGCAAGCCAGCTATCAAGATGCGTATTGCACGTAGTGTTTTAGTTGGACCGCGATGGTCAAGTGCACGCCTGTTGATTAACAGTAATTTAAACTCGGGTAATTTTACTACACTCTGTCGTCAAGGCAAAGTATGGAGTGGGTGTTTTCTGTGACTCTTCACTGTCGTGAAATGTTTAACGGTGCCGTTCTAAACAACATCTAGAAACTGTTTGTTTCAAAAGAGTCATGCATAGTCTGTCGGCCGTTGAGGCTTACATGTCTATGTAAGATTCCTTTAACTTAGTAAAATTCTAATTCTACAAACGCAGAGTCTTGCAACTCTTTGAACACCCATTTTCATCTACTTTTTAAAAGTTCTACGTCCGATGTTGATCAAGGACCTTTTAGCAGAGTCTTGCACTGCGTTCGTGCAGTGTCTTCTGGGTTGCAGTTAAGAATAATTTGGGGTTTTAGGAATTCTTACTGAGTGGGCCTTCACGCATCGTTCAGTGGGCCTTGCGTGGGGGCAGGAGAACTATGGTGACTGACGGGATAGGACGGGAGGAGAGGTTTCTTGAAACTGGTGTCCTCCTCAGTTATAGGTTCGCTGCAAGTTCCACAGCAAACTCGTTCGGAGCCGGTGGTGGTAGCACAGGCCCTCCTGGGTCTGTTCTGCTGGGTGTCGGTGTCGTGTCAGACACCGGTTGGAGACAGCAGGTGGAAAGTCGATGTCTTGTAGATTGTCAGAGATGTGGTGGAAGGCGGGCTTTCCCACCTCCCCCTTTTTCAGCTCTTGTGTTGTTGGCTGAAATGTGCAGACTGGTTAGGGGAGACTTGTGGTGTGTGTTTCCCCTTTTCCGGTCATGCTGTAGTCTATAAGAGTATTGCAACTCTGTGGATCAAGTTCATGTTCGAGATCTTGTCTCTGCTGAACGAGCTTGTGGATGGTCACACGGGCCTCTTGCGCGTTTCTTTCGCAGGCCGTGGCTTTCGAATCTCTTTAAGTTCAGCCTCTGCTCTTTGCAAGAGTCTTCACTTTTGTCGGAGTTTCTCGTGGATTTTCTTCTCTGGTTCTTTTCTCTGACTATTCTCTTCAGTCTGTGTAGAAGATTTAGACAGGGCAGTTTGAAGTCTTTTACTTCCTTCTGTAGCTCGGGGTCGTTGTCATCCTCGGCGTTGCAACCTTGTGCTCCAGGGCGATGCGGCTCCTTTTGCGGAGGCGTGTGTGTGCGCTAGCTGGAGGTGAGGTTGACGTGTCTGGCCCAGTCTTTGTCGTGGGAGCTTTGGCTTGGTTTGTGCGCCATCAGCTTGTACACGTCTGCGTCCAGTTGCTCTTGGCTCGGGGCTCTGAGTAACCGGTGGCTTTGGGCAGGGATGGAGATGTCATGAATCTCGGCCATGTCTCCAGGTTGTCCCCGCGGGTTGTGGGACTGGAACATACTGGCTTCACTGTGGGCGAGATGAACACAACACACACAGAGAGACCAATGCAAGTTCGACTGACGTCTAACGAGCTATAATACCGGCTAGGCCGTGTATGAAAATTTTGGTTAACTGATGCAGACAGTTAAACCGTTAGGTGGGACAATTTGGGTAGGTCATCATGGGTCTGAATGAAGATTTGACAGGGCGCTAGCTTAGGGGTCACCTGTTGATGCTAACGACTTGGTTGTCAAACTATTCTTCAGCTTTCCTTGGTGTGTCAGAGAGGTTCTGTCTCTAGGTGAACTGAAAGGAACAGAGCACAACAGAACAGAGCAATGGCAAGCTAGCAAAGTTTGAAGTAACATGCAACCATCAAAGATGGGGAGGTCTGTAATGAAATGGCATTAATAGTACACAAGAAGTGTTAAAAGTGAAAGAGGCAGTTTGTGAGGCTAAAGCCTGCAGTTTGTGGCTTGGAGAGGCGGAGGAAGCCAACCACTTCAAATAGCAGGGAATCTCTAGATTCGGTGGCCAATATTAAGTGGATGGGTTTTAATACCTTTTTCTAGATTGCCTGGGGTGGAATGAGGTCATCCTGGTTGGAGTCAGCCTCATGGCTGGTCCCTCTGTCACCCCCCAACACCTGACAGCAGTGTCCCGGGCATTTCGTACATCTGTACCGAGGTGCGCCCTTTCAAGCAACTTGACCTTGAACACAACCGGCGGTGCCAGATTGGTGGTGTCGTGTTGCGGGCCGCATCAACAGAAAGATACAGGAAAGTACGAGACCTGCGCTCAGTCAGCGATGGTGGCGCAGATCAGACGAACCAGCCAGCCGGACCCCAAGCGAAGGTGACTGTCACATCACCACAGCACTTGAGAGATTTCTACCTACAAACACAAAACAGGATGAAGAACAAGTGTGCCTCAATTTGAATTAAAGCTCCTCTATCTACATCAAGTTGAGTGTCTATTTTTGTTGAAAAATCAAAGGCAACGGCTTTACTAAAGTCTATGGTATAAACACAAAGGGAATTGTGACAATGTCAATTATCAGAATAACCCAACCTCCATACAGGGAAGAGATAGCATTAAGTGCAGCGGGAGGAGCACAGGAGGAAGCAATCTGTAGTGGCGAGTTTTGGCCACTAAGGGTGTGTGTCCCTTCCTCCTAGTGGTCAATCTGGCTGACAGAGAGCTTGATTTGAAGTGCATTCAAACTGATTTAAATACAATTCAAATTGAGCAAATGCATAGGGGTTAAGTAACCTTTAGATTAGTAAGGATACAGTTGTAATAAAACCAGATCAAAATTATTAAAAATAATTTGAAATGGAAATATAGAAATAAAGCCATAAAGCAATTTCCCAATGGGAAATGAGAGACTTAATTCAAATTCACTTTGAAATTTGTTTGTTTCAAACCAAATTTTTTTAATAAGTGTAGGAAATTAAAGGTTGGTGTTATATTTGATGATAATCACGATTACGGTGAGGGATCAGTGATAGTAACCAAAACAGAACCAACTGGGAGAGAGAGCCATTCAGAACAGTGATGTTAGGTGATGACTTAGAAAGGGGGTGGCCACAAGGGGGCGCTTTCCTCCTAAGTGGTCATCAGAAACTGTTAAGACTTAATTCTGAATTTCAAGTTCAAATGTGGTTTGAACCAAATTCAAAACAAGTGCACACAGTCAAGGCAAGGAAAATCATGTTAATGAAACAGGCTGTAGATTGCACATGCATTGAAAATTAGGGAAACTAGTTCGAAATTCAGTAAGGAAGCAGGGTGTTCCTGACAGAATTTTGAGGAAAGAAATGACCTAGCTGTTAGTGTCCACACGAGGGCGCTATTGCGTTCGTGGAGGGTTAAGTCGGGGCTGGGGTCATCTGATACTGGAAAACACTCAGGGGTGCACCCTAGTGTTTGGCAGTAGTATTACAGCCAGCCCGCTTTCAAATGTGATTGTTTCAGAGGCCGTGTAGCGAATTACACACCTATTTTCTGCATAATCACGAATAGTGCGGAATTTAAAATTCTTTTCGGTACTATATTTTACAAGCACGTTTGGCAGGATTTTCTTTTTCGCTGCGCTGTGCAAAAGAACACAGGAATTGCTCATCTGTTTTCAAAAACTCCAAATAACATTTATCACAACTACCGTTAATGATTAGAATGTTTTCAGTTTTGGATTTTCTTTTAGTGCTATTTTTTTTACAAACACGTTTGGCAGGATTTTCTTTTTCGCTGCGCCGTGCAAAAGGGAAACAGGAATTATCCATCTGTCTCAAAAACTCCAAATAACATTTATCACAACTACCGTTAATGATTAGAATGTTTTCAGTTTTGGATTTTCTTTTGGTGCTATTTTTTTTTACAAACACGTTTGGCAGGATTTTCTTTTCGCTGCGCCGTGCGAAAGGGAAACAGGAATTATCCATCTGTCTCAAAAACTCCAAATAACATTTATCACAACTACCGTTAATGATTAGAATGTTTTCAGTTTTGGATTTTCTTTTGGTGCTATTTTTTTTTTACAAACACGTTTGGCAGGATTTTCTTTTTCGCTGCGCCGTGCGAAAGGGAAACAGGAATTATCCATCTGTCTCAAAAACTCCAAATAACATTTATCACAACTACCGTTAATGATTAGAATGTTTTCAGTTTTGGATTTTCTTCTGGTGCTATTTTTTTTTTACAAACACGTTTGGCAGGATTTTCTTTTTCGCTGCGCCGTGCGAAAGGGAAACAGGAATTATCCATCTGTTTCAAAAACTCCAAATAACATTTATCACAACTACCGTTAATGATTAGAATGTTTTCAGTTTGGATTTTCTTTTGGTGCTATTTTTTACAAACACGTTTGGCAGGATTTTCTTTTTCGCTGCGCTGTGCAGAAGGGAAACGACTCATCTGTTTCCTGCTCCAATAGACATATATCAAATAGCACTTATGATAGTATGCGTTTTTTTATACAATTGAGTAGCTAAGTCAATGTTTTTTCAACCAGGAGCTCATCGTTTTTCTAACGATTATAATATAAGATAAGGCCTTTTAAGAATAGAGAAAGAATCTCGTTTCACTATCTTGTCTTCCGCAATGTCAGGAGAATCTCGTCCTGACAGAGGAGTTAAAATTATTAAAAATGTTGTTTATGTACAGAGGTTTCTCTTCCATCTGTGTCAGAACAAATTTTAATACTAAGGAAACTGCAGTTTATTTTTAGCAATTTAACAGTGACTAAAACGTTTGAACATTTAGCAGCTTGTTAAATATGCTTGGCTGAGGCGGCTTTTGTGCCCAGCTCAGTCATATCGTGAGTTCGGCAAAGCGTTCACTCCGATGTGCGCGTGTAATATAAAATATTACATAAACAATATTAAATAACAATATACACATTTGGACTGAAACTGATTGCTCATAAACAAGTTTGAAATGCCCGCATTCTCCACCATTCTGTAAAGACTGTGTAGGTCGGATCGAGGGGAATTTGCATATCATAATTAATAATTCATAATTAATAATTATTCATACAGATTTGGATCAGACCGGTCTTACATGTTAATAAATCCCTTGATGAGGGCTTTCCTTTTCTTTTACCTATCTGTATACATGTGTATCTCTGCAATTAACCACAAATTAATTGTAATCAATTGCCCAGACCACGTTTTACACGACAGGTAAAATCAATTAGCTCAATTAATTTATAGAGCAGGGAAAACTTAATTCTCTGGCCAGAAGAATTCAGCATTCCAACTCCATAAAAGATACCCTTTAGGTTTCTTCAGTTATGTAAAGCTGTAGCTTGATCTGCATTTCAGAGAATTGGATATAAGCATACAGTGAATCAGTCAGGATGAGTATATTGGTTTAATTAATCAACTATAGCATTCAATAAGGCAACTAAGTAAGCATTTACTACGTTACAATGATACATGTATATACAAACATTAAACACAAACTAAGACGACGCAGGGCGTTAGACGATAAGTGAGTTGGAGAGAGAGAGAGAGAGTGAGGGTAAGAGAGAGGGAGTTACAGTCACCAAACAGTCAATTAAACTTTCTGAACACCATGAAAACACTTTCTTTATGCTTCTGAGAAGCTCTAAAAGAAGGTAACGTTATACTTGCACAACATGTTTGGTCTGTGTGTGTCGCGGGTTCAGTGGCCAGGCCCGGTTGGGCCGCACGCTGAATGCTCTCCTGTATGCGCGCGTTCCGTGGAGCGCGTGAGCGCGTCCCGTCCTGGCGCGTGCATGGTTGGTTGCTTCACGCGTGGCCCCTTTGTTCCGTGGGGAGTCACGTGGCGTTCTTTGGCATTCGGCGCGAGTGTTTGAAAGGCTTAAAGTCTTTGAGGTGACGTTACCCGTGGAAATAGTTCGGCGAAGTCCACTTCCTTTCCTGGGGAACGAACTTGGTAGTCCATTTGAGGAGAAGATGAAACTTTTAGACGAACAAAAGAAGAGATCCATGGTTGGATCAAGTCTCCGTGATCACATGTTCTCTTGAGAGGATCAGGATTGTGAGAGAGAGTGAGGCGGAGCTGGCGCGCTGCCTTTATCCCCTTGGAGACATCCATCCCTTTCCTGTTGGCTTGAGCCAATCAGGGAGATGGATGTTGCAGCGGGAAATTCTTGGTTTATTGCTCTTTGTTTCACAGAGCACGCGCTCCTCGTGGGAGGGGGTGTGTTCAATGGGCTAATATTGAAACAGTTCGATCTTCCTTGGCAGTAAAACATATTAACAATACACTTTACATCTCTGTGCATATTCGGGTGTTTTGTTCAATAAGCATTCTGGAGACATCAAGGAACATTATGTTACATTAAAGGAACATATATTTCAGTTTACAATGCCTACAGAAGTTATTTCTAATTTCTGTTTTATGCTGCACCCAACAAAGATATTTCACGGTGACATGGGGAAAAACACACATACATAAAAACCATTTGAGAATATAAAGTAAATGTCTTTAAACACCAAAGGAATGCCTTCCTCTTTGTTCAGACATTCTTTCACATTCCAATGTGTTAAAAGTCAGACCCAAGAAGCCTCCCTCTTGTGTGTGGGGGAGGGGAGGGCTTGTGTGTTTGTGGGTGGGTGTGTGTGTGTGGGGGAGGGGGGTCCGAGTCCTTGGAGGACGGTTGATTCAGTCTTGCAAAATCATTACACCGCCATTAGCAACGTTTCGGGCTGCATCACTTTCCAGCGAAAATATTTTAATAAAGCATCGGTTATGGTCACAAGGGCCGTATCGACTACAGTCTGCGGTATTCCGCTTCAGGTAGTCGATAGAGATGCTCAGAAGACACCAGAGGCCAGTCTCGAAAGGCTGGTACCCCTAGTAGTTTTTGTAGAGGGGTGGTATCATCTTCCCAACATATCTGCGTGGGTCCTTCAGATAATAAAATCTGGGTACAGATTTTCTGTTTTCTGGGGTGGTGCAGACTACGGTGGTCCCAGAGCAGGCTCAGGTGATGGAACAAGAAGTACAGACTCTGCTGTTGAAGGGAGCCATAGAACATGTTTTTCCTTTAGTCCGGGTTTTACAGCCGGTACTTATAGTTCCAAAGAAGGATGGGGGGTTCAGGCCAATTAAGGCCAGTAACAGCAGAAAGGCAGATGGGAAATAATTAGCATAGCTGATGTTCATAATGATTTCCATTATACGAGAGTCAAGTGTTAGAAGATCACTATCTCGCAAACTCTCCGCAACCCAACCATACGTGCCGAACGTGCCCGAACCGTTTGTCTAAAAGGCTGTCGAGCCCCACTGGTGCGTTAAGCAGTTTCAGTGGCAAACGGTTCCGTATGGCATAACAGAGGACTAAAAGGTAAGCATTATGTGAATGCTTGACTAAAGAGATGCGTTTTTAGTCTAGTTTTAAACTGTGTCAGCGAGTCAGAGCCTCGGACCGTATTGGGAAGGCTATTCCAGAGTTTTGGAGCTAAATGCGAGAACGCCCTCCCTCCTTTAGTGGACTTAGATATCCTAGGAATGACCAGAAGCCTTGAATTTCAGTGATCTTAAAGAACGCGGTGGATTGTAGGGCGAAAGAAGGTCCGTTAAGTACATAGGAGCTAAACCATTTAGGGCTTTATAGGTTAGTAGTAGTATTTTGTAGTTGATACGGAACTTAATAGGTAACCAGTGTAGAGATGATAAAATCGGTGTTATATGATCGTATTTTCTTGACCTAGTAAGAACTCTAGCAGCTGCATTTTGGACTAACTGTAGCTTGTTTATTGAGGATGCAGGACAACCAGCTAATAAAGCATTACAGTAATCTAGTCTCGAGGTCATAAATGCATGAACTAACTTTTCTGCATCAGAAACAGATAGCATGTTACGTAGCTTAGCAATGTTTCTAAGGTGGAAAAAGGCTGTTCTTGTAACATATGAAATATGATTTTAGAAAGACAAGTTGCGGTCTAGTATAACACCCAGGGTTTTTACTGTAGTCGATAAAGTAACGGGACATCCATCTATATTAAAGTTGTATTGTAAGAGGTTTTGTGAGTAGTTTTTTGGACCAATAAGTAATACTTCCATCTTATCTGAATTTAATAGCAGGAAATTACGCGTCCAGCATTTTATCATCCAGCATTTTATTTCTTTGAGACACTCTGTCAATTTAGATGAGTTAGTGTTTTTGTCTGGTCGTAAATGAGAATATATAGTTAAGTGTCGTCAACATAACAGTGGAAATTAATTCCATGTTTTATTATAATATTACCAAGTGGCAGCACATATATTGAGAATAGCAGAGGGCCTAAAACTGATCCTTGTGGTACTCTATAGTCTACTGGCGTTATCTTTGATCTAAACCAGCTTAATGCCTGTCCCTGAACACCAGTGTAGTTTTGTAGTCGAATCCAAGAGTATTTTTATGATCTATAGTGTCGAACGCAGCGCTGAGATCAAGTAGGACTAAAAGTAAAAGTAAACCATTTGTAATTTTAACTCAGCGCAGTTTCTGTACTATGATGCGGTCTTGAATCCTGACTGGAATTTTTCATAGACATCATTTTCTTGCAAAAAAGAGCACAATTGAGCAGACACAACTTTTTCTAGTATTTTGGACATAAATGGAAGATTTGAAATGGGTCTGTAATTTCCTAAGTTATTTGGATCTAATTGTGGTTTCTTAATGAGAGGTTTTATTACTGCCAGCTTGAGTATTTTTGGAACATGACCTAAAGATAAAGACGAGTTAATAATATTGAGGAGAGGCTCTTCCACTACAGGTAACACTTCTTTCAGAAGTTAGTGGGTATTGGATCTAATAAACATGTAGTTGGTTTAGATGCAATGATAAGTTTATTTAGCTCTTCCTGTCCTATCGTTGTAAAGCGGGTGTAGTTGTTCTAGAGGGGCCATAATTGAGAGTTGAATCAGACACCATAGAGGATTGTACATTTATAATTGTGCTTTGGATGCTTTCTATTTTCTCATTGAAGTTCATGAAATCATTACTACTAAACTGTAACGGTATATTTTTTATAACGTGACATACTGTTTTTCCACGCTATTCTAAAGACCTCTAAATTAGTTTGTTTCCATTTACGCTCTAAGATACGAGTTTCTCTCTTGATATCATGCGTAGCACTGTTGTACCAGGGTGCTTTAGTTTTCTCTAACCTTTTTTAATCTAATTGGTCCAACAATATCTAATGTACTAGTGAAAATGGTGCTCAAACTGCTAGTAATTTCCTCTAATTCATATGTTTGTTTGGGTTCACTTAGCAGCTTCAGATAGGTCAGGTAAGCTATTTGAGAATCTATCTATAGTGGCTGGGAGGATTGTTCTGCCTGGTCTATAACGTGGCGCAACATGACATATTTCAGCAGTACGTATTATGCATGTCACCATGTAATGATCAGTGACTTCATCGTTTTGCGGTATAATATCTATATCAACAGGGCTGCCAACTCTCATGCTCTCACGCCACACCCCCGATTTCACTGCAGTAGATTTTTGTCAAATCTAGTTGTACAGTCAATCGCAAAGCTCTTTCCCACTTTATGTGTTGTTGTTTTTTGTTTTGTTTTTTGCCATTCACGCTGAAAACACATACAGCCGCTCAGTCTTTTGCTGTGTTCACGTGCTATGGGAAATAGGATATTTTCCACTTGTGAACTGGTATTTACCAGTGTGTTGCGTTCAAGTGCCTTTGTTGTCGTAATCTGGTAAAAGATGGAGATCCAGACCTGTTATTTAGCTAAAACTATTTTAGATTACTTAAGTTATCTGCTACAGCAAGAAAATGATTTATAAAAACTCAAACAGTAAATAATATGCTGTATATTTCTATCAAGAACATGAATAGTACATATTTTTACAATTCACAACTCTCACGTTGCTCTTGCCATTTTAAAAATGTTCAAAGGTTATCTCATCTCGGCAACTCAAAATTTTCTACGAGATGCCCAGTGGAAAATACCACATGAGGGGGTGTTCATGTGCATTTTCCACGTCGGATTTTGGTATTTACCATAATTACCACAGCACGTGAATGCAGCATTTTTGCCACTGCAGGCACGTGACCGGGACGGTGACGTCACGCGCATTCCCTCTATGGCTCTGCAGGCTACAAGTAGGCTAATTAATATATTATACACTATTATGTAGGTATGGGGACATATCAATAAATAGCGGCCGCCATTGTGTTCCAAATCTCTGTGCCGGATTTTCCCGACTCACTCTGAGCGGGTCTCCTTAAATGTGCTGTTCTCTTACGAGAGGTTCTCTCATATTGCGTAAGCTAGCTTACGCTACAGGAAAGATTCATCTTTGCTGAGAAGTTGAAGCCAAAAAATTATTCCATAATTTTGTAATCATTGTCAACGCAGTTCCTCTGATGCAGACCATGAGCGGGCTAACTAGCAGCTCATTGGTTCGTTCAGAGAGAAATGCACGAGCCTATGGGAGAGCAGCGCGGAGCCCGCGCCCAATCAGCGGCAGGCGCTCGCTCAATACGTCAGAGCCCGCCAAAAGGGGCGTGGCCTGAGTGTATAAATATGCTGTCCCCAGGCTGTACAACGATCCTTTCATTCTTCAGTGAGCTACACGCTTCCGCTGTCCTGAGAAGAAGCAGTCGCCGTGGAGAAGGCCCCTTCTAGCGAGCTCCGGAGACTGAAGAAGCCGGCCGTCTGCCACCTTCAGTCGCCCTGCAAGCTAGTGCCGTCCGACGGCGTATTCCTTTTCCTCTGTAAGAAACTTTTCCTTCCTTGTAGCAAAGTTAGCAACTCAGGAGACCAGGAGACAATGGACGTTTTCCAAGCAGAAGTTGTTTATTGCTGGTAGCTGCAGTCACGTCAACATCGTCTGACTAAGGGAAATGTTCCCTTACAATTTATACATTTAGAGGGGAGGAGTTTACATAGGGGTGGAGTCACTCTGAAACAAAGCATGCAAATGATTCAACCGCCACCTCAGTTCATCAGCATAGCAGGTTTCTGTGCCTTGAGATGCTAATCTGGAGGAGTTACATTGAGAAGGAGACTCTTGAAATGAAGGAACACACCCTACTTTGAGGGCATTACCAATCCAATTGAAACAGCATGAACTATTCAGATGCTGATACTAGTGGCCAGGAACTCTGGTTCCAGAGAGCCATCAGAGCCATTAAAGACAAAAGGTGGAAGCCTCCCCTGCAGCTAATCCAATCAAAAACAGGACTATCTGGAAACGAGACTCTCGCTGGAGACTCAATACTAAACTTTCAGGTTTTATACCATATGAGTGGAAACCTAAATTAAACATATAATACATTTGTAATCTCACACCTCCTTCACAAAAGAGCTTGAGCGTCTTTTTAAAGATGCCTCAAAATTTCTGCGGCTCCTGCCGCTCTCCACTCCCAGGACGGAGATCGCCATCCCATCTGCGCTCTCTGCCTCGGACTGGAACATGCAGAGCTCGCCCTCGCCAACGGAGGTTGCGACCACTGCGAGGACCTGCCTTCATCTTCCCTGCGGGCACAACTTCAGGCCGTCAAGACCGCTCTCGCACCGCCTCTCACTTCTCACTAACCCTAACCCTAACCGCTCCCAGAGGCCGCCGGAGCCCCCATGGAGCTATGCGGGCCGCCGTTGCCTCCCTCCGACTGCTCTCCCTCTCCGCCCCAGCCGGACATGCAGTTGCCGCCGAGTGGCCGCTCTGTCGCCTCCGACGACACCGTGGAAGAGAGAGGACTCTGTTTCGCTGAACAGCTACCGTTAGCAAGGCACTCTGATGTGTCCGCCTTGCTGTGCTCGGTGGACGGAGCCGCCGAAAAAGGCTACTACAGCTATGCCGCCCGTCAAGGACCTGGTCGCTGCTCACCTTTGCCCACCCTCTGCTAGATGGTGTTCTTCCCCCATGCTTCCTTCAAAAGCGTGCAGAGCGACCTCCACTTTCACGCTCGCGCTCACGCCGCCGCCGGACAGGCCGCCTCAGCGCTGCACTCCATGTCTGTCCTCCAAGTGCTTCAGAGCGACCTCTTGTGCGAGCTGGCAAGGAGCGGTGAGGAACCCGCCCATCCTCTCCGACTTGAGAAGCGCGACAGACCTCTCCCTTTGCGCCACCAAAACTGCCACACAAGCCCTGGGCAGATGTATGGCCGCCCTTTGTGTTACTGAGAGACACTTATGGCTCTTGCTCCCCGACATGCCTGACTCAGAACGCGCCGCTTTCCTCAACGCGCCTATCTCTCCGACCGGCCTCTTCGGATCTGCCGTCACGGGCATCGTTGACTGCTTCTCCGAAGTGCAGGCCGTTTTGCAGGCCGTTCTCGCGAGCCTCCTGCCAGAACTCCACAACAGCGCCCGCCTCAGCAGGCTCATCATCCCCAGCGTAGACAGGGCAGCCACCCTCGCTCTCGCTCTGACAGTCGCAACAGACAGCAGCCTCCCCGGGGGCCTCGACCCAAGATCACGCTGCAGCCTGATCAGCAAAAGTCTGCCAAGCACAGCTGAGAAAAAGGCAGCCTTCTCCCGCTGCGGTCAGACCACCGTCAAAGCTTCGTCCTCTGCTAGTCACCAACACTTCGCCGACTACAGTAGTGCTCACCGCCACAAACAAGCTGGTCTCCCTGCCTGCTTGCGAGTGACAAAAAGACGTTTTTTATGGCTACCCAGAGAGTTCAAGGAAAGAGCATAAAAGCCTCAAGTGTAAAAAATGTCCCCACAAGCATGTGCTCACTCATACACACAAGCACCATATGCCCCGTGTCTCCCACAGAGCCCATTCTCACAGAGCCCGCTCTAGTAGCAGAAAACATAAACACGCCCACGAGCCCATGCCGCGTGTCCCTCTCTGCTCGCTCTGTCTCACGGCCCATAAACTCCTCTCTGAGTGCAAGTCCCGTTGCCACACACACTCCAAGTGTGTCCACACACAGTGTCCAGCCCGCTATGTGCAGCAATCAGGGCAGTGTTGCTATCCAACTGCTAGCCACATGCTTCAAAGCGTGGGAAGCCATCCCCGGCATTTCCCTGTGGGTTCTAAGCATTATAAAGAATGGCTACCTATTACAGTTTCATCGCCGCCCACCCCGTTCCCGCGTTCGGCTTGAATCCGCTGTCAGCCCAGCGGCTATGAGCACGCTCCGCTCAGAAATAGCAAAGCTGCTGCAGAAAGGCGCAATAGAGAGAGTTCTGCCGCTATGACCGTTCTACGGCCGTTATTTTCTTGTGCCCAAGAAAGATGCGGCCTCAGGCCGATCTTAGATCTCAGGGTTTTGAACAAAGCGCTCATGAGGAGCCGTTCGAAAATGCTTACAGTCAAGAAACTCCTCGCGCATGTGCGCCAGGGGGACTGGTTCATCTCTCTAGACCTGAAAGACGCCTATTTTCAGATCCAGATAAATCCTCGTCACAGGTCATTTTTACGTTTCGCCTTCGAGGGTCAAGTGTATCGATACGCCGCTCTCCCGTTCGGCCAATCCTTAGCACCCCGTACTTTCACGAAGTGCATGGATGCAGCGCTCGCCCCCTGCAGAGTCAGGGGCTGCGCATACTAAACTATCTGGATGACTGGCTGATTTTAGCTCAATCCCAGACAGAGCTTCTGTCGCACTGCGCAGTTCTCCTCAGACCATCTGAAAGCGCTGGGACTCTCTGTCAACAGGACAAAGAGCTCTCTCCGGCCCAGTCAAACTATTTCCTTCCTGGGAATAGATTTGAACTCTATCACAATGAAGGCTCGCTTATCCACACAGTGCGCGCGCCGTGTTCAGCGTCTAGCCGCCTCTTTCGGATGGGTGCACGCACACCCTGAAATCTTTTCAGAGGATGCTGGGTTATATGGCCTCAGCCTCTGCTGTGCTACAGCTGGGTCTTCTGCACATGCGCCCCTTCAGACTCTGGTTAACGAGCCACGTATCCCACCATGAGTGGACTACGGGCTGCCAGCCTATCAGGGTTACACAGACATGTATCAGTGCACTGCAACCATGGACAGTAACCGACTGGTTTCAGAGGGGCGTTACCATGGGAACTTTTTCTCGCCAAAAAGTCATCTCAACAGACGCATCCAACACGGGTTGGGGTGCGGTCTGCGAGGGCTCACCGGCCGCCGGCCAGTGGTCGAGTCAGGAGAGTTCCTTGCACATAAACTGTCTGGAAATGCTTGCGGTCGAGAACGCGCTTCTGCTTTACCTCCCGCGCATTCTGGGTCACCATGTCCTGATCCGCTCGGACAACATGGCTGTGGTGTCCTACATCAACCGTCAGGGCGGGGTCAGATCTAGGAATCTCTTCCATCTGACGCGCCGCATCCTAGTGTGTTCCCAGAGTCACCTGCTCTCGCTCAGAGCGTCGCACGTACCGGGCCATCTGAACGAAGGCCCAGACATACTGTCCAGGAACCCCCGGAGACTGGTCCCTGCACACTCAATCAGTCCAAACACTGTGGCGCCTATTCGGCAGAGCAGAGATAGATCTCTTCGCTTCAGAGGAGAACGCTCACTGTTATTCTTTTCGAAGAGCAAGGGACGCGTTAGCCCAGGACTGGCCCCGCCGCCCGCTCTATGCTTTTCCCCCGATCTCCCGAGAAGGGTCTGACTGCAGAGCCGCAGAGCCACAGATTCACCCCAGCAGTTTCATCCCGCGCATGCGCAGTTTCACTACGGCAGTTTTACCCTTTACCCGCGCGTTTTGCTTTTACCCGCGCATGCGAATATTGAGAAGAGTTTTAGTGAGTTTTGTCTACGAGTACGAGATGCATATTACGGCACAGGAAGGGAATAATTTACCTAGTTATTCAAAATGTTCATCTTGCTGTAACCAATATCACTGCCCGTTCTGCTCGATACATTATTATAAACCATCTGGAGAAAGTCACGTCAAGCGCCATCTTTAATTACATCTTAACCGAGCAGTTCAACATGAGGGTGAGCCGAAGCTAACCTTTAAGTTAGCCAACTTTAGAAAGCAAATGTATTCCGCAGGAAATGTATTTATTCATAAGTAACATTATGGCTACAAAGAACTTACGTAACCTGTATCTAGGCTATATATCGTTATATCGAATCAGTACAGTCAGACCAATTGTCCTTAACAGATATAATTTTGACTCTCCTTTTGTGTTAATTTCATATGTTGTGTTCCCGACCTGGGCCCAAAATGGACCACACTAGTATATCAGATTATAGATTCATAATAATACAGATTATCACCTATTTTTGTGATAGATTTTTTTATTAATGTTTTGTGAACAATTCTATTTGATATTTATAGGGTGTAACTTACGTTGAGCTCATAAAAATAGTGTTTTTTTTGCATAATGTAGAAATTATTTTGACTAAAACAAATAACTTACCCTGACTAAATATATTTTGCTACGTTACTTATCACAAACTTTTTCGGCAAATTGTGTCATCAGGTAAACACGCATGTGCCTGAACAAAATTTTATAAGCTTATCATAGTCTTCCTCATTCATTTCTAATGACCTGGGATCACCCTAGATGTATAAAAGTTAAATAAAATGTTATTAAAATTGTCCAAATATATATATTTTGTTCAGATGGCATAGTTTATCAGATTAATATATATATATATTATTTTTATTTTATTTTTTTTTAGAGAAAACTTTAACAGAGGCTATTTTCATGGCCCAATCCATAACTGAGTTTGTTTTCTTATGTTACAGGATACACTATTCACCGATGTGGCTTGGGGTGTAGGGCTCAACTCCATTACCACTGCATTTATTGTCAGTCTATGCTGCTGCGTAAAGAAGACTTTAAAAAACATTTAACTGTGTGCCAGACTCATCAGTCTACCTCAGTGGATATGTCAGAGCCATCTTCCGCCGACATAGTGCAGTGCCCATCTAGTGCAGAGTCAGCCTCTATAATTTTGCCATGTCCACCCAGTGCTGAGTGCAGTCACAAGAGTACGTGTGAGACCAGTTGTCAGAGAAAAATGTCCTATGTGCAGTGTGGTTATGAATAAACGTAACATTAGAAAGCACATTGACCGTAAGCACATCAAACAGGGTTTGGACGTGAACTCCAAACACCACCTCAAGAGTGAATGCATTGATAAGGTAAATGGCATCTATTCTGTCCAAAAGACTTTCCATGGTCACAGTGTCCCTCTTCATGTTCAGAATAAAACATGGGGTGAAAATCATTGTGTGTCCTGTGAGTCACAGGAATGTCAAATAAACATGGATTTGGCATGGAGGAGTGGCATGACAGCCTATAGATGTGTACATCTGAGGTCAGTCACTTACTGTACCAACATAGCTAAGTCTAACACACTAAGGGAGGATTCACTGACAAAGATGGTGCAAACCAAATGGTTTAATGAAGACACAAGGGGTTGCATTGCACGACAAAGCTTATCCAGAGATGAAAATGTCCCTCTGTCTGTCTGCCTAAATATTGGATTTCCTCAATTCAAGAAAATTGTATCTGTGTTTGAGCCCACAGTGTCATATTACAGTGTTCTTGGACGAGTTATGGTGGTGTACAACACCAAATTAAACTCGTGGCATTGCCCATGTTCTAAAACGAGACGTTCCTGTCCACATATTTATGTGGCCAAGTGGCATTTGTTTCAAGAGCAGCCTGAGTTGTTTAGGACAGTCCGTTACACAGAAGAGGTGGTGGATTCAGTTGGGGAAACAGACGAGCATGAATGTCTTGGGGGCCCATGTGAGGGAGAGACCATTCAATCTTATCCACCAAAAGGTGATGGCCTGAGCCGTATGGTGAAATACATACTGACAGACAAGAAGCTACCTGCTGTGTTGCCCGATCATTTACGCGTCCAATCAAAAGAATTCCAGTACTCAAGACAACTAGTTCCAGAGGAAATGATATGCCAGAGATGTCCAGGGAATGTGCCTCTCAGTCATCCGGCCCTCATCACTGACAAAGCGAGAATCCTAACCAGCTTTGGCATTATTGAAGGTAGGTTACAATTCTATACACCAGATTTTACAATGTCACACTCTGTGCCTTATATGTAAACATATTTCTCAGTGCAAAATTAATGTATCTCCTGTTGAATCATCCAACCTCTAGATGTTTCCACTTACTGCAAACGTTGCCCGGTCTGTAACTTGTGTTACCGTTATCAAGAGTGGAAAGATGGTGTGCACAATTTCAGTGACCGCATATTGCTAGACCTGCCCTTGTGTGTCTCATTGAGAAACTTACTTCAGGTAATGTCTTTTGATATCAATGTGACAAGCATGGCTTATGAGAGCAGCGCGAACGGTGCATGATTGAGCGTCATCACCGGTCCCGGCAATCACATGGCTTTAGCCCACCATGCTTGTCATATTCACTATGTTGATTTAAAACACATTTCAAAAATGTTGTTGTTGTGGCAAATGGCAAAATTCAGCTATTGTTTAAGATAACACAACCCTACCCTAAACCTAACCCCACTCTAACCAAGGTCCATACAGCAGTAAGCAGAGCAGTGGATTACCTTTAGCTTAACACAGGAGTTAAGTTTCCCTCTAAGGATGCAGTGCTTCATGCTTATCTTCACTTTGAGGCCCTCGCTGACCATAAATACATACTACTCCTGTGTAACCTGGTGGTGATCACCCTGCTTGTGGTCATAATGGATTTGCACAAAAGGGGTGCCTTTCATTTGTCAAGTAAGAATATGTCTGCTCAATGTACTGGTGCATCTGTTGTCAACTTTTTTGTAAAAAATTTAAGTAAGTGATCTGGAAGATCCTCCTGAGAGTTACAACGGGGAAGTAGATATGGACGCACCAGTATGTTTTTGGCACGCACCGGCTATGGAGATGATTGGTCATGGATTTGTAAAAGTAATTACGGCCTTAAGATACCAATACCATTTAAATAATAATCCAATATGTATTTGACCAATAACTCTTTCTGGAATTCTTGGAAGGTTCAAAACACAATCCATTTTTGGTCCCACCAATTTACCACTTTTTGGCGCCGTGGATTGGTCCACGCACAAGGTCAGATATTGTACTCAATACAGAGTTTGCTAAAGTACATGCCCCGAAATCTGTATCTGAAGTGCAAGAGATCACAGTCACTGAGGACCGCATTACAGATGAGCTTTCTAAACAAAAGGTATGTCTGTATTTAATCAACAAAGCACACTTAAAACATACTTCAGTTTTGTGGATTATGGGCTACATTTAAATTAGTCTTTCCTAACTTAATATTTTTCTAACAGGACTATTTTTACGTTGACATGCTGTTCTTTGTCTTACTTTGTTGACCAGGTGGGAGTTATATGATGCTGTGTAGAGAGTGTGGCTCAGATGCCACAGGCTCTCGGAATGATCTTCTTCTCAGAATTTCCCGTGAGATGAAATCAAGATACACTTACGATAAGGTGTTTCAGAAAATTTGGGCCGCCTCAGGTAATCACTTTATCATTGAAACATGAAATGTTGGTGAATGGTGCTTATTATTTGAAAATTGTACAAAAGCCTAAGTTTACATATCAGAGTTCTAACCTGGTAGAAATGGATGGAAATTTCAATGTAAATTTTAATGACATTAACATAATGTCTTTATGTGATGGGTTATGGTCTTTTTTATTGTGGCATTATCACATATTTTCTCAGGAGGATGGGCAGTTGTCCTGTGCCCCTGTGGGATAGTGTACAGTATGAAGCACAACATTCGTTCCGAGAGTCCACGTGACTTTGCCGATATCCTTCTGTCATGGAGGCACATGCCAAATGTGGCGACATATGACTTTGCGCGTGGACTTGCCACCCACACTAACTTGAGGGAACCGGAAAAAGTCCCCTTTAGCCCCTTTGAAGGTCGCTTACTGGAACCTTCTGAAGAAACAATAGCCTTGGCAAAACAAGGAAAGGTGAAGGTATCCTTAGATTGGCTGGAAAGCCCAAAAATAGTCCCAGACAGGGGAGGGCACCCAGTGACTGGCTCAGCAGAGCATTATTGCTTGTATGACAAGTTCCATGAGGCGAATACAAAAGATGACAGGGACCTTCTGTGGAAAATTTCCCTGGTCCCAGAGCTGGCTGGGAAAGTTAATAGTCAAGTGGCAGAGCAGCACTTTGCCAAACTAAAAAAAATAAATAAAATTACTTTCTTGAACATGAGCCAGCCATCTACCCATGTTTTCTTGATGAGGAACATTGTTCACCACATGAATGTACAGAAAACAACACAAGGTTGGAGAGAATCCAGAAGGTGTTTGGAGTTGAGGTGTCAATGAACATCCACGGCCAAGCTGTGATGGGTGAGCATCAAATCATCTCAAACTCTCTCAAACTATTCCATGATAAGTTAATCAGAGAAATTTATGTTGTTGCAGCCGATCATTGCTTTAGTTTAGATTAATTACATTGTGTAGAATTTAAAGGAGCATTGTAGAGGTCTAACCATTACTGACACCAGTGGCCGTTAAAGAAACTGCAGTCAGTCTCATGCTTGTTCTCGGTGTGCATGCATTTTCTTATGAAGAGTTTCGTGGGTGTCTGGATTGAGCTGGAGGCTGGTCGCTTCTTTCTGTTCGCAGAGTCCATTTGAAACACTACTGCTAGCGATTGCTGCTGCTTACTGAATGGCTGCCATGTGGATGTAAGCCCAAGTACACAAGAATGAGCATGACATCACATCATTGGGTCTACATCAACATGAAGTTGAGGCAACAGTAAGTTGTATGTTTGTATGTAAAACTGAATGTTTACTAACACATAAGAAATGCTTCACATACATTTTCAAAAACCTTAATTGATACAACTATACAGATTGCCAATTGCTGTTTCCAAATGATGAGCGATATTGGAATACATCAGGTATATTGCTATCAATGATTACTCTCTCTCAAGGCATTTTGTGTGTAAACTACTGTGTCAGGCCCAACAATTATTGAAATGATTCATTGTCAGGGAAAGGATGCACATGCCATTGATGCATATGTGGTAGCAAGCTGGATGCCCCCTTTAAAAGCAGTTCCTAATCTTTCTCTCCCAGTAAGTGAGTACTTTCTTGCTTTTTCATTTTGATGCTTAAACACAATTGCATTTTGTGCCCATTAATATCTACTTTCTGTATGCATTTTCTCTTCAATATTATCTCAATAGGTTGATTTAGCATCGAAGGACATGATTCTCTTTCCCTTGTGAAAAACAGGACACTGGGTGTTGTGTGTAGGTTTATTTTGATTTGTAATATTACATGAATATTGCAATACTATGTGGACTGAACTGTACAACTAACTGACCGCAGAATTATTAAACAAATTATCAGGGAAACATTTTATTTTTGAGGCTAAGAAAATGTCATGAAATGGAATATTACACATTTGTAGATTATGTATTTCTCAGGTCTTGAAGCCAAAAGAGAGAGTGATGCACTTTATTTGCTCAAAAAATCTGGCTATGGCGATGGCTCATATGTGGCATTGTTCAGTTTTTACACACCCATTATAAATTTGGCTTGAGTTCAGCCATTCAACATTCCCCGTTCCACTGTTCAAAAGTTCTTGTTTTGCTTGTTTGGCTTATTGGTTGGTGTTTTCTACAGTATAGTAAGTACATAAACGTTTTAGGCAAAAATATAAAATGTATTAAACTGTCTAAACTAAAGTGGCCAAAATTTGGACAGTACTACATACAGTACTTTGTGCTTGCTGTTCAGTGTTCTTTGCATGTGTTCAGTTGGTCTCAAGAATAAGTTATTAAATTGTGTTCACTGCAGTCAGTTCAGCAGTGCTGTTGGACAAATCATTCTTTTTTTATAAAAACATATATTTTTGTTGCAGCAAACTTGCTATGAGTATAGCACCAGGCCGTTGGAACATAATGAAAAACAAGGTAAGGGTATATTGTTGTTGTATTTTCATAACACTTTAACGTCCTGTTTGATTTCTTTGGTTTTTTTTTCAAAATGCAATTTGCCATTTCAGCATATCCCCGATCAGCTGCATATGACATCCTGTGGGGTCTTCATCGTTATGGTAAGTTGCTGGACTTATCAGTCTGTATTCAGTGTGTTTCTGTATTCAATTAAAAATAACATATTGCAAACAAACAAATAACAAAATGAATATTTCAGTATGGCCTACACATCGTTTTGAAAGAACCCATTGATTTCACTGCTGTAAGTCTTATTTCTACATTATAGTAATTAAGTAATTAATGTTGTTAATGTAATTCATAGTATTCATGGAAGTATTGCTTTCTCAGCATGATATTCCAGACATCAGGCGGTGGTGGTGCCTTCTCTTCATGGAGAATTTTGCTCTTGGAGGGTATGGTTTCTAGGGTTTAAAGGTCCCCTGACATGGGTTTTTTGTATTATTTTAAAATGTTTCCTGGGTTGCCCTTATAATGTTAGTATGTTTTTTAGATCAAAAATAGTCATAATTTAGAAATAAAAGGCATTTTTCCTAGCCTGATTTTAGCCTCTGATTTGAATGCTCTGTTTGAAGGGGATTTGTAATTTAGCAGATACTATTATCCAGAGTGACTTTTAGTAAACTAACTTTAGGACAGTCCTTGCTCAGTATTCTACAGTATTCTGCACAACTTTGGGTAACACTTTATTTTACGACCCGCAAACAACTGGGTAAGTACACAGAAATTACAGTGTACGTTTCTGTAATTATAATGTACTTCCGTGTAAGTATAAGGGAACAATATGTTAAGTTTGGGGTAATAAAGGGGTAACAAGCAGATATACAACCGGCTAATAACTTCGTAAGTACACTGAAATTACGATGTACGTTTCTGTAATTATATTGTACTTCCGTGTAAGTATAAGGGAACAATATGCTAAGTTTGGGGTAATAAGGGGTAACAAGCAGATATACAAGCAAATTATTTAATTAGTTAAAAATATCAGGTACCTATTATTTTAATATATTCCAGGCGAAAATCTGTTGTTTATAAAATGTATCACATAAATTTATTGGCTTTTCTTACGAGATTAATAAATTGTTTCTTTGTTGTTTGAGTATACCGTAGAAAAAAACAATGTTTAATTAAGATGAAAAAGCATTTTGAATTTTTTTTTACAATAAAAGTCAGAAATTAAATGGGATCCTTTTGTATATTGTATATTTTATATATATTGTATATATACGTTGTATAGTCACTGCACTTACCCTGTAACTACGCAGAACAAGGAGGTAACAAGTACCACTTTAATTTACAGCCCGCAATGGTTACACTTACCCTGTAACTACACAGAACAAGGAGGTAACATACGCTACTTACTATGTAGCAATACGAAACAACATTATTTGCACTGTAATTACAGAGAACGGTACTGTTATCAAGAAAACAAAACAACAACAACAACAACAAAAAGTTTTAATTTTGCCCTGGCATTTAAGTGTCATTGCAATTCAATGGGATAAGGTAAGTACTAATTACCACATGGTACAGTTTAAATTAAAATCATAACAGAAAATAATTATTTTGATTTAACATTAAGTAATCTAGTAAGAAAAGCCAATAAATTTAATGTTTAATTTTCAACCCACAGATGTCAAAATTACCCTGTAACATTGCACAAGAACATATTTAGCCAGAAATGTAATACATTTTGTAAACAACAGACGTACAATTTTTGCCTGGAATATATTAAAAGTATAGCTACCTGTTATTTTTTAACTAATTAAATAATTTGCTTGTATATCTGCTCTTTACCCCCTTATTACCCCAAACTTAACAAATTGTTCCCTTACACCTACACGGAAGTACACTATAATTACAGAAACGTATACCGTAATTTCAGTGTACTTACAAAGTTATTTGCAGGTTGTATATCTGCTTGTTACCCCTTTATTACCCCAAACTTAACATATTGTTCCCTCATACTTACACGGAAGTACACTATAATTACAGAAACGTACACCGTAATTTCTGTGTACTTACCCAGTTGTTTGCGGGTCGTAAAATAAAGTGTTACCCAACTTTGTTCTCATTGTTGTCTTTTTGTATTTTGTCAGCCATGGAAGGTGGCTTGCACATTGGGCTGAGAAGGCAATGGCAGTTGGATCTTGCCTCACAGTGAAGTAAGCTTTTGTTGCCAAAGTATTTTGTTTGTTTTGTTTTTTAATCTGATTTTCAGTCGACAATATTCTATACTTAGGCCACGTCCACACGAATCCAGAGCTTTCCCTTATCCGATGTTTTTTTTTCTTGTTCTTAAAAAATAGTCCATAAACACGGTGGCATCTCGAAAAATATATGCGTCCACACAAAACCACTGAAACTCGACTGAAAGCAGACATCCCAGACCAGTATGTGGCGCTGTAATTCTGCCATAGATATCCACTAAAAATGTGAGAAGACGACTAAAGCATGCACATTGTAAAAAGGGCCACGAAATCGGTCCAATGGCGGATTCCGAATCGTGGTGAAGGTTTCAAGCGTGTTCCGTCTCTTCCATGGCAAAGTGAATTTTAATTAAATGCATCACATTTAATCTTAAGTGTTAATTCGTTTTCATCTGACTCCATAATGAAAAAGGTTTATCAATGATATCTGTGCATCATTTAATACGTTAATGCTTGACTATTTCTTTTAACTTAATGAAAATATAGTCAAAGTCTGTTAGAATAATCAAGTATAACAATTTATTGTCAGGTAAAGGTATTATTATAATTCCACAAGATAATCAATGCAAACCATCAAATATTTCAAAGAACAAAACTTTACCCAACATATTAGGCTACATGAGCTGAGCCTAGACACAACATCATGGGCTGATCTGTATACAGAATGGCAGCCCTGAGCTCCCCCGCTGCACCTCCTTAAATAGAGACAGACCTCACCTGATATGTAAGTTACAGTGGAAACTTACTGGAATGTGGCCATTTGGTTAGTTGTAATTTGCATACAGGCAACAAGGCAGAAGGTGTTAACTCAAAGGCCACACTCCTTTGTGTGAGTTATTCCTAAACTTCTTAAAAACCTTATTACCTTTTCTTTTATTACTTTGGAAATGAGACATTATTACCAGTCACCCTGAGACTTTGAAAATGATACCAAACACTCCCCAATGATTATCACATTCACATTAAAAATATATATATTCTTGAGAGTTTTCAGTGTCATTGACTGACTGAGAGGGAGAGGGAGAGAGGATGTAAATTCTCAGAGAAAGGCGTCAATGTTAATTTGCAAGTAATGCCATTTGTTTTCAGAGGGCATTGGTCAGATATTTTCTTGGTCAGATATTTTCTCTTTAATCAGTTTTTCCAGTCTTACAGCATAAAACCTTGCGCGCTGTTGGCAGTAAAATAAAAGGCTATGAGATAATATTACGCACTGTTGCTTATTTTCTTTTTTACCAAGAACTTTATTGAGCGACCATTAATTGCCTGGTACAAAATAAGGAGTCACGATATTCAGTTAGTTAGCGGACTCAGAAAGCTTGCCACAAAGAACCGGCAAAAGTAACGAATGTGTCAGTACGCCAATACGATAAAAAATGTATATGTATACAGCGAAACGCGTCTTCTTGTGGACGGACCTTTAGTCTTTGAGGGGACACAGTTATCAGTTGGGTTCTTAAAAGGCACACCAAGTGAGTCCCATTGTTGCAGGGTTGATGCTTAAAAGACCCCTGTGAACACACATGTGCCCCAAGCCAAGTGGTCTAGAGCTAGTCTGATCATTACAGGCATGTACTACTTTAAATGTATGTTCCTGCTAAATGTAATGTTGTAGTTTTATGATGCAGTATTAAAAAGGGCTTGTCTTAACTGGTGGACACCCTGCATTAGGGCAGGGACATTGACATTTGTTATTTTTCTTTGTTTTTGTAAAGTGGATTGATACAAATACCAGAATTCTCTCATATAAATTAGAAGTAAATCAACTCTTAGTTTAGTTCTGAAATTATACATTTTATTAAATGAGACATTTTGTAGTCTGTTGAAATACATTACATCACATTTTTCTCTTCTACAGCCGATGAACGGACCAGGAGAAATTGAGCATGGCGTAGGAGCACTGGAGGGGGGTCACGCCACCACACAGTCTTGAGGTATTTTGTATAGTTCTGCAATGTACTGTATATATTTAGACTTCAAGTTTTATTTATCAGAAACTATAAAATTGTTGATTGCTGTTATTTTTTAAATATTTTTCATAAAGAATGCCAATATGATGAGCAGCATCAGGAAAGGTGTGGAATGGTTGAGGGACAATCACTTGCAGATGAAGAGCAAGTACGTGTTACCACGCATTGTCAGCATGGAGGAGGCAGATGCACTGAACGCCCTTTCTCGACTACATTCACATTGTGACACAACTATGGATGAGGATGATGAAATAAGAGCCCCATTATATTTTACGTTCAAAAACAGAGAGGACATGTTCTTTTTCATGTGTGAGGTTAGGGACAAGAAAAATGTTAGTGTCATTATTTTACAACCCTGACATTTAATTATTTTTTTTCCTATTGGTGACAGACTTGGTGTCTGTCCGTCAGTATCAGTATGTCTGTCTGAATCAGTATGTGTGTGTGTGTGTATAAGTATGTCTGTGTGTGTATATCTGTCTGTATTGGTATGTCTGTCTGAATCAGTGTGTGTATGTGTGTGTGTCTGTCTGTCTGTCTGTCTGTCTATCTATGTATGTCTGTATGAATCAGTATGTATGTATGTATGTATGTCTGTGTGTGTGTGTTTATGCATGTCTGTCTGTATCAGTATGTCTGGGTATGTATATTAATCTGTCTGTCTGTTAATTGAATTAAATTTTTCAATTGTATTTTCGGTAATGTCTCAGAAATTAATAAAATATTTGAAATTATTGTAAATAATTTGTGTTCAAGTCATTTGTTTCATCAGGTAGATTCAATTAATTTAAGAATAATTAGACATATATTGATTTAGACTAATAGTTTGCCTTTGAATGTCTAATCAGAAGTTTGTGTGTTATACCAGGCATTGAGCAATTATTAAGTGTACATATCATAGACTAAAAAGGTACATATAGGCCAGGCTGTTTGTTTTTCGGAGAAAAAATGTAAAAGACTAAAGTGTTCCTGATACAAGCATTGTTTTATTTCAGTAAAGGCCCTGAAGACCTGCGAGCAACAGTAGGAGCAAAAAAATAACTAATAAGCGAAAATAATAGGTAACAATAACCATATATTGAAACTGCGCATGCGCGGGTACAACGACAGTTGGTGAAACTCCTGGGGTGAAACTGTGGCTCTGCAGACTAATTGGTAACAATACCCTTTAGATCGTTTTAATACTGAACAATGTGCGCGGGTAAAACTGCTATATTGAAATACCCTTTAGATCGTTTTAATATTCAATGTGCACGGGTAAAACTGCTATATTGAAACTGCGCATGCGCGGGTAAAACTGTTCTGGTGAAACTGAACCTATTACTATATAAACTGAAACTGAATTTCTCTATCGGCTCTGCCTGCATCCGATAGCGAACGTGATGCCAATCTCCTCTGCCCGGTCCGGGCTCTGAGATTGTACACTACACGCGTCGCTGCGTTCAGACGCTCGGAACAGCTGTTTGTGTCGTTCGGTGGCCGCACCAAGGGTTTGGCTGCCTCAAAACAGACACTGTCTAGATGGATAATGGACGCTATCGCCTCTGCTTACGCCTCTAAAGACCTGCCTTGCCCGCTGGGCATCAGGGCTCATTCCACTGAGAGGTATGGCCTCATCGTGGGCATGGTCCTGCGGAATTTCCATTCACGACATTTGTGTGGCCGCGGGATGGGCCTCCCCTGTCCACTTTTGTCAGATTTTATAACTTGGAAGTCCCCGCCTTACAGGCGAAATTACTGACGGTCTAGTACGATACAGCTCTTCTTTAGAAGCTGCATTTTGGGAGTTCTATCACAACCGGTTCACTCCTTGTGCTTCCCCTATGTGCCTATGCATAATAAGATAACGGCCCGCTATGCCGGCCACCTTATGGGCTTATGCTTTATAATATAACGGCTGCTATGCTGGCCGCCTTATTTCTCCTTCCACCTTAATATCCCCCGGTATTCCTCCCTGGGATGCTTAGTGGTTACTTAGCGTGCACGGCGTTGACCAGGTGTTCCCATAGCGTAAGCTAGCTTACGCAATACAAGAGAACCTCTCGTAAGAGAACGAATCGGTTACCTATCGTAACCTCGGTTCTCTCTAGATTAAGGATATATAATTTTCCTTGGATCGTTGTTTTCCATTCAATTATTTGTATTTTCAACAACTGCTCGTCAGAAAAATACCATAAAAGATAGGCCAAATCAGTCTTTATGTGTGTTAACATCAAGTTGATAAGATCCAAATAACTATGAAACCCACATTAGATCCAAATAACTATATGAAACCCATCTCCACAGAAAATTTCATTTAGATATCTTGAATATTGAGAAAGTTATGAGCATTTATGTGAAAAAACAACTTGTTTTCGGTCACACAAAATTCTATTGTTTTCACCTTAGAAATGAGACAATAATAGGCGCTGATTACTGAACTATAAAATGTTGTAACTTTCTTCATACTTATTAGACATATTTACTTTTTTTTTGTAAAGGGGGTACTCCAGGACTTTCCACATATGCTATCCATTTGTCTATTTGTTGAGTTTTAATTTTTTGTCCACATACCTACTGTATATTATGCTAACCTGGCCCTAGCCAGATGAATGTCATTCCGCTTAACTCCGCCTAGCTTCACTCACATCCATCTGGAACCTCTTCCATTGAGAGTGATTTCCAGAGGTGGGAGACTCGAGTCATATGACTTGACTCGAGTCAGACTCGAGTCACAATTTTCTGGACTTGAGACTTACTTGACTGGATGTCTGAAAAGACTTGACTTGACTTTAGACTTGCTCCTTGTGACTTTAGACTTGACTCGGACTTGTGCCTATTTACTTGAAATGACTTGAGGAAAAAAATACTCTAAAATTCTGTTTTTTAATGCGTCAAAAGAGGAAGCGCCGAGCGCGGGCGGTAATGCTTTCTGTGTGTGCGGGTTGAGGGAGAATAAAGCGTTGAGCTATGGTAGCCAATCACAGACATGTGTGTTGATTTCTGGAACGCAATGGCCAATCAGAAGCATTTACGATAGACTCCCTCACAGCTCAAAACCCCTATGCTCAAAATTGACTTTTTGTTCAGTGCTGAATAATTCTGTATGTTGGCAAATCCTCTTATTAACAAAGTGTATATATTATGGAAGCTTCTTTGATAACAGATGTGTGAGATTGCGATGAACTGTCAGCTTTTTAGGAATTACGTCAGTCACAACAACCCACGTTTTAAAAAAATAGCTGGTTTTAAATCATTTAATGATGATACTCAGTAGCGGAGTGGCAATCCGGAGATTCAGGACTTTTCCCGGTGGGCCGGTAGTGTTCCGAGGCCGCGAGGACCGGTCTGAGTTCATCCAGAGGCCTGTACACAGTCGTCTCTGAAACGGTGATAGAATGAAGCACGCGTCCGAATAAAGACGGTGCACGAGCCGCAAAAGCCCATGCAACTGATAGCAGCGAAAAAGAGCGCCCCTCTTGATTTAAAAAACAACAGATTTTCAGCGCTAGATCTCTCATTTAATAGCGAAATAAATTAATGATCTGCTATTTAACTGGAGATGTTTTATTTATTTTTGTATTAGCTGTACAACTTTCAGTCCAACTTTCATAGCATAAATAATTTGCAAGCTGCTAAAATAAAGCATACAAAACAGCTAAAATGATTTATAGGCTATATGATTATAATCAGAGCATGTGCATGTTTGTCAGTGATTTATTTACATCAGGTTATTAAAGAGCACAGACCTACGCAAAGGAGGTGCATGTGAAACGCCCTGTAAGAAATACTTTCCTTTTCAGGAAAAGTATCGAAATCTCGATTCTTAATTGATTTCGGTATCGAAACAATAATTTTGGTATCGTGACAACACTAATGATTAGATTTGTTTTCTTAAATTCCATATGATATTTTGTGTGATTGGATTAAATCACCTGGATATAGAATGAGAACATACAATCTTTGGCACACAGTTGCCTTCTAATTTAGAATGCAATATCTTTTTTTTACAAGATGGGAAAAGTTGTATTAATTCTTGTTTTCTTGTGTTCATTTAATTTATTTTATCTTAGAGCATTTAAAGTGCTTCTTAATGATATTTTATTTATAACACACAAGTTTATTTATTTATTTTGTAAACCATCAGCCCTCTGTGTCTAAAAGTAAAGTCCCAGAGTTAAAAAATATGTAAAACTAGCCTGTGTGCGACTTGGTATGACTTGACCAAGTAGCGACTTGAACTTGACAAAGAGTATGACTTGACTTGACTTGACCCTTACAACCGAATGACTTGACTTTGACTTGCAATGTTAAGACTTGGACTTGACTTGAGACTTGCATTTCAGTGACTACTCCCACCTCTGGTGATTTCTCCAACCAGCTTTATGGTTTAGCCAATCAGGACGCAGGGTGGGAGTTTCAGATGTGACGTAGTGACAGTGACTGATGATTGTTCAGAAAGTGGTTCCTCTTCTGCTTTTTGCCATCCTCTAAAATTTGCCAGAGCATCTTCAGAATCTGCCGATCAAGCGACGCACCGACTGCATATCCGACATGATCATACCTGAACTTGTAACAATGTTAAACCAAGTTAATTTGTTTGTCCTGCGTCACTCTCATCAGCGTCACAGGTTGGCTTCGGTGTGAGTGGTTGAAATAGCATGTCGATAAAGATGACAGACAAGTGGCTTATCCAATCATATGCAAGGATTTTTGATAAGGCCCAGCCTTCTGAAACGCCATTTCAATGGATCGGTTCCAGATGGATGAGTGGAGCTAGGCGGAGCGAAATTCATCTGGCTAGGGCCAGGTTAATAGGCTTGTTCGACTTCATGCAGCTCTGCGCAGACCGATCGGCGGCTGACCTGAAACAGTGCATGCCGGTTAGAAATTTTGTCCGACTTGATGCAGCGCTGACTCCACGTGACTGTGATGTATGCAATCAAAGTACCGCGAGAGCGATACGAGAGTAGCCGGAGGACTCAGTCAGCGCAGCTTCTCAAGAGCGACTGCACCGGGCTGCACAAGCTCTGATGATGTCACAGCTGTTTCACGATTCGCTGGATTTACCGCATGACAACGATCAGGTGCGTTTCGTGTTTATTCTCACACATTTTGCTCCACTAAAGCTCACAAATCAGTTTTTTTATAACAGTAAACAGTCGCGATGTTATATTGTGTCATGTTTATCATATTTATGAAAATAAAACTGATTAAAAAACGTTGACTCCATGTCATTGATTATAGGCTTATTTTGAACTTTATTCAAAATGAAATAAAGAATGAATGAAAATGTGAATGAAAATGAATGAATTGAATGAAATGTGTCTTAAATATCTGAAATATCTGTTTATTTGGCAAATGTTGCATTTATTTCACTTAAGCTGTGGTAAAGCATGATGCAAACACCACGTGAGCGGTCACTACGGGAACCAGAAATTGTCCGACTTCACGTCTCCGTTTGCAGCTCCTCCCCGCCTGCACGCGGCTACTCTCGCCGATCGGTTGCATCCAGCCGCAGCCGATGTCGAACACACCTAATATTATGCAATTAATTATCAAATTTCAGGAAAGTGTGATCTGCTGTGATGTCACTCACAATCAAGTTGAATTTTCAGCGTGTGAATAAACACTGTTTATTCAGAGTTGAATAAATCATAGCGTTTTCATGGTGCGTTCATGTGCTGGTAATTATGGTAAATAATCTATGGTAAATACCAAAAGCCAACGTGGAAAATGTACATGAACACCCCCTCATGTGGTATTTTCCACTGGGAAACTCGTACATATTTTGATGGACGAGTTGGCGAGATGAGGAAAAAAAAAGATGAGAAAACTTTGACCTGCAAGAAATTGGTACAAATTTCAGAGTCTATCATTTTTTTAAATCAGATTTTCTTTCTAATGATGTTAATTTTAATCATACTGTATTTTTGCTTTGTCTTCTGGGCAAGTTTCATCTTCACAAAGCCAGAACCATTCATTGTAAGCCAGATTTTAGAATGTTCTCATCAGATATAAAGTCCCTTTTTCCTTCTTTTAAGAAAATTAATCTTTCAAAACCTTTAAACTCTAAGGTTTCTAGAACACATAATATTCTTGAGTCTGTTGTAAAGAACCTTTAATTTTGTTATTTTAACTAATTGTATTGTATTGTTTTGTATAACTTAATGCAATCTATTTTGATGTCTGTAACCCTTCTCTTATTGTTATTGTATTTATTTTATTTTATTTTTCTCTTCTGTTCTCTGTTTTTGTATGTTTTCTTTAATTTGCAATACAAAATAAAAAATAAAAATAAAAACTTTGACCTTTTCAAAATGGCGGAGAGCACCGCGAGAGTCGTGAACGGATAAAAATATATGATCTAGAAAATATACAGCATATTATCCTTTTCGAGTTTTGATAAATCAAGCTTGCTGTTGCAGATATGACTTAAGCAATCTAAAATAGTTTTAGCTAAATAACAGGTCTCGAATCTCCATACTTTTTACCACATTACGACAACAAAAGCACTTGAACGCAACACACTGGTAAATACCAGTTCACAAGTGGTAAATATTCCATAACACGTGAACGCACCATCAGTCTCGTAGGTTTGCAATGCATGCTGGTAAATGTAGTCAACAAAGGCGTCAAAATGGTGGATTTTCAGCCTCCTCCTTTCAGAACCCTTGACGATTTTCTGCTTTGTTCGGCTCGATTGTCTTTGCCTGATGTTCGTAACTTGGATAGGTGGAATAACCGAATCATTAACAACCTTCTGTATTACCAGTCGAACTATTTTGCTTTCGCCGCGGCATTTTTGTTTATAGTCGGGTAAGGAAACACCAGTGACGTGTAACGTTAACAGTGTTCATTCAGACATATTCACTCTTCTTTTAAAACCCTTTACCCTGTTTATGTTATGTTATGTTATGTATTGAATTCGTTTTGTTATCTCACAATGAATCAATTTGTAGTGTGACCTATATTTTAAAAATAAGAATTAGGCCAACATTCACTTCTCTTTTTGGAGTGATCTGATAACGAAAATGTGTCATGGCTTTGACAGGTTTATTAAGACGTTGTTTTGTTGGAATCACCAGATACTTTCAAACAGCTCTCATATAACCTACTCATGCCAGGTCAAGATAAATATCCCTTTCCTTTCAGTGGCCCATAGTTTCTTAACTTTCTTCACTTCACCAACATTTCTCTTTTAGTTGATGTAACATTTCTCTTTTAGTTGAGTAACTTGATGTACTAAAATTAAAACTAAAACTGATATTAAAACTGACATAAGAAAATATATTCACTAACGTTACCGGTCAGTTACACTGACCAGTGAGTTTTTTGATCAGTAAGATTTTTTATGTTTTTAAATGAAGTCTCTTCTGCTCACCAAGGCTGCTTTATTTGATGAAAAAAAAGACAAACAGTAATATTGTGAAATATTATTACAATTTAAAATGACTGTTTTCTATTTTAATATATTTAAAAATGTAATTTGAAAGCTGAATTTTCAACATCATTACTGTTGCTGATTACACATCAGTTTTCAGTGGCACATGATCCTTCAGATATCATTCTAATGTGCTGATTTTATGCTAAAAAAAATATTATTTTCAATGTTGAAAACAGTTATGTACCATTTGTTTCCCAAAAATTCTATGATAAATAGAAAGTTCAAAAGAACAGCATTTTTTGAAAATATAATATTTTCTAACATTATAAGTTTCTTTACTGTAACTTTTGGTCAATTTAACTCATCCTTGATGAATAAAAGTATTTTCTAATTTCTTTCCCCCAAAAATAAAAATAAATTCTTACTGACCCCAAACTTTTGAATGGTAGTGATTAATATTACAAAAGCTTTCCATTTCAGATCAATTCTGTTCTTTTGAACTTTCTATTCATCAAAGAATCCTGAAATAAAAATGTAAAAAAACAGTTTTCAACATGGACAATAATCATAAATGTTTCTTGAGCATCATATTATAATAATTTCTGTAGGATCATGTGACACTGAAGACTGGAGTAATGATGCTGTAAATTCAGCTTTGATCACAGGAATAAATTACACTTCACTATATATTCACAAGAAAAACGCTGTTTTAAATTGTAATAATATTTCACAATATTACTTTTTTTTTCATCAAATAATTGCAGCCTTGGTGAACAGAAGAGACTTCTTTTAAAACAAACAAAAAAAAATCTTACCGATCTAAATCTTTTGACCGGTAGTGTGTATATATATATATATATATATATATATATATATATATATATATATATATACATGGGTCTATTAAAACACAAAATATGAAACATTTAATGTATTTAATATCAAATTAAATAAATACATAAATTGTAATAGTATACTACAATAACAATATATTTTGTGTTTGTGTGTGTAATTGTGCCATAGATATTTCCAACCACTCCAGCTGATCCTTGGGGCATCAATAGTGATCCTTCTGTTTTTGGGGTTTGTCTGGGCAGCTGAAAACAAGGCAGTAATCCGACGATTCCGGAGGAATCATCCATCGCTCTCCCTGGCTGCAATTTTGGGCTCCAGCTACCTTCTTCTGTCTGCTTTGGGAGGAGTAGCTGTTTTCCTTTTTGGCATTGCCTTCCCTATATTAAGTTAGTACTCTTTTGTTGCCTACTAATGAGATATTAGTACTAAAAAGTACTAATATCTCATTAGTGCATTTAAATATTTTCCGTTGTTTTTGTTATTTTAATACTTTGTATGTACACAAATTAATTGTTAACTTGAGCATTGTGTATTTTAATTATCTTGCCGTATCACACTGTAACATTCCCCTCTGATGCTTTCCCCTCACAGTGATCTTAATCCATGCTTCAGTAAGACTCAGAAGCCTTAAGAACAAACTAGAGAATAAATTGGAGAGTATAGGATTGAAGAGGACACCCATGGGTCTGCTACTGGAATCGCTGGGACAGGAACAAGAGGCTGGATCATAGCTGTGCTATTAACTAACTGTGCTATTGCTCACCCCTTCTTTATGAGCTTCTTACATATCCTTAAAATATGATTGAAAACAGATATTGGCAAAACATATATGTCATTTGCTAAAGTCTCTCAAATTTGTAAGAAGGGCCCAATGGACAGGATTAGATTTCATGATGTAGTTAATGAAAGATCGCAAAAAGTAAGATAACAGGGATCAGGTGTTAACTATGTATTGGGTGTCCAAAAAAAAGAAAAAATAAGACGGCAATACAATGCCTTGTCAATAGGGCGTAGGTTAAGAGTTATTAAATTTGCATGTATTATTTGAGCAACTGTCCATTATTGCTTCATTCTGTGGATTGAATTGTTCCAACATGTTTATTTTGTCCCTAAATATGTTTTCAATGATGCACTCAGCCTACAAATGAGGCCTTCAAAGGATGCAGCCCTAAATGGCTAACTTCATGTGCACTTTTGGTCTTATAATGGCTGCTGTGTACACGTGAAAACGTGATAACCATGAGATAGCACAGGAATGTCTGTAAGATGTCTGCTAAAGATCTGGAGATCTGGAAAATATCTCCTCTGATAAACAAGTTAGAAACAGCAGTTTTACATGCATTCTAAAAGATAAACATCCTACAGACATCTTCTAGATGTCTAAATATCATCGGACAGGAGACTTTCTAAGAGATATATTAAAGATGTGCAATACAGCTCTGTATGAAAATCTATTTGAATAACAGTCTGTTATTACTTCATTCTTTTGGATTTAATTGTGCCAACACTTTTATTTTGTCCCTAAATGTGTTTTGTAAGTAACACTTGATTTTGTGAATTGTGTTGAAGGATATTTGAAGAGATTGTCTTTTTTGCCAGTGCATTACATGACCAAATTTTATTTTTACAGTTTTATTTAGAGTTTTATTGTATTTTGTTTTAAACAAGTTTGTGCCATATGTGGCCTGCCATGAATTGTTTTTGCAGTCTTACACAGTGCCAAGGGTTTTCTGTTATATCAACTGTTAAATCAAATTAGTGACCAAGAATATTGTTTCTCTAATATTGACTATGTTTCCATTTATGTGAATTGTGTTGCACAAACTGCCATTGTTGGTGAGAGATACAAACATATATACAAATAAATCATTAGTACACTACAGATGTTTATTTGTACTTTTAGTTATTTAACATGTTTGAGAAGGAAAAAAATCATTTGTATTTTCTGCTTAATTAATTTTTACAACATAAGTTGCCTTGTATTTCAGGAAATGCTCATCCATTGCTGTGCATAATAAATAAACTTTCTTATACATCTGCAGCCTTTGTCCTTTCATCTGAGACTGCTTATGGGTGCTGTGACCGTTAAAATTAGTTTAGTAGCAATGTGTAAGGTAAGATAGCCTAGTTTCGATTCTTGTTAATTCAATAAATGATTGTGTGACATGTTTCTAATTAGTTTGCGTTTAACTGGGCTATGAATATGACCTTCATTAAGTTGATAGCGTTGGTATACAGCAAAATGAGGCAGACAAAATAAAAAACTACACAACTACAGTAAAAGCCCTTAACACATTTCTTCAAATTTCTCCAGAAATTAGCTGTTTAAAGTATTTTCAAACATCTCATCTGCACTGACCCCCAAACCCCACCCCAGGGCCTTCTTGTCAGTTATTGGCTGGAACGGTTTGTTATGTTTCGTGGAACGGGTCGCCGCAGTTTGTCTTTGTTGCCATTTGTAGAGCCTGGGTTGTCTGCATAGTGAGGATAGTTTCCTATTGGATGTTTGCGGTTCTTTGTGACGTATCCTGGTAAGCAGATTCCAGCTCACCACGCCCTTGTTATGAGCTACCACGCCCTCTGCAGTTTAAAAATCATCTTGTTTTCGTCAAAACCATTGCGAGTCAACAGTTGGAATTACGAGTATTGAAAACGATCAGGATATAAAGTATTGTAGCATCTATTTAGCATAGCATTTAGGTAGTTATTTTGATTTTTTTTTTTTGTTGTAGCCTAGTTAGTTAGTAGTAGCAAAGTACAGTTAGGATAGCTTTAAGTTAGCATAGATTTATCTGTATTTAGTATAGTGGTCAGGATGGTAACGGAATAGAGGTGGAAATGGGGCTTCTCCACTCAGCTCCACAGTGCCAAACACTGCTCCTCCTGCATGGACTCCACCACTGCAGCGGCCACTCCACCACATCGGTCTTGATGTGAGTGATCATGTATATTTTAATCACAATTTATGGTTAGGCTAAAGTTAATCCCCGGGGCTCGACAAACGCGCCACACATTTTGCTGGATTTTTTCACATAGTGGCAAAATATCAATATGAATTATGCCTACAGAGAGCGCGCACTATTGACATCAACTCGACAAAACTCATCAGATGCCGATCGCGATGTGGGAGTTGAGCCAGTGGCTCGAATTGATATAGACCTGTGTCCACAGACAATTCACCCTCCTCCACTTCAGGTGAAGGTGAGTGAGAAAAATCCTTGACTTCAATTGACAGCTACTTGAACACTCTCCATTTTAGAGTCTGACAGCAGCTGTCACTGCGGGTCTCAGGTGCACGCCCCCGCTCAGCCCCGCCCTCGGTTTGTCCCCTCTATCTCTGCTGGGGTCTGCCCATTTTTCAGCATTTTTCAATCATTGCCAGTTGGTGGAGTCAGGCTCTGACCAGGGTTTTAGTTACCCTTTAACATTGGACGTTTTCAAAACAATTTCCCCACGCGCACTGATGAATGACTTGAAACTCATTATAATATGCAAAACTGTTATCCACTCACAGCAGTGGGCGTTTACTTCCAAGTCTTCAGTGCGAGACACCTATAAAAACCGAGCGTTTTTGAACTAGGCTCAAAACTAGGGTTGAAAATAGCCTGTTACTTATTCATTTTTATGTTTTTGAATGTAAAAACCAAGCGAACGTCATCAGTTGACCTCAGACAACAGTATAATAAAATTTAAAAAGCCAGTTCATGTCCCCTTTAAGATTCCCTATACCTATATATTAATTGATCATTCCTTTTGAGCTAAATTGGCCTGTCTGGACCCTTAAATACATAAATATATATTATTATTATACGTAAGTTGTCTTACACAATGCAAGCTGTTACCTCCTCTGCACTCCAAGTTTTTAGTGAGAAAGCTTCACATCACTTTGTGAAATAGATTACATACAAATGTACTGATAGGCCTCTTTAGTTTGAGTAAGCTTTCCCATTAGATCCATGCTAATGTCCTATGGCTCAGCCGCCTGATAAAAATCCACATACTGTAGAATAGATCCATCGGTACTCTCTTAAAGTAAGAATATTCTTCCTTACACAAACTTGCATCTATTGGGATATTCTGCTTTGTCCTTAATTTCAACTTGTTTTTTCTTTTCTTGTTTTTTTTCTGACATGCTGCAGTGCATAACTGTTACAAGCACCTGCTCTTACTCTTGTTTTCCCTTTTTTCCTTTTTTCTGAACATTTTGATTATCCTGACACCTGCGGTCTCCGCCTATTTAAGAACACTTCACCTTGGCCTACCTCATGAAACTTGTTGTTCGGTGGTTTTGGAGTTTGTTTTTGTTTTCTTTTGTACAGGATGATGAGTTTGTTTACATAGTTATGTTAGAATAGAGGGGAAGCAAAGTTTGTAAGCTAAATATTATTTTGTGTTTTTTGTTTTTCTTGAAAGTTAGGAAAGTTTTAACTCTGTTGTAGGCTAGTTTAGATTAGTTAGCTCACCAGTACTTTTGTGTTTTCTGTGTTCCTATTTTCCCTTGTTCGCTTGTTTTGTTATTTTTTGATGCCAATAAATTTGATATTTTTTCTTGCCCTGGCCATTGCGATTTTGTTTTTCTGAATGGCTTTTGATGTTGGTTCCTAATCTGGGTCATGATATAAATTCAGGGCTCAATCGTTATGTCACTGGATTCCTTTGCAATGCATTGCTACTTTTGCCTTTTTTTGGTAGCATGCTTTGGTCACTAAATTTGATGCAATGGTACTTTAGATTGTTTATAGCTTGCTGTGTAATGTTTAATGCATAGCTATTTAGTTTTTGCATGCTTTTATTTAATGCATGTCTAATTTTTTTCTCTTCATTTTGTGATATTTTACTCCTTACTTTTTTCCTTTTTTTGAATAGATATGCATCTGTAGGTGTGGGTCAACAAAATAGCACCAACTAAAGAAAAAGTGTTGAAGTTATCTAACTATGTGTTATGAAGTTATCTAACTAGGCTATCTTAATGCAACACTATTTATATTTGATAAGAAAAAGCAATATGTTTCTTTGTAAAATGTATTGAGGTTTTTCAAAGCATTTATTCACTATCTAAAATAATTTTATAGTAAGATAAAGTGAGAATGTTAGCGAAAATCGTGGGATCAAGGAGAAATTACAACATCAAGAAACCACAGAATAATACAAATATTTTATAATATTTAAATATTATTACTATACTTTAGGCTAATTCCCTTCTTTTGTGCCTTGTATACAGTGTGTTTTTGTGTTAACTTGTATAACCAACAATTACAAAAAGATTAGGCCCAGATAAAGGATGGCATAGGCTACTGCAGTTGAGTAGTAGGCTAATGCCAACGATTCAGTTGTCATAATGATCACTATTTGACAAACATTCTAAAGCACCGCTATACAGAAAACAACTGTTGCAAAATAATCTTAATCATAACATTTATGAAAGCCTCTAAAATGAAGTTATGTGGGTGGGTTTTGTCGTGTGTATCAAAAAGATTTTCAGAAACAGGTGTTACACAAACGATGCATTATTTACAAAATGTGAAGGTAGTTAAAACTTACTTCGTTAGACTTCATCTCTTCGAAATAATCGTAAAACTAAACGAAGACAAATCAATAGCCTATTTAGTTGCCCACGCCCACGATAGGGTATTCTCACGAATATTCATGATAGCGCCAACCATTGGAACCAAAAATGTCAGGAACTGAATTTATTGTAACACCTGTTAGCGGCTCCTTACTTAAGTAATAACAGACTTCAATAACTGACTATATGATTGTGTTCTCGTATATATATATATATATATATATATATATATATATATATATATATATATATATATATATATATATATATATATATATATATATATATATATATATATATATATATATATATATATATATAGGCTATATTTTAAATCGAAACAACTTTAAACATATTTGTAATCTCCACCTCCCATTTGAAAGGTTTCAGGACAATCATCCCCGTTAACCGGCTCACAGGAGTTAATCCAGCATTCACGGCTAAGGCTACACCCAATACCTCGGTCACACGAGGATAGATTTATACATTTGTTTTCCTTTATTAGCCTTTTGTTAGCCTACATATTGAACTATCCACGTGTTTTCAATTAATGTACATATATGTACGAAAACGCTTTGGTCTGTGGACCGTCTTTTAAACGAGATCTTTGGAGCTCCTGAAGGCAGTGCGCGTCAGCGATTTCACCTGCGCGCGACACCTGTTCCGCTAACTGCACGCGACGCGGTTCAGTCCGATAAATATTATCATTAGATATGTAAGGTGCAGTGAGGTGTTATTTCATGTAAATTCGTAGGAATAAGCAGCAGACTCACTGTGCTGAAGTCGTGGTCATGGATGTGACACAGAGAGGTGAGTGATATGCCATATAGCCTACACCTGCACTGAGACCAGTCAACTCTTGTCGAAAGACATATCCTAATGCAGCCTATTCCATTAAATTAATAAACGGGTTATTGACCAATTACATATTTTTAAACACACACACACACACACGAGAGAGAGAGAGAGAGAGAGAGAGAGAGAGAGAGAGAGAGAGAGAGAGAGAGAGAGAGAGAGAGAGAGAGTTTATAGGCTAGTTGCATAAACCATTTCGAAAAAAATAAATAATAATTACATGTTTGCTTTTTGCAGTTCACAACCTTGCAGTTCTTGCAACATAAAAATTGATCGATAGATTTTTTTGGAGCGTCATATACTAGGAATTATTTTCTCTTAGAACTATGTCACTTCTGCCTGATCCCCTATTAAGGCTTCTTAGGTGTAGCCTACTTCGTTTCTGTCACATCTGGCCTCTTTCTATCATGGACCATGTGCTTTAAACAGTTAATGTTGTTCTGAGTAGGCCTAAATGTCAAATCTAACACTCCTATGAGCAGCTCTTGATGCAGGTCAACTTAAATGCAAGTTACTGATTTTGGAGAGGCTGTCAGAAGACATTTGATTGTTTCCAGATGCAAATGTTAATAAAACATTAAAAAATATTATTCAGATCATAAACATTAATAACTGATCGATTCATTTCACTGGAAATTAATATCTTTATAGTTTAGCTTGACCACTTATATTCATCATTAACTCTCATATTGTTTCAAAACTGAAGGAACACAATAGAATATTTTTTTTAATAATGTGCTGGTTTGTTGCTTGTTAGTTGTAGACCCCATTTACTGCATGGAGAAAGAAAGTCAAACGGATTTGAAGTGACCATTTTGATTGGAATCTTGATTCTCTCAATTTTGATTCTCTCAAAGTGAACTTATAGTTTAATATTAGATGCAGATAATTTGTCACAGGCATAGATTTAATAAGAAAAAAAACTTTATTTCAGATGGGACCGGCTTGGCCGGGTCTGACCCCAGCAAGACGGACACACTCAACTCAACAGGTTCTGCAGGGCAAAAGAGAGCTGGAGGAGCCAAGAAGCACATGCAAGCAAACAAATCGGCCCTGCGTGCTCCCAGAGCTCTGTGCTGCCTCACTCTCAGCAATCCTATACGTATGGCAGCACTGGCCCTAGTGGAATGGAAATATCCTTTGCCCAATGTGTGTGTGTGTGTGCAGTCCTTGTCCATTCTTTTTCCTTTGTATGTTTTCAAGATGATTGTTTCCTTGACCATAGACCTTTAAGCCCTTTGATATATTCATTTTACTGGCCATTTTTGCAAATTGTGTTGCCCTTGGTGTGTCAAAACCATTTCCCGAAGATGATTCCAATGCCACCAACCACAATCTGGTGAGTCTACCATGCCTTTCACTCAGTAAATGACAACTGATTCCACCACCCAAAATAAATCAAATCACATAATATAATTTTGTGCTCCATCCAAGCACATTCAATATTTTAGTCATGTGTAATTGATTACCTGCATGGTGTGCAGATTAAGCCATCCATAAATAATAAGCAAGCGTCCCCTTATACATTTATACACTGTGTGCAACCCCTTGCAAGTGGTTAAATGTACTTGCATATCATGCTTTTATGACACAAAATAAATGTAAGGGATTAGGGGAATCAGACAGAACAATTCACATATTATATTTAGATCTGTCCATTAGTTTAAATGCAGTTTAATAGATCTCCCGCTGTCTATGATGTCAATTGAAGAAGTGTGTCAGTAATAATTAAACAACAGTAAAGCTAAGAAAGAAAAATTACTCTCAGCTCTTGAATGGAAAACGTCTCGGGTTATGACTATAACCCTTGTTCCCTGAGAAGGAACGAGACACTGCATGGAATAATTTCAACTCTTTGGGACGCTCCCTAAGCGTGCGCCTCTGAAGTATGAATGAAACTAATCCAATCCTGATTGGTGTTGCGTTGTGACGTAACATGTGACGGCATACCCGGAAGTATAAAAGTGACGCTGTCACAACACACACTAGCCTCGCGATGAAGCAAGACGCTCAAGGGTCTTAAGGGGCGTGGCAACACGACGCAGTGTCTTGTTCCCTTTTCAGGGAACAAGGGTTATAGTCATAACCCGAGACGTTCCCTCTCGAGGGAACTCAACACTGCGTTGAATAATTTAGACTTTTTGGAGAACGAGTGCCCACTAGGCCACGCACCGAACAGACCCGCCCCGGAGTGAAACTGTATAGGCACTCAGCGAGGGCTGAGTATGTGTGCACCGGGCGTACTGGGAAGGTGGAGACTATAAAACCTAATGAAAATATGTGGGGTAGCCCAGCCGGCTGCCTCACAGATCTCCTGCAGAGGTACTCCCGAAAGAAGGGCCCTAGAGGAAGCCATGCCTCTAGTTGAGTGAGCCATTAAGGCCAAAGGTGAAGGCAACCTGTGCACCTTGTAAGCCTCAGTAATAGCCTGGACAATCCAGCTACTAATAGTCTGCTTTGGTTGCCGGGAGCCCCTCCTAGGTGACCCAAAACATACTAACAACTGGTCCGAACCTTCTCTAAGAAGCGGACCTTTCAAGGTATACACTCAAAGCTCTGACGGGGCAGAACAAGTGAAGTCTCTCTCTCCTGGAGATCTCCCACACTCAGGTTTGAAGGGGGCCAGGGATAACCCTTCCAGAACTATTGCCAGGTCCCAGGCAGGAACCCTGGACCTGGTTGCCGGCCTCATCCTCCAAGTACCACGGAGAAACCGAATGACCAACTGGTGCCTCCCCAGAGGCCCACCATCTAATGGTGCATGGAAAGCCGAAATGGCAGCCACGTACACCTTAAGAGTGGACGGGGAGAGACCCGCAGAGAAAAGATCTTGGAGAAATTCCAGAACTGAAGCCACCGGGCAGTTCACTGGATCTAACACTTGTTCTCTACACCAAGTGACAAACACATTCCACTTGAGGCCATATAATCTCCTGGTAGACGGAGCCCTAGGGATAAGTACGGTTTCCACAGCTCCGGACGAGGGTGGAAGATTGTGCCCTCCGCCTGAGACAACAGATCCCTCCTCAGAGGAACCTCCCATGGTGGAGCTATGAGGAGTGATATTATGTCCGAGAACCATACTCGTGTTGGCCATCTTGGGGCAACCAGAAGTAGACTGATGCCCTCCTGACGGACCCTCTCCAGGACTCCCGAGAGCAGAGCGATTCGGAGGAAATGCGTACAGGTGAAGCCTCGGCCAGGCCTGTACCATGGCATCCAACCCCAGTGGGGCTGGATGTGAGAGGGAGAACCAAAGTGGACAGTGGGACGTCTCTCGAGACGCAAACAGATCCACTTCCATTGGTCCAAACCTCTCCCATGTCGACTTCACCACCTCCGGGTGAAGTCTCCATTTCCCGGGCCTCAGCCCCTGCCTCGACAGAATGTCTGCTCCTTGATTCTGAACCCCTGGAATATACATTGCTCTTAACGACAGTATCTTCCCCTGGGTCCAAATGATAATCTGATGCGCCAGTCTGCACAGGGGGCGCGATCTGAGTCCCCCTTGTCAGTACAGATATGCTACCACTGATGTATTGTCCGTCCGTATTAAGACGTGGTGACCCTTGATGTCTGGGAGGAAGCTCCTCAAAGCCCTGAATACAGCCATCATCTCTAGGCAATTTATATGCCAAGAACAATGATGGTCCTGCCACAGACCCCTGGCAAAGCGGCCGTCCATGACCGCGCCCCAGCTAGTGAGGGAGGCGCCTGTTGAAATGGTTTCCGACACTCCCAGACGCTGGCGACATGACACCCCCAACGCTGGCCCTTGGTACAGGAACCAAGGTTTCTTCCATATTTGCAGAGAACAAAGGCACCTGCGCGGCACTCTGATCATTCTAAACGGATTTCCCTTGGGGAGAACCCCTTGGTTTTCAACCACCACTGAAGGGGCCTCATGTGTAAGAGGCCCAAAGGAATAATGTTGGATGCCGCTGCCATGAGGCCCAGCATCCTCTGAAAATGTTTTACAGTGATGGCCTGGCCCAGCTTCACCCCGGATTCCATTGTCAGAATTGACGTGCAGGAGACATTTGTGCCTGCATTGTAGTTGAGTTCCACACGACTCCCAAAAATTTTGTGGACTGAGATGGTTCTAGCACACTCTTCTATAAATTGAGTCTCAATCCCAATTTTTTAATATGGCCAAGGATGACATCTCGATGCCGAACTGCCACTTCCCGAGACTGAGCCAGAATGAGCCAGTCGTCGAGATAATTCAATATCTGAATCCCTTGAAGTCTCAGTGGAGCAAGAGCTACGTCCATACACTTGGTGAATGTGTGGGGAGAGAGTGCTTGGCCGAACGGAAGAACCCGATATTGGTAAGCTTCGTCCCCGAAAGCGAACCTCAGGTACCTCCTGTGACATGGAAGGATGTCATAATTCTGGCTCTTAACTGGCGTGCTGAAATCACGGTCGTCTGCATCAATGCTGAGCACATCCACTTCCTCAGAAGCAGAGAGCTCAAGCATTGGGACCTGATCGTGGGTAGGAGAAACCGCAGAACGGGCTCCCACACCACTTTCAGAGGCTGCAGGACCAGCAGGTGGAAAACGAGAAAATGCCTCAGCATTCTCATTCTCCTCTGCCAGATCCCGCTGCGAACCCCAAGATTTCAGTAACCGCATCGCCTCGACGAATGTGGGACCAGAACCTTGGGGAACGCGACCCTGACCGTGCTCGTCAAAGAACGCCAGCCGGGAGCGCAGCACTCTTATCGGCATTGCATCACAGTCTACACAGGCAGCCCCTCGAGAGCTGCCTGTGCATGCTGCTCTCCCAAACAACTCACACAAAGAGAGTGTGTGTCCCCACCCATAATAAAACGAGGGCAGGGATGCACACACTTCTTGAATTGTTTCTCAGCCATATTCTCACTTTCAAAGACACAATACCAAATAAGACAGACAGTTTCACGTATAGCACTTGCTGACGAGCGAAAGCTAGTGTGAGTTGTGACAGCGTCACTTTTATACTTCCGGGTATGCCGTCACATGTTACGTCACGACGCAACACCAATCAAGATTGGATTAGTTTCATTCATACTTCAGAGGCGCACGCTTAGGGAGCGTCCCCAAAGAGTCGAAATTATTCGACGCAGTGTTGAGTTCCCTTGATAGGGAACGTTAGATATACAATTAAATACTGAAAGCACTCTTAATTTATTGCCTTTAATGTGTTTATTTGTTCCTTACTACAAATAAACTACTTGATTACTTGCTTTAATGCTTTGAAGCTATGTTAGCATATATATATATATTTAAAATTCTTAACATCCAATTGTTTTAATATAATTTAATTTGTAATTATTTTAAAAAGTGCTTTTAATTACAATTAAAGTCGGTTAACACATTTTTGGAATCGGAATCGGATCGTGAGGTGACACGAGATTCCCACCCCTACTATTGAATTGATTTTGATTCACAGTATAGACCATTTCACAAGATGTAAACAACACTGGTCCAGAAACACTTCCTGTTTCAGTTTGTTACTGTTTTCTTTATTTCACATGTAAAGAAAACATCTTAAAGATGTTTGTTTAACTTTTTGATTCAGTTTTAAATGTTCTGTTGGTTGTATTTTATCCCAGCTTTTATGTAGTGTTAAAAAACTGAAACAGGAAGTGCTTCTGGACCAGCGTTGTTTACATCTTGTGAAATGGTCTATATGGTCTATACACACACACACACACACACACACACACACACACACACACACACACACACACACACACACACACACACACACACACACACACACACACACACACACACACACACACACACACACACACACACACACACACACACACACACACACACACACACACACACACACACACACACACACACACACACACACACACACACACACACACACACACACACACCACACTATATATTCTTTTAATAGGGAATGACAACACTGTTTTATTCTGTTATACTGTTATATTCTACCATTTGTGCATATGCTATCCCACTAAAGCATGAAGTGTGGCTATTGACAGGACATTTTGACTAGTTTTAATTCTGGTTACTCCATTCCATTGTGAAATCTCATTGGTATAAGATTTTGCGCTACATAACCTGCACGTTGTCCTGTGGTTTTGCGTTCTGTTAGACTTTTTGCATTGCACCTGGTTAGGACACAGTGTCAATGGAAAGTACTTAAATGTGCATTCGGCCCCTGTCTGAACAACTTACCCTTGAAAGTTTTTCAATGATCTGTATGTTAAATTGGATGTATCCAATAGAAGGTAATGTACAGGTCTTTAGAGCTCCTAGTGTTCGGTGCAACACTATAATTGCATTAGGCTTGAAGTTTGACTGACAGTTCTGAATACCAAACAGGATAAGAGTATTGACCATCTGTTCTCTATCTATGGTAGCCTGCTCGCTGCCCTTACAGAAGACACATGATATACTCTCTGACGGATATTAATGATTATAAAATACTGTTGCTTAAACCGTGCTTTATTTAATAGATTCACCTCTCCATGCTTCTGTTTTTATTTATTTATTTATTTGTGTCTGTTGTTGCGGCAAAAACAATAATTAACAAACATCACAGCGAAAGAGACACCAAGATTCCAATTGTATATAAAAGATTTATTTCTTGCAAGAAAGTTCCCACTCCATCCTCACAGGCCAGCTGCAAGGAGAGAATGAGACCATGAGGAGGGGTATCTCCTCAGCTTTAGTGTATACTGTAGAGTTTATCTCTTGTAACAAAGGATCTCTTATTATGTTAAGACACCTTTGAAGTCAGAGGTCACTGCCCAACCACAGCTGCATCAACAGAAAACAGGTCTTCTGTTCTCATAATTCAGGAATACAGATAAGGAACAATATTAAAATTTCCACGACACTGTCTTTTCTTTTCTTATCCAACACCATCAATCTGGATTTAAGTTAATACACTTGCACGATAACCCCCATATAGAACTTTTACAGTTTGCTCATAGTGCCATTTTCAGGTTAGCTAAGACTTTGATGTCAATTGAGTCAATAGTGCATTCAGCATATGGATGACTAGCTGGTATTAACGTGTGGTAGCATTTAGCTTTAGCTTCTTACTGAGTAGGTCAAGAGGGCAGAAAGCTAATGAGCTCAGCAATGGGTGTTAAAGGGGGAATCAGGTGAAAGAGAGAGTGTATTTGAGAGAGAGTGTGTGTGTGTGTGTTTGTGTGTAGACCAAATTGCTTCTAAATTATGAACCTTGTATATTTAAATACCATGCAACTTCATTTTGACAGACACATTTGTGCCATTTAAAATTCACTTTGACATCTAAATATATTGGATTTTTGCTGGTCGATATTTTTATGAAAACAAAACATTTGAACAGCATTTATTGCATGGAAATTTAGACAAATGTCTTTACTGTGACTTCTGAGCAATTTAATGGATCCTTGCTAAATAATTTGAAAAAAATCTTACAAACCTTTGAATTTTGATTGTGTGTGTGTAGATGTTGCATTACTTCTACTTATCTCCTTAATTCTCCCTAGGAACAAGTGGAATATGTGTTTCTGGTCATTTTCACCATCGAAACATTCACAAAGATTCTCGCATACGGTCTGGTCATGCATCCTAGTGCCTACATCCGCAGTGGATGGAACTTGCTGGATTTTATCATTGTCATTGTAGGGTATGTGTGTGGTTTTCAAGTTAAAAAAGACCAAGTTTAGCTACATAAACCTTCTTAATTGACAGTAGAGTGAACAACAGAAGAGGTAACCAGGTTTATGTGTTCCATTTGCAGTCTTTTCAGTGTGATAGCTGAAATGGGAGAGCACAAACCAGGAGAAGCACATCACGCTGCAGGCAAACCAGGTGGTCTTGATGTCAAAGCCCTGAGAGCTTTCAGAGTATTGCGACCCCTGCGCCTAGTTTCTGGTGTACCGAGTAAGTGTGTGCATGCTTTCTTCTGTAGTTTTGAGTAGAAAATGTATACGGCGGGTGGCCTGTATAATTCTGATGTATACAGTGATTGTGATTCAGGCTGTGATGTGTGCAGGTCTGCAGATTGTCTTGAACTCCATCATGAAGGCCATGGTGCCCTTGCTCCACATCGGTCTGCTAGTCATGTTTGTCATCATTATTTATGCAATCATTGGGCTGGAGCTCTTCATAGGCAGAATGCACAAGACCTGCTACTATGTGGGGACAGGTGAGAAATGCAAGCACAGGCTCTTACAAAGCGGGCTGCAATGCCTCTCTCTCTGCATGTTTAACTCTGTCCCCAACAGCATAAAATAAAAAATAAAAATTGCTAGCCCATGCCAGCATTTTTGATCACCTTTCATCGCCCCCAGAATATATTGTTGCATGAATAGTACAGAATCTGAACATACACTATTTTGAAAGAAAGAACTGATCCACTGCTATTAAAACAAACAAATTAAAAAATATACATATATATATATTCTAGCTTCATACATACTATATCAACACCTGTGGGTACGTTTCATAAAAAAGCAACATTTTAAACAAAAAGCTGTGAAAATCATGTTGTTGTCAAAACATAGATTAAGTAGATCAAGTCCATCAACACCCAAAGTTTGAACAGTCCTATTTGAATTTATTTGCTGTTTAATGTTTGGTGATTGTGTTAGGCGAGCTTACGTGTGCGTAATTAATGCTTCTGTCATTTGTTTCTGCTTCTTCTTTGCTTCTTTTTGGGTCCAAAGATTCTTAACTATTTCAGAAGGTGTGTAGTATCTCCCCTATCGTATAAAGCCGGGCGCATGCTGTACGATATAGCCATGATTTGGTAGACAAATCTTATCCTTGGCCAAATTTTGTAGTCCTGCTGTGTGGCTTTTCCTACAACCATCAAATCAAAACTAATAGGACATAGAACCTGAGGATGCAAGCAAGACAACAAGTGAGACAACAGCAAACAACCGCTTGCTCCACAAACACCTCTTTGTTTTCTTTTTCCAGTTTTCCATTATCAAAATTAACTCCTTTACACATCTTAACTGCTGTACAGTCTGACATTAATGACAATTGAGATCTTACAGTTTGGCATGGCTTATAGCGGGCATCATGTTCGTACAGTCTGACAAGCAACAATCATAAAGGACTATTATAAATTGTACAGTGTTGGCTGGCTTAACAGTGAAAACATGGCTTGCTGGAAAATTCTGCCGATGGCAGGGAAGCGTTGTATCATAAAAGATGGAAAATTCTGTCAATGATGAGTTTGTTGACTATAAATGATTTTAAACCCTATGAAATTGTTTATTTTCATGTGAAAAGAGCTAATGGTGGACGATGATCCTACACCATGTGCTTTTGCTGGCAACGGTCGCTTCTGTGTGGGGAATAACACGGTGTGTCAGGGAGGATGGGAAGGACCTAATGGAGGCATCACCAACTTTGACAATATCTTCTTCGCCATGCTCACTGTGTTCCAATGCATTACAATGGAGGGCTGGACTGATGTGCTCTACTGGGTACGACCTCTCCCTCATTCTTTTTTTTAAATATTTTTATTTAGCTAAAGTTACTAATTTTACACAAACAGCACACTTTATTGGAATATTAATGAAAATAGAAGATTATTTGAGGTATTTTGAGTTAAAGCAATGTTTTTTTTTAATATACAATTTAAAAAACAGCTCAATAAAACTGTAAATATTTACTACAGAAAATAATTTCAACTCCTCTCTCAGTTATTTTTATTAAAAGCAAACTGTTTATAACCTTGAGAGTTCTATACATATATGTTTACATATGACTAATGTGATAATTTTGGGTAACAATAATGACACTGGATATAATCACTTACTAACCTGGTTGCACTTTATTTTACAGCTTGTGTACTTATGTGTACTTTACAGTGTGCATACCCAAGAAAGTAAAGGTTAGGTTTAGGGGTAGGTTTAGGAAAGTTATTACCTAGTTATTGTAATTACTATAATAAGTACATATTAAGTACATGGGGAAAAGAAATGTAAAATAAAGTGCTACCTTGTCTGTTTAAAGTTATAGCCAATCTATGCCACTCAAAAAACACTTGACAGCTCATGAGCAACTTTATATAACCTCTGTTTTTTTCTCTCTCTCTCTCCCTCGTCTGTAATGTTTTACTCAGATGAATGATTCCATCGGGTTTGAGCTGCCTTGGGTTTATTTTGTGTCTCTGGTAATTTTTGGGTCTTTCTTTGTCCTCAATCTCGTGTTGGGTGTTTTGAGCGGGTGAGTGACTCAAGCCCTGGTCCCGTATGACCCTTTTAAATCATATGTGTGTTTATAATACTATGGTAAAAAAAAAAAATTTGAAAATAACGATTTTGTGTTATACCTTCAGCTCTGCCCCCCATTGCAAATTAAATTATATGGGCAGATACATAATGTAAAGATATGGAGGTCTTGTGAAGACATTTGTTGGGCATCTTGTGAAGGTTTACATTGCATGTGTCTTTTGCACATCACAGTGAGTTCTCTAAAGAGAGAGAGAAGGCTGTGTGTCGTGGTGAACTGCAGATGGCCCAGGAGAAACAACAGATGGAGGAGGACATGATCGGCTACATGGACTGGCTCATTGAAGCAGAGGACATGGATGAGGATGGAAATAAACGTAATTTAAGCTTTATTTAGCGTTCCTTTTACATTATGATCACACTGGAAAAATTTACAGTAGGCACTTAATTGCATGTTAATTACAATTGAATGAAAATGATTTATAGTTTATATTTATATCCAGTGAGTGTTTTTTTTACCCGCTTTAGTAGGACATAAATTAACTACTTCTTTAAATGTCATTTTTTTGCAGTTATTATAATTGCTTCTATTAAAATCTGGTAATTATATGTAATGGCAAGCAATTTTGGTAAACTAAAATGTACTCTAATGTAATTTCTATTAAAAGTATTTAAATGTTTACTCAAAAAGTACTAAAACGTGTTAAGAAGCAGTGTATTGTTTGTTTATCAGTCAAGGAAGAACTTTTTTTCTCTTTTTGTGGTGTAAATGGCAGGTGCTGTGGTGGCTAAGAAAAAAATGATGAAAAAATATGGCTGGTACAAACACAGTGAAGATGGAGGTATATTGAAGTTTCACTCAGATTTGTGTGTATGAAGATAGGCCTAAATGAAGACATTTTATCTTGACCCTTATCATTTTTGAAGTACACATTCAGTCCTTTTTCTTTTATACAGAATCAGATTCAGACTCTGAGTTTGAAGCATTCTTGGATGATGACAGTGGTTTCTGTTCATCTATAATGTAAGTACAATTTTAATATTGTTGTTTCATATATAATAAATTATTAAATACCAGAGATTTCATTAACCTAAACTCTTTATTTTCCTTAGGGCACGACTGATGGCTATAAGTTTTTGGTAAGTGTTAATTTGTTGTAACTTTTACCAGAAGCCCCCAAAATTGTACTCTAAGGAACTTTCTAAGGAATCATTTTAAAGTGACATATTTTACATCTTTTTTTTTAAGTTTCAGATTTAATCTCTACTTATATTTGCTATTGAATCTTCTCTTTCTCAGTGAGCAGCTGTACCACTTAAATGTGGTCATTAGAAAGAACTGCCGTGTGGCTGTAAAGTCCACCAATTTCTACTGGCTGGTGCTACTGCTGGTGTTCCTCAACACTGCCGCCAGCGCCTCTGAACACTACGGCCAGCCCAAGTGGCTCACAGATATACAGGGTTTGTGTGACTGAAGTATTGCTAAAGTTTGCCTTTAATGAGATGATTTGACCCTGTCTTAAATACGCTCTCTTTAATGTCCCAGAACGAGCAAATAAGATCCTTCTGGCTCTGTTTACACTGGAGATGCTGATGAAACTCTACAGCTTCGGCTTTCAGATCTACTTCATGGCACTCTTTAATCGTTTTGATTGTTTCGTGGTGTGTGGTGGAATTCTGGAGACGGTGCTGGTGGAGATGGAACTAATCCCGCCCATCGGAATCTCTGTGCTGCGCTGCGTCCGTCTGATCCGTATCTTCAAAGTCACAAGGTGATTTAGCTCATAAGTGTTTCCAGCTCTTTGACGTTCAATGTGAAATGGTGTAGAATTAAAGGGATAGTTCACTTTGAAATAAATTTTTGATATGTTTTAGCTTACCTCAAGGGCATCCCAAGATGTAGGTGTCTTTGTTTCCACAGTATTTTCAATTTTGAAATTTTTCGATCAAACCGTTGTTGTCTGCCAGTCATAGAATGCAGGTTTCAGGGGGTCCACCTCAAAGAGCATGTAAAGAGAAGTCAAAATTAAACACGATTTAATGACTCGTAAATGTAAGTACACATTGATGGCCTAAGACACGAAACGAGCGGTTCGTGTGAGAAAACGAACAGTATTTATATAGTTTTTACCTCGTGTAATCACAGTAACGTCCAAGTGATCTGAATCAGTTGTTCAGTGTCCAACTGAACCGAACTGAATCATGTACAACGTTCCGCCGGAAGTGATCGGTTACGTGTGTATGTCACGCATTATTTTCACAGAGATTTCCGAAGTTTTACCTGTCACTAAACATATTTAGATATTCCAAAATCGTCTTCCATTGGAATTTCCTGTATATCTAAATATGTTTAGATCTTCACAGTGAAAGGTAAAACTTCCGAAATCTCTGTGAGTAAACAATGAGTGACGTTGACGTGTGAGAGATCACTTCCAGCGGAACGAACTTGGGCATGGTTCAGTTGAACATTACACAATTCAGATCACTTAGACATGACTGTGATTACATGAGGTAAAAACTATATAAATACTGTTCGTTTTCTCACACAAACCACTCGTTTTCAATGTCTTAGCCATCAGTGTGTACTTAAATTCATGAGTCATTAAATACATGTTTGACGTGGACCCCCCTAAACCTGCATTATATGACTGACAGACAACAACAGTTTGACCGAAAAATGTCAAAATTGAAAATACTGTGGAAACAAAGACACCTACATCTTGGATGCCCTTGAGGTAAGCTAAAACATATAAAAAATTATTTCAAAGTGAACTATCCCTTTAATGACTTGGCTTGAATTCAAATGAGTTATGAGGGCAACAGTGTCAGTTTGAGATTTTTAGATACTTTTATAGTATTTATTGCTATTTTAAATTAGTTTTTTTATTTTTTAGATTTTAATTTTATTTTTTAGTTAAAGTTTTAGTCATTTTTTTGTGTGTTTGTGTCATTTTATTAGAGTTTTCTTAATGTATATACTGTAATAACAATATAATATCCCTATAATTCTTTTTAGATTTTAGAAAATAAAGCAAACTCTATTAAAATAACCAATAAGACTCAATAAGAGCAAAGTCCCTTAAAAGGAAAATTGGTAACACTTTACAATAAGGTTCATTAGTTAACTACCTTAGTTAACATGAACTAATAATGAACAATACTTCTACAGCATTTATTAATCTACAAACATTTTCGAATAGATTATTAAAATCAAAGGTTTTATTTGTTAACATTAGCTAATCCACCGAACTAACATGAACAAACAAGTATAAGTATAAGTAATAGGAACACACAGTCTTTGATAAGTCTATAGTCTTGCTGATTTTCAAGATTCATTGAACATGATGAGTGTCTCTCTATAGACACTGGGCTGCCCTCTCAGACCTTGTGGGCTCTTTGCTGAATTCAATGAAAGCCATTTGCTCCCTCCTGCTGCTGCTCTTCCTCTTCCTCATCATCTTCGCTCTCCTGGGCATGCAGCTCTTTGGTGGAAAGTTCAACTTTGATGAAACTCAAATGAAAAGAAGCACCTTTGACACTTTTCCATCTGCCCTGCTCACCTGTTTCCAGGTTACTATGCAAAACTTTGCTCTGTTTTTTTTTTAATAATTTTTTTTATGCAGACTGTGAGTTAAAGTACATGAACTAATTATCAACTTAACTCCTAAAAGCTGTGAAAAATAAAGGTATCCCTTGTTAAAAAGAAGCATACTTTAGCATACTTTTAAAAATGAGTACTTGTTTCTGAAAAAAAAAATACTTATGTGTAAGTATGGAATGAATTGAATTGTTTGAGCACTTAATTGCACATTAATTGCAATTTAAATGATTTTGTCCTTTGTGAATTGATTGGATTGTTATGGATTGTGAATTGGTTAGCTTGCTATTGCTGCAATCTCACGTGAGTAATTATAATAAGTATTTTTATTTATATAGCACCTTTCCAACACCCAATGTAGTTTAAGGAAAAGAACCAAATAAAAAAATAACAATAACAAAACACAATACACAATACACATACCAAGGGCTGAAAAGTAATAACCAGAGGTCGATTACACGTCAATTACAGTAAACACGTCATCAGAGAAGATAAGAGATGTAAGAGGGAGGGAAAATATTTTAAAAATGCAGTATTCCATAAAAAATAAGAATTGGTCATTTTGACTTTAAGGACTCTTCTTTTTCACAAGGGAATATAGGCCTATGTATATCTTTAAAAAGAATAAAGTTGCTTGACCCTTTTAAAAAAAATTTTTTGTCATCCTACTCCCTTTTTTATTAGCAATAGCTTTAAGGTGGTTTTTAACAGTACATCTTAAAGGGATGGTTCACCAAAAAATAACAATTCTTTCATCATTTATTCACCCCAAATTGTTCCAAACCAGTATATATTTTTTTCTTTTTCTGTTGAACACAAAAGAAGATATTTTGAAGATTGCCAGTAACCAAACAGTTTATGGTGCCCATTGAGTTCCATAGCATGAAAAAAAAACAAAAAAAAAACAAGAAACTATGGAAGTCAAGTCAATTCAAGTCACATTTATTTATATAGCACTTTTCACAATACAGATTGTATCAAAGCAGCTTCACATTAATAACATGAAAGTAGTACAACACAGATCAAAAATATTGTTAAATATTAAATATCCCCAACTAAGCAAGCCAAAAGCAAGGCAACAGTGGCAAGGAACCAAAACTCCATCAGATTGGATGGAGAAAAAAACCTTGGGAGAACTCAGGCTCAGTCGAGAGGCCAGTTCTCCTATGGATAACATTCTTATTGTTTATATATAAATATTAAATATAAATATTGTTTATATATAAAACGGCGCCATAACATATCGCGGGCGTTGAGTCGTCTCTTCACAGGCGTTGGTCTTCTCATCACAGGCTTTCAGGGCATCCGAAATCCCTGTGAGAGGCTGGATACAATGGAGTACAATGAAGTCAATGGAACCATCAAGTGTTTGGTTTCTGATATTCTTTAAAATATCTCCTTTTGTGTCAGGCAGATGAAAGAATGTCGTACATGTTTGGAAAGGGAGAGTAAATTATATTTTACATTCACATACACATGTACAGAACTGGGAGGTTTGACTAAGAACTCTTTCTTGTATAGATCCTAACAGGGGAGGACTGGAATTCTGTCATGTATGATGGCATCATGGCGTATGGAGGACCAGTGTTTCCCAATATGATTGTCTGTATTTACTTTGTCATTCTTTTCGTCTGTGGTAACTGTATCCTTTCGATATATCAAAGTGCTTTCTTATAAGTTAGCTCCATATTTTCATATCTATTAGCCTGTCCATATGGCTATTCTTATATCTGGAGTCTTGTTTCTGGTCCTTGATTTCCTTTTTCTACCAGACATCTTGCTGAATGTCTTCTTGGCTATCGCTGTGGACAACTTAGCCAGAGATGGTGGCAAAAAGAAAAAAGAGTAGGCAACACTCACATATTGTTATTGTTGTGCACTCATAGGCATAGAACTCAATTCGGTTGTTCTGTTTTATAGAGAGAAAAAGAAGAGGATGAGGAATGGGAAGATGATGAAGAAGAGAGGAAGACGCTGGTGTAAGAAACCTGTTCTCACATTTTCTTTTAAATGCATTCAAGACATATTTAACTTCTGTAATGTGATTTAGAATATCTGAGTATAATCAGCAGGTGATAATGTGGGGTGGGATTAGATTTTACATTTTTTACCCATCATTATTTAATTAGGGGTGTGAAAAACAGTTTAAGATATTATTGGTTAATATTGATGTTTTTTTTCAGTGGGTTGGTTATCACATTTATCAATTTTATCAAAGTATTATTATATCAAAGTTATCACATTTTGATAAATATAAAATATGACTTTATATAATGTGCAGTGATTAATTGTGCATTTTATTAAGCAAGTTTCTATGATCATTCTCTTGTCATCTTTTTCCTCATTTTATTTATTTCTTCAGAATGAAATGGATGATTGGGAAGAAAATGAGGAGTTTAGAGCAATTGAAGGGCTTGAGGGTAAATACTGTCCAGTCCAAAACTTTAGTCACATTGATTATAAATGTATGTGAACGTATTACATGACATTTTTTAAAATCTTAATTTTCTCCAAAGGTATAGGCACTCCTATGAAAGTCGAAAGTTTTCAACCCAAGGAGAAAATTGTACCAATTCCTGATGGAAGTTCATTTTTCATCCTTGGAAAGAAAAACTGGTATGTTAACATTTAAAAAAAAAAAAAAACAAATAGCACAAATGATGGTTGCTAATAACTATAACTTTTCTGATGTACGACTTGAAATTAACCTTGCCAATGTTCACTTAGTCTCAGAGTTGCCTGCCACAACCTGATTCATCATCATTACTTCACCAACATCATCCTTGTCTTCATCATACTGAGTAGTTTTTCATTGGCCGCTGAAGACCCTATCAAAACTCATTCTGTCAGGAATGTTGTAAGTTCTAGTATCTCAGAATAGAGGATAAGATCACAAACGTTAGAGGGCCAGTCTGTGTCCAGATCTTTCACTTTTTTCCATTCTTCATGTTCCCAAAGTGAGGCAAATTATTAATACTGTACATCATTTAAAATTCCAAAATCATCTGGCACACTAACTGGCCCTGCAAATTACAATTTGATAGTCTTAAAATAGTAATAGATCTCATTTCCATGCTCAGATGGCTTTTCTCAAGTGCACTGTGGTACCCATGATTCCCAAACACCATCCCTTTTGCCCAATAGAGATGAATAAAATGGCTAAATCCCCTGTAGACGTTCATATTTAACCCATAGGAAAAGTTTTACATAAAAAGTGATATTTATATATATATATATAAAAAAATCGTTTTCCTCTACTCTGTAAAAAGTTGAAATCTTAAAAAAATTTATATATTACAGTTGGTTCAGTTTTGGCAAAACATATTTTGGTGTTTTCATATGCTGTAAATCAGCTCTAAAGACAATAGTAAATAGTAATTTTTCAAGTGAAATCAGTTAAGTGCTGATTCAGTTCGGTTCAATTACTGTTTAAAGTTCATCATTTATGAAATGAGTTCAATTCAGCAATAAAGCAGCTCTGTAGAAATCAGTGATGTCATCATCCAGCTCAGTACAGCTCTCATCCAAAAGTGTCAGTGCACTCAAGATTATGATCTTGCTGAATAGTAAGTGTCCCCAAATAAGCAAGCAAAAAAGCAGTGTATATTACAAAGTATAATTGAAATATGACCTAGACTCATGAGATTGACCCTGCACCAAAGACAATGACTGTACTCTTGATTGCTTTCTTTATGTTCTATGATAGATGCTGGGCTATGCTGATTATGTCTTTACCACTGTCTTCACTATTGAGATCATGTTGAAGGTAAACTATTGATCATCCTATGCAGAGTTAAAATCTCTCTTGCTCCAAACTGATTTTTATCTGTTCCATGTGTTTAGTTGTGGGTTACATCTGTAGCCAGAGCTGGGTTTATTTACAAATTGCTGTCGGTTACAGATTGCAAATTACACTATGAAAATTGTAGTTAGTAACATAATCCGTTACATTACACAAAATTAGGTAATGTATTCTGACTTGTTTTTGATTACTTTTAGATTGCTTTTGACCTTAACTCATTTATCATATTAATTTGAATTGGACAATTTTATTTATACCATAAATATATATAAATATAAAGAGAAAGAAAATCTATTCCACAATATAAAGGGCATTACAGTTTTTGTCAGGGCTGCAGGGGGTTAGTGAGTTCTTGAAAAACTAATAATTAATTAAATCCTAAAAATCAACACATACTACTAAAGATTAAATATTTTAGTTGTGTACCAGCTTGTTTTGGCCATTGACATTAAAGAAATGTGAATATGCAAATGTGTTGTTCAAAAGAGGTTTAGCTGACTAAAACGTTTTGGAATAACTGCATTACATGTAAATATGGAGAAACATAAGGGCATTTTAATGTGTTTTAAAGAAAAATCCTCTAAGGACATAGTAATAAAAGGTTGTGTTAATACAAATAATAATTCAAATGTGTTCATCAGTAGTTGATTGGAAATGCAATATTGAGAAACACTCTTTAAATTTAGTGGACAAGTGCTATTGCCTCTCACATGACTAGTGGCTGGTGTGTGCAATTCCACAAATTGAGAAGGCTTTATTAACATATAAGTAATAGGCTTTTTTTTAAGGAAAATTGAAATGATAAAAAAGAAGATTTGGAGATGAGCATTGAATATGCAATCATGTTATAAAAAAATAAAAATAAATAACTGTGGTCTGATTCTGAGATTTTTAAAACGTCATAATCCAATTACAAGTACTTTATTTTTGGAATCTGCTCCAGATTACATATCAGTTACTACCCAGGACTGTCTGTAGCTTTCTGTGGTTTTGAGCTCTGACAAAGGATCATCAGATGCTTATTTGTGAGCATTGAGTTTGAACATTCTGGTGAACCTTCATTTTGAGTGTAAACATTAATGACAATGTGTGACTGTGTGTTGCTCAGATGACTGTGTATGGAGCTTTTCTTCATCAGAGGGTCCTTCTGCAGAAACGCCTTTAACCTTCTTGACCTTCTGGTCGTCAGTGTGTCCCTCACCTCTTTCTTCTTGCAGTAAGTTCTTTCTTTCTTTCTTTCTTTCTTTCTTTCTTTCTTTCTTTCTTTCTTCTTTCTTTCTTTCTTTCTTTCTTTCTTTCTTTCTTTCTTTCTTTCTTTCTTTCTTTCTTTCTTTCTTTCTTTCTTTCTTTCTTTCTTCTTTCTTTCTTTCTTTCTTTCTTTCTTTCTTTCTTTCTTTCTTTCTTCTTTCTTTCTTTCTTCTTTCTTTCTTTCTTTCTTTCTTTCTTTCTTTCTTTCTTTCTTTCTTTCTTTCTTTCTTTCTTTCTTTCTTTCTTTCTTTCTTTCTTTCTTTCTTTCTTTCTTTCTTTCTTCCCTTCCTTCCTTCCTTCCTTCCTTCCTTTCCTTCCTTCCTTCCTTCCTTCCTTCCTTCCTTCCTTCCTTCCTTCCTTCCTTCCTTCCTTCCTTCCTTCCTTCCTTCCTTCCTTCCTTCCTTCCTTCCTTCCTTCCTTCCTTCCTTCCTTCCTTCCTTCCTTCCTTCCTTCCTTCCTTCCTTCCTTCCTTCCTTCCTTCCTTCCTTCCTTCCTTCCTTCCTTCCTTCCTTCCTTCCTTCCTTCCTTCCTTCCTTCCTTCCTTCCTTCCTTCCTTCCTTCCTTCCTTCCTTCCTTCCTTCCTTCCTTCCTTCCTTTCTTTCTTTCTTTCTTTCTTCCTTCCTTCCTTCCTTCCTTCCTTCCTTCCTTCCTTCCTTCCTTCCTTCCTTCCTTCCTTCCTTCCTTTCTTTCTTTCTTTCTTTCTTTTTTCATTCATTTATTCATTTCTGCACTTAGTTTGAGTGCCATTTCTGTGGTAAAGATTCTCAGAGTATTGCGAGTGCTCAGGCCTCTTGGAGCTATGAACAGGGCAAAGGGACTCAAGGTACAATTTTACAATATTTCTCAATGTTAACATGCTGCTCTGAGATCCAGATACACTGTATCATGTGCTGCAAGCATGTAAATAAACACAGTGCTGTGCGTTATCTTTGAAATACTGTGCAGTTATTTAAAACAAAATCCTGATGGGTTAACATAAAAAAATTAAGATGTAAATATCAGTGTTGTAATTTACAGTTGTACTACAAGATATATTATAATAGCAGTATTACAATATATTTTTCCTATTTTGTTTAACATTGTTATTTAGTATAATCACAATTAAAAAAATCATAACAATAATTAAAAAAATGGGAACTCTTTAATTTATATAAATCAAGCGTAGCGTTCTAGGTCACGATTAGTCAAGCTTGCATCAGCTGACTCTCAGCTGATCCACGTCTACCTATAGGAATATGACACCTATCACTGTATATATACAATATATAAGGTTCTTCAGTATTATCAGCAGCTATTGATGTTTCTCCTCAACTTGGCCCAGTCAGATTCCGCTTGAATCAGAATACATTTTCGAATTATGTTGTACTTAAAATCTTGAATGAATTAATTAATTCAATTGTCAATCATATTTGACGATAGTGGTCCTGACAGAACCAAGATTTGCTCAGAATCGTTCAGGGTGCGTTTCCTGTACAACGACGTAACTCGCTGCTTTACTACTACCATAGTACGTTGGACTGTATCACTGAAGAAATCAACTAGCTAGTCACGATTGTTTGCCGAAACCGTATTTTCATAAAATGGTAGTTCAACCATGTTGGTTAATGATGTCATGCAGGTGGTGGAGTATTAACTTCTTTTAATGAATCTTTTTGAGATCAAATTAATGCTAGATGTTTTGCTATAAATTACGGACATAGGATCTGATGACTAATATTTTCTTATTAAAAGTTATTTGCTTTATTTTCAGATTCAATCACATAGACTTCGATTCTTACGTAGTAGAGCACGTTCGCACAGACACACTATTAATAAACGGTGCTTTAAATTTCTTGACAAACTAAAAGACAAATTACATTTTTATGTATTCTCAATAAAAGATACTGATTGTACTGGATGTCAGCTTGCTTATTTTTCTCAAGATAAGAATCTATTGAGTCCACATGTCATGCAAACAAGAAACAATGCTTCTAACCACAACTGGTGTTCCAGTCATAAAACTTTGATAATGATAATGACGAAAGTTGCAACCAGTTGCCCAAAAATGCTTTTGGGAAATGCACCCATGGAGAGTATATACCCACTTTTTATAATTTAGTTTTTATTTTACTTCCCTACAAAATCATCTATAATCATTCTAGAATAATTAATTCATTCCAAATAGAGCTATTCAAGTCATTTGGTGAAAATTCTTGTGTTTTTTCAAAAAACTTATCAAAATGTCATTTTTTTTCAATATCATGCAGACCTAAATGCCATGATGTTTATTATTTCCAGTTATGTTAATTCATAACTTTCAATGATTGTTGTCCATTTGTCTTCAGAGCGTGATTCAGTGTGTGTTCGTGGCCATCCGTACTATTGGCAACATCCTCATTGTCACCACTCTCCTCCAGTTTATGTTCGCTTGTATTGGTGTGCAGCTTTTCAAGGTACTTAAAACCAACATAGAATTAAAACACTTATTACCTTCTTAATGTATGTTCCTGGTGTCATTTTGCATGATTGATTAGTTCCTAAGAAAAGTTTCAGTCAGTTCCTAGTTTCAGTCAGTCTGTCTTTTATTAAAATGTAATAATTTGGTTTGTTCCTGAAACAATATTCCGTTTTGGATGGCATTATGTGTGCCTACTTGTTAATGTTAATCAGCAGACCTATGTTTAATTGTGAAATCACTCTGTATTCACTTGCAGGGTCGATTCTACAGATGCACTGATGAGGCAAAACATACACCTGAAGAGTGCAAGTATGTTGTTTAGCCATAAATTTGTCGTTTTATTTGACCTTACAATGACTCACTGGGTAGTTGTCTGAGACTTGTGTGTGGGATTTTTTTCAGGGGCACTTTTGTGGTGTTCAAAGATGGTGATATGAACCATCCAATGGTGAGGGAGAGAGTTTGGGAGAACAGCGACTTTAACTTCGACAATGTGCTGATGGGCATGCTTGCACTATTCACCGTCTCTACGTTTGAGGGCTGGCCACAGTGAGGAAAACATTTAACTAAACAGCAATAATTTTGAATCATCCAAACTTTTAGTGTCTTTTTAATATTTTGGTATTTTCGCAGGCTGTTGTACAAAGCCATTGATGCTAATGCAGAGAACAGAGGACCCATCTATAACTACCGTGTAGAGATTTCCTTCTTCTTCGTCATCTACATCATCATCATCGCCTTCTTCATGATGAACATCTTTGTGGGTTTTGTCATCATCACCTTCCGTGAACAAGGAGAGGCTGAATTCAAAAACTGCGAACTAAACAAAAATCAGGTAAGTCTGGATTCAAGACCATCTTATTGGATTTTAAATAGATGATGCTAAGTTATATTTCTCTTGATTCATCTAGTCTAGGACTCATTTTATTTAATTTTTTTTTGTCTTCCTTGTGGTGTTCTTGTTCTCTAATGGATTCTCTCATGGTTTGTCTCTTTTGCTCACAGCGACAATGTGTGTATTACGCATTGAAAGCTCAGCCAATAAAGATTTACATACCCAAAAACCCTTCTCAACTCAAATTTTGGAAGATCATCAATTCCTCCCAGTTTGAGTACATTATGTTTGTGCTCATTCTGCTCAATACGCTTGCACTGGCTGTACAGGTACAAACAAACAAACAAACACACACACACAAACACACACACACACACGTCTACTTAGCTATCTAAATAGATTCAATTGTTTTAATATATAGCTTGTTGTACTGTAAATATCCCTTGTGAATAAGTAGTGTGCTAATTGTATTGAATGTCCACTTGTAGTGTACTTTCAATCTTGAAAGTATACTTGAAAAAAACTTTACTTGAAGATAATATAATATTTATGAAATGAAGGCCAGTTAATTGTACTTAAAGAGAGTACACTTTCATGACTGTTTTCATGACCCTTTCAGTTCGGTCACATTTGACTTAGTCAGACGTACTGATTGGGATCACGCTTCAGGGAGTCTGTCATCTTTGAGTATTGAAAAAACGAGCCAATGCACAAATGGTGTGTGAGATTTGCATCTAGCGCTCCGCCCCGCAGCACGGGTATAAGCACGGAGGCACACCGGCCCGGTGCCATTCTTTCCCAAGGTGCATGAGGAGGTTACTACTGTATGTCGTGGACAGCTCCTTTCATTGCCAGCAACCACCTTAGTACCTCCTCTACCCTCACACCCTTGATGGAGGAACGGTTAAGGGTTACAAGGCTATCCCTTCAGTGGAGCTGTCTGTCACGATGCAACTGTGTCCGGGAACCACTACCTCATTGGAAGGGTGATCCTCGTCTTCCCTCTCGGGCCTGTAAGTTCTGGTCCGTTCTCACAGGCTCTTCCACCCTGCATGCCATGGTGTGCACACGTCCTGCCCCGGCAGCCTGCTGCTGCCTCCACCCATCCGCCGGTGGCAGATGCTGCTCCAGCATATCACTCAGTTGGGTCTTCGGGTCAACTGGAGAAATAGCAAACTCGCCCCTGTGCAGAGGATCTCATTTCCTGGTATGGAGCTGGACTCGAGTTCCACCAGACGCCACACCTCTCAGAGGATCGATGTCTGGCGGGGCTGAACTGCTTGAATACTGTCAAGAGCAGAACAAAAGTCCCTCTGAAACTTTTCAGAGGCTCCAAGGGCATATGGCATCTGCATCCTCTGCTCCGCAGAGCATTAACACTGCTCGGATTGCTTCATATGCCTTCACGGCCAAGTCCCATGAGGAGCGTGGCAGAGCGGCACGCTCCGTGTGACAATCCCCCCAGTCTGCCGCCAAATCTTCAGCTCATGGCCAACACCCTTGGTTTCTCCTGGCAGAGTGCCCCTAGAACAAGTGTCCAGGTATGCTGTGGTCTTCACAGATGCCTCCAACACTGGCTGGGGGGCCACGTACAATGGACATGCAGTAGCGGGGGTCTGGGCAGGTCCCCAACTGCATTGGCACATCAACTGCCTCAAGTTGCTGGTCCGTACAGACAACACTGCAACTGTTGCGTACATCAACCATCAAGGTGGTCTATGCTCCCATTGCATGTCGCATCTCACCCGCCATCTCCTCCTATTGTGTCAGAGGCATCTGGCTCTCTTACAATTAGGTCACCACTGGCAACACATGTTTCAAGTTGAAATGCTATATATTTGTATTATCAGAATTGGAAAAACGAATTGATCCTACAATATTTCTCATATCAGCTCCTTTGGAGAGGTTCTGCATAATTCCCTGCCAATCATGTGTAGTCTAGTCCATTAATGAGATTATGTCACTGTGACCCCACAGCACTATGAGCAGTCCAAACTCTTCAACTCTGTGATGGACATCCTGAACATGATCTTCACTCTGCTGTTCACTATTGAGATGATAATCAAGCTTCTGGCTCTGAGACCTTATGTGAGACTTGCTGGACACTTTCTTTTCACTTTGTTCCAATGGTTTGATAACACTTCGAACACGTGTTTGTGCTTTTACATTTGTGGTTTTTGCTCTCTTTCCCTTTTGCTCTCTTTGTTGTGGATTACACAGCATTATTTTATAGATGCCTGGAACTCTTTTGATGCACTGATAGTGGTGGGCAGTTTGGTGGACATCATGATTGCAGAGTTCAGTGTATGTTTTGGTGTGACAATGATTAAAATACTGTAAAATTTGTTATCTTAAACACACACTCATTTATCAACTTTTGTTATGTCACATATCTTCTGTTTCCTGCTCCACTGTGTGCTTTTGGAACATCCTGTTACTGCCTCAGGGGGGAGGTGGCCATGGTGAGGTAAGAATATGCCACAGAATGAAGAATGAAGGGAAATGCAGTTTACTCACCTTAATAATCAGCTAAATAATTATTCATTCTTTGCAAGCTTGTCTATTGTTTTTCAATAGTACACAAAATTGTAAAATACATACATTGTACATTCAAAATGTGCAATTAAACATTAATTGTCATCAGTAAGAATTTGCTGGTGATTTGCTTCAATAATTTTCAATTAATACACCCACAACTCTGTGAAAATCAGTGAAAATGTGACTTTCCTATTGGTAAATAAGACACTGTGTTGTTGTTTATGCACACTTATTTTGTAAATGCAATCAATCGACATGAAAAAATGGTGCTGTTATGTTGATATTGATATACGTTGAAATTTGCAGTCCTGTTTTATGTGGCAACACAGAAGGTTCTAGAACTGCACTATAGTATTTATATTTTACATTATATTATGTCTATATCACAATTAAATTGGCTTTGTATATTTTTGTAGTTCAATATTTTTTTTATTATAGGCTTTTATGACTTTTATTAGTGTTGAGTTCTTGAGCTTTCATGATCTTTAAAGGACATGTTTAATGTAATTGAATCATTTGATTGTCTTTGGAATTAATTTTGTCTTGACCATTTCCCAGTTTTACATATTTTCTGACCCTTACCCTTAAACAGGCTATTTGCTGTCAGGTCTAATGTAGTTTTCACTGCCTGTCTCTTAGCAAAACCTTCATTATATTGTGATTGCTTCACAAAACATTTCAGTTTGAAATGCGCCACTGGCATGATCAAGGACCTTTGTTAACTGGACTTTTTAAAATGATACATAAATATTTGGTATGTTGTTCTCTTTTCCCACTTTAAAAGGGGAAAGATGGGGAGAGCGCTAAAGTATCCATCACTTTCTTCCGTCTTTTCCGAGTTATGCGATTAGTCAAGCTGCTCAGTAAGGGTGAAGGCATTCGAACACTCCTTTGGACCTTCCTTAAATCTCTACAGGTGAGAAATTTAGGAAACAAATCATCTCACTAGACTCTCATTCTCAATTCTCTTTTTTGCATCATTTCCACCTATCTCTCTGCTTACCTTCAGGCACTGCCATACGTCGGCCTACTCATTGCTATGATCTTTTTCATCTATGGTGTGATTGGAATGCAGGTGGGTTCATCTTTATACGTTTGTATATGTTCCTCTCCCTCCCCTAATTTGAGAAACATTCCAGATTGGGATATTTAAACTCTTTGCTGTGGTTCCAGTCATTTGGGAAGATAGCTATTGACGATGATACTGAACTGAGTTCGGAACAACAATTTCCAAACCTTTTTCATGGCTGTACTTCTGCTTTTCAGGTAAGAGTACTGTAGCCTTAGGTTGATTTTTGACTTGAGTTTGGATAATGATCTGCTTTTTTATCTGGTTAGAAAATGGTTTCACGTAATGGTTTGTTGCATGTCTTCAAACCCAGATGTGCAACGGGTGAACAGTGGCAGGAGATCATGCTTGCGGCACTGCCAGGACGTCGGTGTGACCCAGAGTCTGACTTTGAGCCAGGGGAGGAGTACAGCTGTGGAAGCAACCTGGCGTACCTCTATTTCATCAGTTTCTTTGCACTCTGTGCCTTCCTGGTAAGGGATAAAACATCAACAACAACATTGCCTCCCAAAAGTTTTGCATTTCCACCCAGAAACACTGCATTCTGCTCCCAAAACGTTAACATCCTGCAAAAGTTTTGTGTTAACATTCTCAAAAGTTTTGCGTTAACTTGCATACATTTTGAATTCTCTTGCAGATGTTTTGTGTTAACTCGCAAACGTTTTGACTTTTGCTGATAATTTACTCACCCCCATGTCATTTAAGATTTACTCACCCCCATGTCTTCCTTTCTTCAGTCGAAAAAAAATTAATGTTTTTGATGAAAACATTTCAGTATTTTCTCCATATAATGGACTTCAATGGGAACCAAACGGTCCAAGGTCCAAATGAGAGTTTCAGTGCAGCCTCCTAGGGCTTTAAACGACACCAGACGATGAATAAGGGTAATTTTGGCATGCTGTCCGAGGAGAAGACTCATGTGCCGTTCTTTGTTTATGTTTAAAAGAAAAGCTTAACTTTAAATCACCCAGAGTTTTGGCCAAAGCCATTTTTTGAGAAACGCTGTTGAAAGTGGATTGGACTGAGCACCACAACACACTTGTAGCCAATCAGCTGTAGGGGGTGTGTACACTCATAATGGGGAGGAGAGAGTGTGAACAAGAGGGATATTTCAAAAAAAGCTGCAGAAAGAGAGATTGTTGTTGTTGTTATGTTTGCTATAGTAAAAGGACAGTTTTGAGTGTCAAAGTTTGTTTGCAGATGATTTGTTCTTACTTGTCATCCATTCGTCATCTTCGCTTTGTTTTTTATGATTAGCTTCAGCTTTAATAAAGAAACATCCACCCTTGCATTGTATGTTTGTGCTTTTTGGTTTTTGATTTCAAATATCACAAAAGTTTTGCACTTGCAAAAGTTGTGTTGATAGAAAATTGGAAAACCTAGTGTTTGAAATTATATGAAGTTGCTTTTCGAAGTTTGGTCATTGTTTTTGCTAGCAAATGCAAAGTTTTTTTAGGGAATGCAATAGTTTTGAGAGAGAATGCAAAAGTTTTCAGCGAACATACATTTATTGCGAAAATATATAACTTTCAAATTTTCTCTGAAAATAATAAACAAATTTGTTTAGTGATTAATCTGCATTTTCTCAGATCATTAACTTGTTCATCGCTGTCATCATGGATAACTTTGAGTATCTGACTAGAGACTGGACTGTGCTGGGCACTCATCACCTCGATGAGTTTAAACGAGTCTGGTCAGATTACGACCCAGAAGCCACGTAAGTGAATTCACACAAAACTTGATGTCTTTTTTATGAGCGCATGATTAAATCCCAGTCTTAAATGAGTATGTTAATAAAATTAATAAATACTGTTGCATTTCTTTGCATCAGGGGAAGGATTAAACATCTAGATGTAGTCACCATGTTGCGCAGAATTCAGCCTCCGCTGGGCTTTGGGAAACTCTGTCCACATCGAGTAGCATGTAGGGTAAGGACATTTGGATTTATACAGTCACTGGTGGATAATGAAATGAGTGAAAAGTCCTGTAGACTTGTATTTTAGAAGGAACCCAAGTCTCTTGTCTCCAGTGTCACATGATCCTTCAGAAATCATACTGAGCTGCATTTATTTGAAAAAGAAATCTTTTGAAATCTTTTGTAATATAAAAGTCTCTACTGTCACTTTTGATTAATACGGTGCATCCACATTGGTGTATATAGAGGTGGTGTATGTAGAGACCAAAATACCAGAGACTTGTGAGTTTCATCAAGCAACCACCCAGAACACACTAGCAGGCCCATTTCAACATGGAATAGTGTCCTGGCAACCATTCATATCTAAACCCTTCTGTTTCTCTCTGCCCATCTCTCTCTTTCTCTTTGGCAGAGACTGGTTGCTATGAATGTGCCTCTCTATCCTGATGGCACTGTGTCCTTCAATGCCACACTGTTTGCTCTCGTCAGAACTTCACTTAAGATTAAAACAGACGGTTGGTCTCCTGCACACACACACACAAACTCACTAACATACTATCAATACATGTCTGTCAATTCTGATGTTCAAGTGAGAAAAATGTCTGATGCTTATAGATTTAAATATGTTATGTGCTTTTAGACAAAAACTACAGCAAAAATTAAGCATTTTTTCTATCCTAAATACAGTAATACAATACCTTTCCATTCAACACAGGACCTATTGACCAGCAGAACGAGGAACTGAAAGCTATCATCAAGAAGATCTGGAAACGTACCAAACCCAAACTGCTGGATGAAGTTATACCTCCCCTGCAGGTAGAGTGTGTTACAATAATATCTTTTTATTGGCTTTCTGTGCTTGGCTTTCTGAAACCCTGTTCTCTGTGGTCAACAACATATCACGTCCACCAGACTCGCTTGAGCCTCATCTGTATTCATCTGCTTACTGTAACTCCTTAATGTCATTTTTCAATTCCAAAGTACACAAGATTCACCAGCAACTGACTACTAATACCTGTCACAGTTTGTCTCCTTCAGTTCTCCTGACACCTTTTTCTCGTTCATTTTCAAGTTTCTCACTTCCCTCTGTTGCTGAAATATTGGACATTATTAGTATAACTTTTATTATTATATTAGTCAAAACCAACTACCGTACTTGTCAGCTAGACCCTTCCTACCACCTTAGTAAAAGCCTGCTCACTCTCTCTTCACAAATAACTACCATTATCCATTCCTCTCTGGTATTGTTCCCTCATCTCTAAAATCAGCTGCAATAACTCCTATACTTAAGAAGCCTGGTGCAGACCTCAACAATTTCAATAACCTCTACCCCATCTCTAACCTACCTTTTCTTTCTAAAATCCTTAAAAACAGTTGCATCTCAGGTCCATGCACACATCTCCGACAATAACCTCTATGAACAATTTCAATCTGGTTTCCATCCCTGCCATAGCACAGAAACAGCTCTGGTAAAAATCACCAATGATCTTCTCGTGGCAGCTGATTCGTGAATGCTAACTATTCTTATCCTCCTTGATCTAAGTGCAGCCTTTGACACCATTTCTCATAACATCCTTATTGACAGATTTGTCTCTATTGGTTTCACTGACGCACTCTTGGACTGGTTTATATCATATCTCTGCCCAGCGGAGGCTGAATTCTGCGCAACATGGTGACTACATCTAGCTCTGTCCTGGGGCCCATTCTGTTCATTATCTGCTTCCTGTTGGCCATATCTTCCGTAAATTTAAAATTTCCACTGCTATGTGGATGACACCCAGCTCTACCTGTCCACGAAACCTACTGCATCTCTCCCACCCACCTCTCTCTCTGATTGCCTATGATTGCCTAATGGAAATCAAATTGTGGTTCTCTTGTAACTTCCTCAAACTTAACAGTGACCAAACCAAGGTTCTCCTCATTGGTAAATCCACTTTGACTAAATCCACTTGGACTAAATCTGACAGTTTTTCTCTTACCATTGAAGGACATGCAGGCTTAGCGTTAACACTGTGATGAATCAGAATTGCCTCAATAAATGCCCAACAAGTCCTTCCCTTCCCACTCAAAAAAGTTACCTCTTCGGACAACTGAAGATCTGCATTTTTTTGTCTTTTTAAAAATCCATCTCTCTACGTTTTTAGGGAATGAGGTGACTGCAGGAAAGTTCTATGCCAGCTTCCTGATTCAGGACTACTTTAAAAAGTTTCGTAAGCGAAAAGAGAAAGAGAGGAAGAAGAAAGGCAAAGACAAGTCAGCCTCTCTCCAGGTAATACATTATGACATAATGACAGGTTTGTGTGTGTGTGTTGTCTTTTCTTAACTTTTCATTTTTCTTTTTTCAGTATACGCTTATAAAGGATCTCATTGATTTACACCACAAGCTATTGGAATTTCATCTTACTTTTTGGCCATATAAATGTATGCAAATTGCATAATTTTGCATAAATTTAAATTTTTTTCTCTCCTTGAGTATCAGCTCCATAGTCTCATTCTACATACTTTTTAAACTGTTATTCTGTGCAACCCTAGTGCAGCATCACTGGATTACAGCCTGTCTTTGACATGACTCTCCTCTTGTGTGGTCCAGGCTGGGTTACGCACACTACAGGATCTGGCCCAGAGATGCGTCTGGCTATGGCAATGGAGGATGAGGAAGGGCTGGAAGGGCTGGAGGGGAGATGATTGAAGAAGAAGACTTCTTCAGGGTGAGAAAACTCAGCAGTAAAAAAAATTCAGTGGGAATAGTAAAATGAGAGTGCTTTTAAACTAACCGACAGCATGCCAGATGCTGTTAATACCTTAACCAAAAGTGCCCCTATTATTCCATTTTAAAGTCTCCTACTGTAGGATTACATGCCTCAAAGTTCAAAGAACTTTGTCCGTTTACATAGCAGTAACGCATTGGTTTTACTATATCAATTAAGCCAGAGTCCTCATCTTTTGGAAGTGCATGCTAAGTGGGTTTGCTTTTGAGAAGCACAGAAAACAGTGTCTTCTCCACATGTCGACAACATGAACGAAAAGCTACAAATAAAGGTGGATCAAAGTAGACGTTGTTTGTGGACAGCCAATTAAGAACATTATCCAAATGTGTTACAATCCTCCTAGGTTTATAGAGCAAGTACGACTCATTTCAGGCAGTTGAGAATCGTTCCTTCTTTTGGAGGACAATAACGTCCCGGGTTACGTATGTAACCCTAGTTCCCCGAAGGGACGGACGCTGCATGTAATCGCAGTGGGAACGCCCCCAGCGTCAGCGCGTCTGAAGCATGAATGAAATCAGTCAATGGAGAGTGAGCGTACGGCGAGTGACGTCATTGACCAGGAAGCTATAAGTGTCCCCGGAGCACAACAGACGCCAGCTCAAAGTTACTGAAGCAAGCGACCCGAGGGGATGCCGGGAGATTAGATTAGATTAGATCCTTTTATTAATCCTTTTCAGGAAATTACAATGTTACGGTAGCTTCAAGACAGACCAAATATCCAACATATCTAACATTCACTTAGAACATATAAATAGTTTGAGTTAAAATATAAAATATAAAAATAAATAAGTAGATAAAAAGTAGATAAAAAGTCATTTCTGTGCATTGTGAAGTCGTATAGCAGCTGGTATGAATGACTTCCTATACCGCTCCGTTTTGCACATTGGCATCCTCAGTCTTTGACTGAAGGTGCTGCTATTTATCACCTTCAGGTGGTGGATTGGGTGTGCAGGGTTGATCAATATTGATTTCAATTTATTCAATGTTCTAGCCTCTGCCACTTGCTGAACCGTCTCTAGTTCAGCCCCAACCACCGAGCCGGCCTTCCTGATAAGCTTGTTCACTCTGTTTCTATCTGCTGCGCGAACACCATCCCCCAACAAGCCACAGCGAAAAACAGTGCACTGGCCACCACTGTTAGATAGACACTGCGGAGCAAGGTCTGACAGACACCGAACGAACTTAGCCTCCTTAAGAAATAAAGTCGGCTTTGCCCTTTTCAGAACACCGCCTCCATATGGCTCCTCCAGTCCAGCTTATTGTCAAGCAGTACACCAAGATACTTGTGAGTGGTCACCAGCTCCACCTCGGTGCCGCCGATGGTTATAGGTATTGTTTGGATCCCCCCTGCCTCCTGAAGACCACCACCATCTCCTTGGTTTTTGTGGTATTCAAATGAAGATGATTATCCACACTCCATTTCACAAATTCGTTGAGTGTTGCTCTGTACTCCTCCTCATCACCTCCTCTTATAAGGCCAACTACTGTAGTGTCATCTGAGAATTTCTGTAAGAAACATCTATCAGTGTTATATTGAAAGTCTGCTGTATAGATGGTAAACAGGAACGGAGCCAGCACAGTACCCTGTGGCACACCTGTGCTGCTAAGGATAGTGCTCGAGACATTGTTCTGCAGACGTACATACTGTGGTCTAAGGGATAGATAGTCCAAACACCACAGGACCAGTGATGGATCCACCTTCATCCTATCCATCTTTTCCCATAGCAGTCCCGGCTGAATGGTGTTAAAGGCACTCGAAAAGTCAAAGAATGTGATCCTCACAGATGCATCATGAGTGTCCAAGTGTGTATGCACCCTCTGCAACATATAAATGAGGGCATCATCAACACTGATGTTGGGTTGATAAGCAAACTGTAAAGGGTCCATTTGAGTTGACACACTAGTCTTGATTAGTGTTGAGTATGACAGATCATGCAGCGTCCGTCCCTTCGGGGAACTAGGGTTACATACGTAACCCGGGACGTTCCCCTTTAGGGACTACCGCTGCGTGTTATGCGCAGTGGGAACGCAATACCCACATCCCCATACGACCAAACCCCCGTCGTGTGTCATTAGGAGACACAAATCGACGAGAGAACTTGAGCCCTGGGAGTGGAGCTAAGGTCAAGGGAATAAAATCTGACGAAAGTGTGCGGTGAGGACCAACCTGCCGCATCACAAACGTCCTGAAGGGAAGCTCCTGAAAGAAGAGCTGTAGAGGCAGCCATACTCCTAGTAGAATGGGCCCTTACAGCCAAAGGTGAAGGCTGACCGGCCGAAACATAAGCAAGTGAGATGGCCTCAACCACCCACTTGCTCATCCTCTGCTTAGATACCGGACAGCCCTTCTTAGGTGACCCAAAACAGACAAACAACTGTTCCGATTTCCTCCACGGGGCCGATCTGTGGACATACGCATCTAAAGCCCTAACGGGACACAGCAAATTAAGTTTCTCCTGGTCTGACGTCACAAAAGGCGGAGGACAAAAGGCCTGCAGTACTAAAGGTCCAACAGAAGTGGTTGGTACCTTAGGAACATACCCTGGTCTCGGACAGAGAAAAGCCTTTACCATACCAGGAGCAAATTCCAGGCACGAGGGAGCCACCGACAGTGCTTGAATATCCCCAATTCTTTTAAGAGAAGAGATAGCGAGAAGAAGGATAGTTTTAAGAGTAAGAAACTTTTCTGAAACTTCCTCGATGGGCTCGAAGGGAGCTAGGGAGAGACCTTCTAGGACGATGGCCAGATCCCAAGATGGTACCCTCGTGCGAACTGCGGGCCTCAGCCTCAAGGTGCCACGAAGGAAGCAAGATATCAGTGGGTGTCTCCCGAGGGACCCTCCACTTGAAGGGGCGTGGTAGGCAGCTGGGGCCGCCACGTACACCTTCAGTGTGGAGTGGGATAACCCAGTGGAGAGACGGTCCTGCAGGAAATCCAGCACTGTACCAACTGGGCAGTTAACTGGGTCCTGCTGGCGCTCTCCACACCAAGAGGTGAAAAGTTTCCACCTCGCAGCATATAACCTCCGTGTGGCGGGAGCTCTGGACTGGAGGATGGTCTCAACGACCTCAGCCGAGAGACCGGAATCTATGAGCTGGGCCCCCTCAGTGGCCAAGCCCACAGCCTCCACAGTTCTGGGCGGGGGTGAAGGATCGACCCGCTCGCCTGAGAGAGTAGATCTCTCCTGATCGGTATCTCCAGGGGAGAGCCGTCGAGGAGAGAAATCAGGTCCGCAAACCACACTCGAGCCGGCTCAGAACGGGGCAATTAGCAAGAGACTGAGCCCGTCCCGGCGAACCCTCTCCAGAACTCCCGGGAGCAGAGCGATCGGGGAAGCGCGTACAACCGAGACCTCGGCCACGGATGTACCATCGCATCCAACCCCAGCGGGGCTGGATGGCTGAGGAGAACCACAGCGGGCAGTGTGACGTGTCTCGAGAAGCAAATAGGTCTACCTCGGCACGAACCGAAATGTTTCCATAAGAGCTCCAGCCACCTGGGGATGAAGACTCAGCAGGTGCAGGTGACAACACGAGCAGGTGACAGTCATGCCTGCATCGTCGTCGAAATCCCACACGACACCGAGAAAGTGGTTCTCTGTAATGGAGAAAGAACACTCTTCTTCGCGTTCAGCCTCAACCCCAATCTCTTGATGTGAGCAAGAACGACATCTCGATGTCGAACCGCCTGATGTTCCGATTGAGCTAGAATTAACCAATCGTCTATATAATTCAGAATACGGATGCCCTGCAGCCTGAGTGGAGCTATAGCTGCATCCATACACTTCGTAAATGTGCGGGGTGACAGTGCTAGGCCGAACGGAAGAACCCGATATTGGTATGCTTCGCCCCCGAAAGCAAACCTCAGGAACTTCCTGTGTTGTGGGAGGATAGATACATGGAAGTAAGCGTCCTTCAGATCTATTGTGACAAACCAGTCCTCGGATCTGATTTGTGACACGATCTGTTTTAGAGTGAGCATCTTGAATTTGAGCTTCCCTACAGTGCGATTTAAGAGACGCAGATCTAAAATGGGACGCAGCCCTCCATCTTTTTTCGGAACGATGAAGTACCGGCTGTAATATCCTAACTCCCTGCTGGGTGGAGGAACCCGTTCTATAGCCCCTTTTTGCAGCAGAGTTTTTACTTCCTGATCTAAAACCAGAGCCTGCTCGGGGCCCACCACCGTGGGCAGAACCCCTCTGAACCGAGGTGGATGCGTTCTGAACTGAATAGCGTACCCGTTCTTTATAATATTCAGGACCCACTGAGAAACATTGGGAAGCATTTCCCATTCCGCCAGGAACTCTACTAAGGGAACCAGCCTCTCGAGGCTGGCCTCTGGATGAACGTCCCGAGTGACAGACACAGCGCCCTCTAACATATTGGCAGGAAACAGCTGGTCTGAGCACTCCACAACCCCCTCGGAGGGGCGAGCGTCCCCTCGGGAAATCGCTCGCGAGTCTCTCTACGCCCTGTATAGGCAGGGTTAGTAGAACAGACCCCTGAGGGCATCGAGAAAGACAGGGCACCGTGTTCTTGTGCGGTGAACTCAAGTCTTTCCCGATGGGGACCACCCTCAGAGTCCTGACGTTCAGCCCGTCAGGATTTTCTCACACGGCCTTCTTAGCGACAATGACTGTCCTCAGATCAGTCCTGCCCCGAGACGGCCGCGCCTGAGAGCGCCCCGCCTCGTCCCTCCAGTTTCTCTGTGGGGGGCACGGAGACGCGACACTCTGCATCTGCTGTGTTCTCTTGCGAGACGAAACTCGGCGGCTGGGGCTGCGCTCTATCAGCAGCCGCGGAGACACGCACTTTCAGCGGGATATATTTATGAAAAGCAGCCGCCTGTTTTTTCTCCTCTTGGAATTTCTCCGTGACTGAGTGTACGCGCGTCACCGAAGAGACCCGTGGGCGAAACTGGCGCGTTTAAAAAGAGAGCCTTATCTTTCTCCTTCATAGATGTTTGGCTTAACCATAAGTGCCTCTCTGTAGCCACCAAAGCTGCCATAGACCGGCCGATTGATTTTGCAGTCTCCTTAGTAGCGCGGAGGGCGAGATCTGCGGTCTGCCTGAGCTCGCTGATAGTATCTGCAGAAATCTCCCCCCCTCGCACACATCTTTCAGCATTTCAGCCTGATAAGCCTGCATAATGGCCATAGTATGCAAGCACGCAGCCGCCTGCCCAGCCGCCGAGTAAGCTTTCCCCACCAGCGCAGAAGTATTTTTCAGTGGTCTGGAGGGAAGCGCCGGTGCTTTAAGTGAAGACGCCGAAGACGGAGAGAGATAGCTCGCGAGCGTCTCCTCCGCCTTCGGCATCGTCACGTATCCAGCAGATTTCGCACCAAAGATATTACCATATGCATTTGACTGATTTGTGTAAATTCTGCTGGAAACCGGTCTAACCCACGTCTTCGATACCTCAGTATGAAGATCCGGGAAGAACGGCAAGCACCGGCGAGAGGGTTGAGGTTGTGCAGACAGAAATCTATCGTCTAATTTGCTTTTGACTTTAGACTCCTGTCTATCAGATGGCCACTCAATACTGAGCTTTTCGACCGCACGAGACAAAACATCCATCAACCCTTCTTCCTTTACAGTACAGTGTGACAAACTGGTTTCTTCTGATGTAAAACTCTCGACATCCAGCTCCTCAGAGCTGGAAAGTCTCAAGTCCACATCATCATCAACCTGTGCCTCCACCCGGGCAGAAGTAACCGCCGCAGCGCGTGCTTCCAGAGCCGGGTGAGAGGCACTGGATCCCGCCGGAGAAAGCTGAGATAAGGCGGAGCCCGTCTCAACCTCGCGGTGAGATCCATCTGCGATCCCCAAGACAAGCGTCGCCGCCCTGCCTCGACAGAAGCGGGACCCGAGCCTTGGGAGCTCGCAGCATACCGCTCTCCTCAAAGAGCGATCGCGCGAGCGCAATGTTCGCAGAGGAAAGCGCTCGCAGTGCTCACAATCGACTTCCTCGAGAGCCGACTGGGCATGCTGCACTCCCAAACAAGCCACACACAACTCGTGTGAATCCCCACCCGTGATGTAACGAGTACAGGGAGGAACACACTTTCTGTACTGTTCTCTTTTCTCACTCATTTTCTGTTTTTTTTTATATATATAGCTATATATATAGTGAAAAACTCCTGATATATCAGACAAACACAATCGACAGATTTCAGACACACACAGAGCTTGCTGAAGTAACAGAGCTGGCGTGGTGTGCTCAGGGGATACTTATAGCTTCCTGGTCAATGACGGCACTCGCCGTACGCTCACTCTCCATTGACTGATTTCATTCATGCTTCAGACGCGCTGACGCTGGGGGCGTTCCCACTGCGAATTACACGCAGCGGTAGTCCCTGAAGGGGAACTCCTTTTATTATGCACTTTGATCTTTGAAACTTTGTTGACCTTTACATTAAAATCAGCTATATCACACACTATGTGAAAGATAATATCCAAAAAAAGCATTATGGGGCTCTATAAATTGTAAATATAAGAAAAAAAATGATAGATGGATGTACTTACTATAGTAATAACAGAACATTATGCATAATTCTAACCCTAAACCAAACACTAATCTAAACCCTATTGTAAGTACAATTTGTTAATTAAAGGAGCACTTGGCAACTATTTCAACTTAATAATACCGTTTAGAAATAATTTGAATGGTTCAATAACCTGTTTTGGAGAGAATAGTGACTTTCCCTGCTCCCCCAGCGTTACCAGGTGGAAAACCAACTTTGCAACATGGGGACTAACGTCCCGGTAAATTGGAAATAGAAGTCTTGTGAGAAACGAGAACGAGCGAAAAACACAAACTGCTTTATGGCAATTCGACATAATTCTATGATACTGTGTATGATGTATTACCCACTTGGTAGACATAGCTCCACACGATAAAGTTGGCCGGCTTCGATAATAACAAATGCACATAAGCAGCGGTATAAAGCGGGAGGAAGGTGCCGCAAGTGAGTTTTTTTATGACAGTGTTGTGGAAATATACACTGCACAGCTGTAGTGGGAAACATGCCACAACAAAAGTGAAAATCAGCGAAGAATGGACTAGAGCCCAAGTGCCCCTTTAATATTATTCAGTGCTTAATTGTATTACTATACTATAACAAGGACACTTAAGAGAAAGTGTATTACAACTGTGTTAGTTACAACTGTAATTTAAATGTTTCCTTATGCATTATAAAAGTACTTTACAGACAAGTCTCACTGGAACAACAGTTAATTCTGTTTCCCTTGCCAACTGCAGAGTGACAGCGTCTTCAGTGATGCTCCTCCCACACCGTCTATGTCTACCCCTAGAAGCACCCCTATGCCCCCATCTGGACGAGACCTCAGTGAGCATTGAGCTTCCTCCTAGAATACGCAATGGGAGCTTAATGCTGGAGGAGGCTCTGTTGGAGTCCCGTCCGGTCTCTGCCCTATGCGAAAAACGAAGTGATAATGGATCAGCCTCAGAGATTGTCTCCCCTGCCCAGTAGGTGGGCCTCCAGTCACAGCAAACTCACCCCTTTTCGATGCTGAATACCAACCAAAGGTAAGGAGCACACTTGAGATAAGAGACAAAATAATAGAATTAGACCTGTATAATTAGAAGCTACTACACTGAATTTAGAAAACTCTAATGACTTGATTTGGAGTCTCAGGACCTGAAAAGCTGTTTTGAACAGTTTTTATTGGATGGGGTATTTGGTTAGGTTTTAGTTCAAGACAAAACTTTATCTGTTGTAAAGGGCCTGTAATTTCATAACAGTCAGTTCACTTTGAGATGCTCCAAAAACAAGATTTTCTTTGCAATATAACATTTTGGAAACTGGAAATACACCAAGTAGTCTGAATTTTGGGAAGTTGCAATGCTTGCCAAGCTTGACAGACATGCTGTGTAGATGTCATGCTCTCTAGTGTATTCTAAAATGGGAAAAGGGGAGGTTTTCAAACTTAACCTACCCAACGAACTTTCAGCCAACATCAGGATTGGCAGTAATAACCGTCAAATTTTTCTCAGTAACAATTTACAGTATTTTTCATTAAAACATGAATTACCATTACTACAGTACATTATATAATACTTATCATTACTTTTAGTTATTACCATCAACAAATTAGTTAATAATGATAGTTTGAAAGATCATGACCCCCTGGTGTACCTTCAAGGACACCTGGTTGAAAACCATGGCACTATGAAGTAATGAAATTTAATGGGACAGTTTGCCCAAAAATTAATATTCTGTCATCCTTACTGACCCTCATGTTGAACCAAACGCTAACACATTATTTCGATTGATCACTTTAGACATTTAACTAACTGTAAGTAACTTTGCAACTACATATCTACTACAGTAACTCTTATTAGAGTATTGGTAGACTATCTGCTTACTCTTTATTTTTATGCTCCCCCAACAGACATTCTACTGACTATGAGTTACTTTGCAACTACATGTTAAGTTATTCTACCAATCCAAACCCTGACAACTAACTCTAACCTAACAGTATATTAACAGCCTAAGTTAGTTGAAATGTAGTTGCAAAGTTATAATTAGTTGAATGTCTACTGTGGAACGTCAAAAGTAAAGTGTAACCGTAAAGATTACTGAAAATATAGAAAGTACACCACTGTTCGAAAGTCTGGGATTAGTCAGATTTTACAATGAGAGTAAAGACATATAATGTCATATAACTGCTGTTCTTTTAAACTTTCTAATCATCAAATCCAATCCTGAAAAAAATTGCATCATGGTTTACACAAACTCATTAAGCAGCGCAACTGTTTCCAACATTGATAATAAGAAATGTTTCCTGAGCACCAAATAAGCATAGTATAATGATTTCTGAAGGATCATGTGACACTGAAGATTGGGGTAATGATGCTGAAAATTCAGCTTTGCCATCACAGGAATAAAATCTATTTTAAAATCTATAAAAAATAGAAAATCAGGTCATTTAAATTCTAATAATATTTCATAATATATTTTTTGTGTACTGTTAATCAAATAAATTGTGCGTATGAAAGACTTCTTTCAAAAACATTAAAACAATCTTACCAACCCCAACTCACTACTGAACGAGTAGTGTTAGTGATACAGGCTTGGAACATCAGGAGCACGAGTAAATGATGACAGAATTGAACATTTTTGGAGAACTATCACTTTAAGGCACACATTCACACTAAGAGCAAAGAGACAATAAAACTATCCTAATTTTTTCAGTAACTGCTTTGTTTAGCTCCAATTGCTTGTTGCTGCTGCTTTGGCTTTTTAATGTTTCCTTTAACTCAGACTTCGAGACTTAGATGAAAGACTTAGATGAAACTTAGATGAAAAGAGCTGTCAGAAAAACGGTTTTGAGTGACAGGTACTTTAACTCCACAGAATCTAGTGGTTTAAAGGGAAAAGCTTTCAGGGCCTCGAGGACCAACAAAAGATCCCACATAAGAACCAACGGGGGAAGCGGTGGGTTAATCCTTCTGGCTCCTGTAAGGAAGTGGATGACAAGCTCGTTTTTCTTTAGCGACTGGCTGCGGATCGACTCTGTGACGCTGCAACGGCCGCCACGTAGACTTTAAGCGTTGATGGGGACCTTCCCTTATCCAACAGCTCTTGTAGGAAACTGAGCAGCCCCAAGACCCCACATGTCTGTGGGTCCAGGGATTTTTGTCGGTGCACCATTTGGAGAACACAGACCATTTCAGACGCATAAAGCTTTCTGTTAGAGGGAGCTCTAGACTGCAAAATCACCACTCTTTCTGGCAGGGCAGTGGGTACCTGTTGATCAACCATGCATTGATCAATGGTGGGTACCTGTTGATCAACCTGACTCGTTTGTAGCAAGAGGCCCAAGCTTGGCGACACGCTTGGCGAGACGAACGAACTGTGAATAGCCCTGCCTTATTGTGCTTAGCACCCATTCTGAAACCCTTGCCCTGTTTTATATATGTACAGCTAGGGGCCGAATGGCCTCCGGGTTCTGATCGCCACTCTCCGTGGGCCCCAAGAAACTGAACCGGAGGTGTGGGCGTGACGCGTGCACCCTCGGTGCTTGAATACGGCGGCTTGCTGACAGCAGTGACAGGCTGTTTCATATATGACGTCCCGATTGCCATAAATGGGGAGCATCTTGTGATCACTTTGTGATGCGCGAGCAGGGAACCACAGGGAAAATAACATAAGCGCCAGCAGATAAGAGAGCGTCATGACAGTTTTTGTGTGTTGGCATTTGTTTGCAGGGAGCTTTGATGTTTGAGAAAATAGGGGGTCAGTCTGGCCTCAGCGGGACTAACACTCTATTTCCTCATTTCGCCAGTGACGCATGCTTACGGGGGCAGGGTAGCTTTTCTTGTAACGCATTGACAATGAATACAAAATTAAGGATACATTTTTGGCTTCAATATCTCGAAAAGATGAATCTTTCTCATAGCATGCATGTCACATCCGATGGATTTCGCAGAAAATCCGACCCGGAGACTTCAAATAGAAATAGGAATACTGGCCTTCAGAGGTAATAGCAAAACCCAAAAGTGCACGATTGTAATGTGTGATTACAACCCCACACAGAGGCAATAAAAAAGGATTCATTTTAGAAGAAAAGTTACATATAGCACCTTTAAAATCTGTTCAGACTATAGAGAAACACTTGTTGCAGTTAGCTGGACGAAATGCAGGTGACTGTAATGTTTTTCATGCTTTCATATGGTATTTGAAGAACTTTTTTGTATATCATCTTACTGTATTTCTTATTAAACTTCATATTCAGGAATAATACAACTAGTGCTTGTGAATATATTCCTCCCCCATCTCCGGATGGAGGAATGCAAAATGGAGGAGTCGCAGGAGGGGTCCTAATTCCAGGAGGAAATGGAGAAGCAGTCACTGGAGAAGCCATACAAGTAAGAGGTGGAGGTGAAGGAGTGACGGAAAGGAGCAGTCACAGGAGGAGGAGTTACAAGATGCCAAACCCTCCAGAGCAAAGTGCTGTTAGCAGGGAGGACCCTCATAGTGCTGTCTCACATGATAAGTTAGTAGGAAATGTTTGACTACCCAAAATAATTCAAGGCCCTGATATACTTTAAACAATATCAAAGAACGAACTCGTACGACATCATTTCAAATCTAAATCAGGCCCAAACTAAATTAGTTTGGAGTTTATTTTCTTTACGAAACAGCTTGGTAAAGTGAACTTTCCAGAAAGGTTCGCTCCTGCTGGTAAACATCTTCAAAGTAATTGGTCCACAAATTGGTCCATATCGATTATTGGTCCATTAGCAATCATAATCCGCCATCCGCCGAATCCACCATTTTTGTCCAACAAAGCAGTCAGGATAGTTAGATCAACATTTTGTAGATCAACAGTTTGTAGATCAACAACTTTATATATATATATATATATATATATATATGGTATATATATATATATATATATATATATATATATATATATATATATATATATATATATATATATATATATATATGTATATATATATATATATATATATATATATATATATGTGTGTATATATATATATATATATATATATATATATATATAAAGTTGTTGATCTACAAACTGTTGATCTACAAATGTTGATCTAACTATCCTGACTACTTTGTTGAACAAAAATGGTGAATTCGGCGAGATCCACACATATATATATAGTATATATATATATATATAGTATATATAACTTGATTTTGTGACTTGATTTGATTAGAGTGCCAGAATGCAGAGCTGGTACACATGTACACATAGATATGTACACAAGATATGTACACATCAGAGCTGGTACACATGTACACAAGATATGTACACATCTTAACCACTGTTTTATTAACTCTGTCAGTTGTGTGGTTTGTTTTTTATTGAGAGGAAAGTGTGTTGCACATATTTGTATATTCATCCAAAAGCCACTCCCAGAAGGACGGCTGGCATAAGGATGTTCATTAACAGTACACTGCTGCAAAGGTTTTTCAAAAAAGAAAAATGTGAAAAACGAAAAAGAGCATTGTTGTGATTATATCGGGGCCTTCACATGACTGTGTCTGAATTTTACAAGCTCTTACAAATTTATATATCTGTCTGATTTTGTGATGATGTCTGAACAGACAGTGGTGTCCTGAGGTTCATCCGGCACAAATTGCAGCACCCAATGGGAGCAGTGAATGTGTGGCCCCAGTTCAGCCCATTGAAAATATCAGCAATAGTTACCAAGGCAACAGCCAAGATGTTGGTGGCTACAATGGCAATAGTTACCCTGGAAATGGCTACAATGGGAATGGTACCAATGGGATTGATTATCCAGGGAATCGTTACTCCAGCAATGGCTATAGCAGCAATGGCTACAATGGTAATGGTTATCAAAGTAATGCATACAATGGTAACGGATACAACAACAATGAACACAGTGGCACTGGTTTTGCTGCCCGGCGACGCATGCTTCCGCCAACTCCCTTAGGTAAATCCAACTGTTATCTTTCTGCACTGCAAAAAAAAAAATAATGTGTTAAACCTTGCAGTGAACCTAACATTGATTACTTTTTCCTGTATCTGTCAGGCCGAAAGCCCAACTTTAACATCCAGTGTTTGAGAAGGCAAGGCAGCAATGAGGATCTCCCAATCCCAGGCACTTACAGCCAAAATTCCCCACCCTGTAGGGCACGTATACAGGTAACTTTTCTCCAGATTTGGAATTGTATCTTTATACGCAGCAGAAAAGGACACCAACCAATGTTGACTATCACCAGAAGACAGAACGTCTCTTGCTCAGACAATCCATAACCCAACAATCAGAGATTTAACATGTTGAATTTACACATTCAGTAATCAAATATCAAACATGACACCGTGTCCTAAACAGACGTGATGTGATAAGATTTCAGCGATAAATCATTTGTCTATCCACAATATACGTGACGCAAACTTGATGTGCCAAAATCAATCAAATCCCACATCCAATCAATCAGAACAGCGTGTAGGCGGAGTCTCACGGCAAGTGCACAGCATCAGAGAGTAATCTTGACGCCATTTGTAAGAAAATGGATAAGTAGGCTACATAATCAAATTCACCAATATTACAACGTTTAATATACTCATCGATATGTGTAGTTAGGACAGCAAGCATTTTAAGTATACTAAAGCTGTAGTCTGGTGTTTTTCCTCAGTCACAGATTATTCTTTTTTGGAAGTATGACCAACATTAAAATTTTCACTCGGAAAATGTCATCTGAACTAGTAAGAAACATCCATTTTTGTTCTGGTTCTGACATTGCAGTAAATTGTGCTGATTAAATCTAACAATCGCTTATAAGTTATCATATCATGCAAAACTGTGAAAATTATACTTTGTTCTCAAATTGTTCATGTTAACAACGTAAGCAAGCATTGCGTGACTACACATAATGTCCTTCCAAAATTATCCTTGTTTTCACACGGGCCGGTTGCAGTCTCTTTTTTCTGTAGTCACTCCGAAGTCCGAATTAAGTTTTTTGCATTTTACAACGGGTGAATCTGTTGTCACTGGTGATTGTCGTTTGAACCTTTCTGGATCCGCCATCAAATTGATACGTTTGTTTAATTACATCAAGTATAGAAAAGGCTATAAATCTCCACCTCCAACATCCTCACAAGCAATATAGCTTATACTAGCCGAGACTCCTTCTTTATGTGTACAGATGTGACATAATGAAACAAAAGACATGCTTGAATCTCCTGCGGAAATCCACCAGTACCACTGGAATTAAAAACATAATTATAAGCTTACCGCTTTGAAATCGAGCTAAGGCCAGCAGATAGTTTTGAACACTGGCTGGTAATGTATTTTTATTCTATGTTAGTTAGTTATTTATTATTTTTCACATTTATATAAATAATCTATACACAATATAAATGTTACATATAATATAAATTTTTGCATTTATATTTACAATACATTTATCTTGTTACTGCTCAAGTTAATTTTTTGACTCTTACATACCAAAATAGATTATTTATGATTATAAAATCAAGAAAAAATACATTTGCATCTATAAATTACAATAAAAACCTAATATAACACAAATATGCAAAAATATTTTTAATTGAAAAAAAAAAACATGAAAAAAATCATTATTTTTACATAACATTATAATTTTAAAATTGTACCATTTAGATAAATGTTCGGACATATTTCTTTGTATCTCAGGCTTTACAGGGTTGAAAAGATTTGTTTGAAGTATCATATATATTCATATATAGAATAAGATTTATTATAATTAGGTGAATACGCCAGCAATTTACCATTAACACAAAATCCACATTGTGCAAAATAAAATAATAAACCATTAAATTCTGCTAATGACAAATTTCTGTTTCACTGTTTCCACACCAATAATGAAAATAATATATGTGCTCCCACAGACGCAAAACAGCTTCGACTCACGGCGGAGCAGCATTTCATCTGCGGTTTCTTCGGCCTCTTGGATGAACAACCAGGCCAGACGGGGTCCTCTTCTCTACGCCCCCTTATTCTAGTGAACGAAATGGGGGGCACTCAGGCAATGTGGAGTGACGCCAATGGCAGCGCCAGCCTGCCGGCGTCGGCCCGTCCCGGGTGGATTGGCAGTGGAATGGCAGGTGTAGCCCAGCTGCCTCGGGCGTACAACACTCTCAGAGTGCCCTCCCAACAGAGCTCCGGATACATCGAGAAGGGAAGTGCTGACAGCCTCGTGGAGTCGGTAAATAAGCTTACTGAATGGTGTATCAAATAACCCGAAGTAATAAGGATAGTTGTTATTTATGCAGGTTCAGTGACTATAAAAACGATTCAAGCAGGACTTTGTCTTTGTACAGCAGTGAATCATAGACTTTATTTTTTTTCCTTAGAAAAAGAAGAAAAAGAATCTTGAGAGGGGGTCATGAAATGGAAAAATCAAAATGTCCTTGATATTTAACGCATATAAGAGGTTGCTTTAAAATAAAACATGCAAGTTTCATACCTTAATGCCAAGTCCCCTGTCCATAAAATATGAGTTTTTGTTTTCCGTCCTTCTGAAATGCCAGATTTTGAAATTCACATTTGTGATGTCACAATTTTCTTCTACACCCCATTGACATGCTTTTTTAAATCAAAGTGGCTTGCTCTTAACAATAAGAGAACATCACAAGAGTGGTATAGAGAAAGACTCCCTTCCAAAAGATCAAAATATTAGAAATATGTGGATGGTTTTATTTACAAAATAGTTACAAGTTTATTTTTAAGTGCCTGAGCAATTGAACAAGAATCTAATGTCACTACGGACCTTTTGATCATCAGTTCATATAATATCATCTTATAAAAATATTTGAACATTCCGATGCAATGTTATTACTTCATAAGCGTACTTATAACCTCCTTACTAACCTCCAGAAATGCAAAGATGTGAATGTATTTCATGACACCTTTTAAAGTGAAAACAAAAAACTGATCTTCAATAATTCTGAATACAAAACTTTAAGCCCCATTTAATATGACACACCTTAATTACCAGTGCAATGAACTGCTTTTAGAAGACGCATAAATAGTGTGTAGTCGTTGGATTTCAGCTCTGTTCTGATCCATCTTCTGTGGTCTTCTTTTTTTTAAATCTTTTAGATCCTGATCTCTGAAGGCTTGGGTCTATATGCAAAAGACCCCAAATTTGTTGACTTTGCAAAACGGGAAATTGCAGGTGCCTGTCACATGACTATTGACGAAATGGAGAGCGCTGCAACTGACCTTCTAAGTCAAGGAAGGGCAGGGCAACGAATAGGACGCCTTTAAGGAGGAACTCTCTGATGAGATGAACTGTGTTATATCATACTTAAATGGGTTTCAGTTTGTTGGGGGAAGCGGAAATAAAATTGTCAGTGTGATTGCGATGTTCTCTGCATCACTTACTCAAATACATTCACCTCTTCATATTCAGCTCATTTGAGCAGAGTTATACTAAATTCCTTCAGTAGATATAAAGAACTTGTGACCACAATGACTTGTATATCCCAATTGCTTTGCACATAAGTTAAGTAAGAGCCTAATCAGACCACAAGATGTGATTACGAATCCTGAAGCAATTTCTAAAAGGATGACCAGATAGACTTTGTGAGATCATAATGGCAGCCTCTAAAATTGGTAAAATAATTTTGATTTGGTCAAACTTGCCCATTTAGGTTGAATGTATTTGTGCTTGTGGAATTTTTCATTTTCATAAGATTAATTAGCCTAATAAAAAGACAATAAAGAGCATCTATATCTATATACATATCTCTCATATGACTGGATCTCACAAACTTGCAGGGAAATGTTACTATTATAAATGTATGGGCTAATGTACTTCTCTCAATCAACACAAATCCAAATGTTTCCATGGTTGTGATGTAACATTAAATTGCTAACCTATTATTTATTTTGAAAAAGCCATGTGCTTCAATCGTATGGTAATGTTTACATAAATCATCATTCACATAAGAAAATATGTTTTGGTGTACTACCATCGGTGGTTAAGTTGACCGGCACAGCCCTATTTAAGTTTTCCATCAAAGGAAACTTTAGGATGACCATGGCACTCTTTAAAATTAAAAACACTTTATTGTCAGAGGGCTACATACAAAAAAAATCTAAAAACCCCACAAGTTTCGGCCCATGCATTCCTCGGGGAGAGCAACATAAGTTAACAATCTCAGTCACAGATGCAAGCAGTTTCATTCGTTAACACATCTGACAAGTTAACAGTTGTCATGTGTTTCAACATCTTTTGCAGCATTAAACATTCACCAATACATTTTAAAAAACACCACAAAAAATAAAGGACATCACAAGAAGGGAGTAAAATCCAAGTCTTCGTTCAATCCAGGATATTTATTGGCCTTTAATTTATAGATTCAGTTTTAGTTCTCTATTCCCTTTCCTGATAGTACTGTTCACATGATCAATACCTTATATTCTCAGGATAGAAGGGTTAGTGTTATGCATTCATATAAAATGTCTTGCCATATGATATTCTTCATTGCATATTTATGTTCAGCCAATCGATCCAATAACCGTCTATTTGTCCTTCCAATATAAAATACTTTACATTGAGGACATTCCAGTCTATGAATTGCATGAGTGGTTTGACAATAAAAAGTTTAATAGAATAGATCTTGTTTGCCTGTACATCAAGAAACGTTTTATCTTATCTTGTAACATTTTCACAATGATTACAGTGATGGCATATAAAGCAAGCCTTAGGTTTAACCCCTAACCAGGAGTGTCAACGAGTGGGTGGTAAATAGCTATGAACTAATTTGTCCCCTAAGGTTGAATAAAAAAAAAAAAATAAAAAAATTATCATTGGAGGATCTGGAAATACATTTCTCAAAAATGCATCAATTTGTAAAATACCCCATTTTTTTAAAAATAATAATTTCATTTTTTTCAGCGACTGTACTGTATGTAGTCAAAGTCTATTTATTTATATCTAACAAAGAAATAGTCTTGCATGTTGCATCTTTCTTCTCTTGTTTTTCTTTTTAACAAATCTTCCCTTGTCACATCTTTGCATATTCTCTATTTATACCCTTTATTTAAAAATTGTTTTTCCACACCCTTAGCTTTGTCCTCGAAATGTTGCTCTTTGTCACAATTATATGTAACTTTGAAATTGCCTGAAAGGTATATCCTTAATTAACTTAGGGATGACTTCTAGCATGGAGGATTGTATTTCAATCAGTAGAGACACTTTCCTTTTTTCCACTGGCTTTTGGATTAATGCAGAAAATAAGCTCTGTGACAAACGTTTCTGTGAAAAACAAGCTTATTTCAAATATGCTCTGTGACAAACCTTTTGATTCTTGCACGTTTTGCTCATCAGGGTAATCTTAAGAATCAAATGAATTTTTATGCCTAAATAACAATCTCCAGAAGTAAAACAGTAATCTTAAGCCGCGTTTTCACCGCAGGAACTTTCCCCAGGAACTAGGAACTTCAGGGTGGTACACGGTGTGTTTACACCACAGGAACCAGGGTCTGAATGAAGTTCCGGGTAAATTCCCCCCAGAAAGTCCCCAGGTGAGGTAGTACTTTTCAGAGTTCAAGAACTTTCGGGGTGGGACTTATGCGTTGAACATGCTGATTTGTTCTTACCACGCTATTCTTTCTGCCTGATGGCACGCGTTCGTCCCATCCATCTCATGGTCAATGTCCGCTGATAACAAACGTCTACTTTTAAATCTGAGCATTACGAGCTTTGTGAATACGCTTTGGGTGCTCGTCTCTTTTCTGCCGTTTTGTTAATTACCTTGTTAGTAAACCAATCGCACACAAAAGCAGCTTTTGCTAAACTAAGCCCAAAACCCCCTCTTCCATGCTGTACCTGTCCCACAATATCCCCAATTTGAAGGGCAGCCTTTGCCTCTACTACAGATTTCTTTGCTGACCACTTTCTACCAGTTTTTAACACAGGGGCTGCCTCCCTTACACATTTGTCACGTGACTCTACTAAGATCATTTCCAGCCTGACCTTGGCACACTTAAACTCCTCGGTTAAAGCAGAGACTGGCAGCTGCAATATTCCTTTACTATAAAGTCCCACTCTGCTGAGGCAGCATGGAACTCCCAACCATTTCCTGATGTATGAACTTATTAACAATTCCAGCTTATCAACTGTTGTCAAAGAAACCTCGTACACAGTCAGTGGCCACAGCAACCTCGGCAGTAGACCAAACTGAAAGCACCAGAGTTTTACCTTGCCTGGTAAAGCACCGCTGTTTATGCTCTTCAACCCTTCCACTACTTGCTGTCTTACTTCTCCCACTCAAACTGTGTCCTTTAAGATCTCCATCATACCATATCCCAAGACTCTTTACTGGCTTCTCAGAAACTGTTGGTATTGCCAACATTAATGAAGAATGTTTTATCTACTACCTTTCCTTTAACTATCGAAGATACTCTTTGATTTAGAGGGCTTAAATCGCGCTCATGCCCATTCAATATCATCTGTTAACTTCCTAAATAACCGATTAGTGCAGGCTACTGTTGTAGTCATGGTTGTCATGTCATCCATGTATGCTCTGATTGGTGGTATTTGCATTCCCAGAAGCCAAGCGCTCTCCTCCTACTACCCATCTTGATGGCCTAATGATTAATTCCATTGCCATAGTAAAAGCCAGTGCAGAAATGGTGCATCCTGCCATTATTCCAACTTCTAAGCATTGCCATGCAGTGCTAAATTTTGGAGTTGAGAAACTAAATTGCAAATCTCCAAAGTACGCTTTCACAAAATTTGTTATTGACATTGGTACTCTGAAAAAATCGAAAGCTGCCCACAGAAGCTCATGTGGCACTGAACCATATGCATTAGCCAAATCCAGGAATGTCACATGGAGCTCTTTCCTCTTTTTTGCTGACTGAATTTGTTGGCAGATAACATTGATGTGTTCTAAGCATCCTGAGAGCCCTGGAATGCACTTTTTGAATTGAAGTGTCAATGAAGCCATTCTTTAATAGGTAGGTGGACAATCTCTGGGCAGTAATGCTGAAGAAAATCTTACCTTCAACCTTCAATAGTGAAATAGGATGAAACTGACTGATGCTTGTAGCATCTTTTTCTTTAGGTATAAAGACTCCACCTGCTCTGCGCCATTCTCAAGGCACAACCTGTTTTTCCCATGCCACTTTTATCAATTTCCCCAAAATTCGCAGAACTCCTCAAGCACTCTTATACACTCTGTATGGAACTCCATTAGGCCCTGGAGATGATGAAGCCCTTGCCTTTCTCACAGCCTGCTCTACCTCTTTCCACTTAGGTGCACAGACCTCTATTTGGTATTCTGGTGGGTTGATAGGTGGTATGTCTGATGGAATTGACATAGGCTCATGCCTTTTTGCATCTGTATGCGTTTCCTCCAAATATCTCTCTAGCTCAACCCTAGATGCTTTTAAAGTACCATTCTTCTCCCTGCACGTTCCTTCTTTTTTGTAGCGTTTCCGTAGGCGCTCAGCTCTGCGTAATGTGGCTAGCTTATCTTTTTATGGCCCTTTGTAAGAGATTGAGTCCCTCCTTCTGACTTTGTTCTGCTCTTTTCCATTGCTTTCTCAGCTGTCTCCTTTCTCTAACTAACCCTTCAATTTTCTGATGCCGTCTAGACATTACAGGAGTAGTTTGTACTTTCTCTATCCCTTTTTTCCACACCAAACCTCTCACTTCTATATGTGTAAATGATGTCCCCAAATTTATCCAGCTTCTTTTCAACTGTACCAGTTAATCTTTACAATGCAAAAGCATAGATCAGGCCTATGCCTGTTGAGGTTCTTTCTCTCATGCTGGTTCAGTCTGACCGGGCTTCACAAGTATGAATATGTTCACCACTAACTGTGCAAGCCCTCATCTCCTCAATGACCCAGCTTTCAGCATGGCTTAAATCATTCCCACACATTAAGTCCCACATCATTCCTCTGTCAAAATTTACATAATTAAAATAAAATTTTCTTACAGAATCAAAATGAGTATACTTTCTAGGACAATGTTTGTTGCTGTTTGTCTGTGCTGTCTTAATTGGCCTTTATCCAGCTAATATTTTGTTCGACTTTATTTTCTTCCACAGATCAAAGACTGTGCTCGAAATATTATTCGCGTAAATTACATTCAATAAAAATGGCGTCTAGCCTAGTAATAATTCTTTGCCAAGCTGCAAAGAAGAGCTAACATCCCAGCTAACGTTAGTCAATGTAAGCTTCGTTTGTGCCATAAAGGTCTCCAACTTCATGGTCTCTCTTTCATATTAACGTTAACGTTTACCTAAATTGCAATGTTTACTCAGACGTGATAAAGAATTTATGTTTTTGTCCTAATTAATAATTCTTAATTTAATTCGGAATTCTTTATTTTCTGGAGGGAAGCATGTCAAAGGACCATGAACAAAGTTTAAACTGATCGATAATAACATTTCATCAGCAACAGTTCGAAAAGTTCTGAGTTAATGTTAAGGGAACTTCGATTGAAACTACGCTTGGCGTGAAATGTTGATGCTTGAAATTGAAACTTACCTCAAGTTCACCGTAATGGAGCAGGATCGAAAGGGATTTTTTTTTATTAATGCCAAGGTATCAAAAATACAAGTAGATTACAACAATATACAAACTGCACACAGGGAAAATAATGAAAGAAATACAGCACATATGCATACAGTATATCGAAAAGGGATTATTCCAAGTCCAAGTTGTGGCACACGTCACTCCAGTGATGAGGTGAGCATGTGCTGAAGCTTGCTGCAGTAACCATTGAACTCGGCTTCACACCAGTAAAAGGGTCTGAGCCGAGCTTAAACAGCCGTCACTGTCTGGTATATATTTGAAATAGCCAATAAAATGAATTGTAGACTCAATGTTGCTAACAAGAAGTTGTACATGCAGGCTATCCATCTCATCCCATTAACCCAAGTAAACACAGGATAGTCTATCTTAAACATTATTGGCCGGTAGAAAAAAATTTTGGCCGGCATTTTGTTTCTGTTATCCACCATAGCGATGTGCGAGTGATGTCAGTGGGCATATGCATGTAGCGCCCCTAGGCCTACTTCCTGGTACTAAAGGGCGTGCCTGGGCTCTTAAACTAATCCCAGTAAACTGTTTATAATATATAATTTTTGCTGACCTCCTGTTTAAATGTCTGTTTGTGTAACTTTACTGTGGCTTTAAATAACTAATAAACTTTTACCCCACAACCCTGTGCACTTACTTGTGTGTAACTAACTTAAACTATATTCACATGAAATATTATTTACATATTCAATCTATTACCCAATGATATCTTACACTAAATAAATGTACTCAGGACTCAGTTACTGAAATGTTAAACAAAAATAGTTTACTGAATGAAATAATAAACTCACCAAAAGAGTGAATTCTCAATTTAAACAAAACAACCACAAAAATAAGATAGATAAGACACAAAATGTATCAATGAAGTAAAGTATTAAATATAAAATTAAATCACATCAAACCTCAAGTTTGAATAAACCTCAAAAAGTAAAAGAAATCAAAGTGTTACTATTACCTCAATAGCCTCACAATGCAGTAAGCTCAGAAACTGTAGGCTACAATACAGCACAACACATCATGAAACACACGCGGGCCCACGCGCCACGCACACACACTATACGTGATTCACCCACCCCAGTCCTATAGCCGGCAAATGCAAAAACCCTAACAGTTAACCGTTGCAGGCCTGGAGCGTCGCTGGTGTTTCGGCGTGGCCAAACAAAATGACCCCTTCACTCCTTTTGGAGCAAACAGAAAGATTTAGAGATACCTTAATCCCAGGTGATGGTTCTTCCGTCAAATTACCACACCGTCACAGGGAGTCTCTCACACGCGATGACCAGGGCTTGGCAATCACTCACGCGACAGGCATCCTCTCAGAAAATGTCAATTTCAGCAAACCATCAAACGAACAAAATCTTCGGCTTCAAAGTTCACAATTCCGTCTGATTTGTGTTCACAAAACTTGAATAAAGTCCAACTGGCAAATATACAACGTTTGTCACATTATATTTACAGTCTAACTACTAAAACAAATGAGCAGGTCCTTGACGCAAATTCTCCTCAGCTCGTCTGTTTTTTTTTTCTTCCCCGGTTGCAACCTTTCCCTCCACGCCACTCCATCCATACAAAAGTCATGTTAACAAAATAATTTTTTTACCACAAAACATCAAAATACTATGTTACATTACACATTTCACTTCATCAATGAAATACTTTAAACAAAAACTCTTAGAATAAATTAAACACATACTTAAAACAAACACAATTGTATCTCAAACTACAGACTCCCATAAACCCTTTTTCTTGCCTAAAATGAATAAAATGGATATGAATTACAACAAATGTATTTGTTTCTTGTGCTTACTTCTAAATTTTAATTTATAACTTTAACATAATTTCTTTAGTTCTAATGTACAATTATGAACTTATTTAATAGTATTTAAATGCTTCTTAAGCCTGCGCTGACACCCTCCCCCCTTCTGAAAGCTGAGCATGTCCTCATGCGCTATCATTTAGACATGATTAAGTCCTTCTTTGGGGCAAGGATTAGCTAGAGAGCATCTAAAACATTGGACCATGGGATGACACAAAACTGTTTTGCACATTCCTCTTCTCAGGCTCTCGTGTTATATGAACCACAGTAAGGGGCTTATCGACTGAGCTTCCCTGGCTCATTATACTGAAAGCTGTGACTCATAAATCTTTATCTGTCTCTTTAGGACGCCCTTCACAGGTAAGTTCTTCCACAGGCACTTCCCATCTCCACCCACTTCACACTCAGCATGATGTTCCTCCCCTTCAGACTCTAAGGCATCCATGGGAATCTGAGTTGTGGACTAATTCGGTGTCATCTCCACAGGTGTTTCTCCCGCTTCTCCAACTTCCTGAGCAAGGCTTTGCTTCACGTCAGACACAGGGGTATTTTCAGGTAGGATTCCTCTCTCAGGAACAGCAGAAGGTATCCATCTGAACAGTTCACTCACATCATCTCCTGAGGGAAACATGACCCATTATGTTCCTCGTCAGATGAGGACCCTTCAAATCCATTTTCAGCATTCATCTCTCGGACTTCCTCCTTCCTTGTATCCATTCTTACCCGTTTCCTGATTTGTTTGGGTTCTGGTCACAGGACTGATGAGGGGTCTGTTTGCTCTCTTCAGGAATTGGCAACCTCACAGACTCTCCTATGGTTAACAGTTGGTCTCTATGAAGTGTCCGTATACCTCCCATTCCTCTTTCAGGTTTCAATCTGTAAACAGGTAAGTCTGGCAATTTCTTCACAACAATGTATGGCAATGGATTCCACCTATCCTGTAACTTGTGTTTGCCTGTCAATCCCAAATTCTTTATCAACACTCTGTCTCCTTGTTCCAGAGTATGATGTCTCACTCTTCTGTCAAAGTTTTTCTTGTTTCGATCATGGTTCTTTTGCGAAGCTTCGGATGCAAGTTTGTAAGCATTCTGCAGCTCTTTCTTCATGCTCTCCACATACTGATGGAACTTCACTGCATCCTTCCCATCAGCAGAAGTGTTAAAGCATACATCAATGGGCAAGCGGGCTTCTCTTTCCAAACATGAGTAAGTATGGTGAATAGCCAGTAGCCTCATTCTTCGTACAGTTGTACGCGTGGACTAATTGACTGATGCTCTGACTCCATTGTGACCTTTTGCAGGATCCAGCGTGGCTAGCATCAACAGTAGCGTCCTGTTGAATCTTTCTGGTTGCGCATCACCTTTGCGGGTGGTAAGGTGAGGTTTCGAGACTTACGGATGCCTAACATCTCCAAAAGGTCTTTGATAAGGCGACTTTCAAAGTCTTGCCCCTGATTCGGAATGGATTCGCGAAGGTAATCCATAATGCACAAAGAATTTCTCAAACAGGGTCTTGGCTACAGTCATTGCTTTTCTGATCTTTGCACAGGCAACCTGGGTCGTAGCGTGTGAAATGATCTATTACGAACCAACACATTTGCATCCCTTGGAAGTCTGGCTCAATAGACAAGAAGTCTATACAAACTAGGTCAGTGGACCTGTACTTGTGATCTGACCCAATGGAGCAGCTCGCTGTGGAATTGACTTCCCTTGCGATGCATCTCCACAGTTCTCTGATCGTAACTTCTCAATTTCAGTGTTCATTCTCGGCCAGTAGAATCGTTCCTTCAGGAGTTCAGTTCGTCCGTTTAACTCCAAGGTGTCCAGTATCATCGTGTAGGGATCGCAGGACCATCCTGACGGTATTTCTCAGGTAAGACTAACTGTTGTCCTTTGTCTCCAGCACTGTTGGTTCACCACTCTGAAAAGAAGATGATTCTTCACAACCAGCTTGGGACTTTGTCTTTGCAGGAGCACTATGCTTGGATCTTGATTCTCTGGCCATAGACTGAAATCTCGGCCAGTCTCGACTGCTTTCTTTATCGACACCTATGACTGAATCTTGTTCTTGAGCTCTTCTCAAATCATGGTGGCTCAATTGTTCCAAGTCACTTATCTCCAACTGTGTCGGACAAGCGTATACACTGAGGAACACACTTGGAATTGGCTCCTAATTGATCTATAAGTCTGTGTGACCCAGTTTTCAGGTATGGAGTGGTTATTTGGCAGATGGCTTTCACCTCAGGAGAAGATATCTCATCCCAGTCAGGTGACACTTCAGTGGATGGTAACTGACGGAGAGCAGATCAGCATTCGATATTATGTCGCCCTGGTCTGTATTGGACTTTGAAATCATAGGTGGCAAGAGCTGACAACCACCTGTGTCCAGTTGCATTGAGCTTGGCCGTTGTTAGGACGTATGTGAGCGGGTTATTGTAGTGCTGGGGCTGTTTGACCAAAAATTGATATCACGGTTTTTTTCAAAATCATAACGGTTTTTCGGTTTCGGTTTTTTTTATTTATTTATTTTTTTATGCATAGTCAGGTGTTCAATGCATTTTCTACTGGTTAAGAGAGGAATTACTGCAGTAAATTGACTTAGGATGGTCTATTTTACTGTCATTAGTGAATATTGTAGAATAATTCCACACTAGTAATACAGGTTTGCATGGCCCCAGAAAATTATGCTGTTTACAAATAAGAGCCATTCATGATTCTAATGAAGTGAGGAATCAAAATGCAAAGACAACTGCAGTCAAAATACAGAACTTTTATTTTAAACAACACAATTAGAACAACTTGGAATACTTTTGCTAGTTCAAGTACAAATCCACGAACATTACGTGCATTCAAGTAAATATAAAAGGAAATCTTGTCTTGCATTGCTTTTGAGGTCTATTAAAGAAATTAAAACAAAATTATGCAACTTGCATTAGTTATTCCTTCAAAAGTATTGCTTCTAAACCAGAACAAACATAAAATAAATATAAAGTGCTAACTTACTTGGCACACAGGATTATCCTGTATAATGGAAACAATATTTGGTCTCAACTTTTCTTTAGCTTTCCCCGTGTTACATGCTGATGTGGAGGGCGCTAAATCCGCGGCTGAATCCGCGGCTGATTTAATACATTCTTGATATTCCAAGACATGTTTGCGGCTAAGGCGCTGGAGCAATTTGCTTGTGTTGCCGGGTCATTCTCCCCAGCGGAGAATTTTAGCCGGACAGCACTTACATAATGGTTGTTTGTTCGACGTTGGATTTTTGGAAAACAAAAAACCTCCAAACAACAGTCCCGGCTCCTCTTTTTGGCACAAGTTCTTCTTCGGTGTCATCACTGTCATGTTGTACTAATTCTTCAGCATCCATCGCCCATGTAACGTAACAGAGCGCTGCTGTTTGTTTACACTCGTCGGTGCTCAGTAGTGCAACGGGTAAAGGGTCCGTCTGAAACAGTGTCGCGCACTGCCACTCTATGGTCGCGCAGCGTAACGGTCGTTCCGAACGTTGTGTAATTAAATACACCGGTATGGCGGTTTATTCAAAATCAAAATCGTGACGAAAATATAAACCGGTTTTCGGTTTGAACCGGTTTACCGCCCAGCACTAGGTTATTGTCTGTTCTCACTGTGAACTTAGCCCCATACAGATAATCATGAAACTTGTCCACGATCGCTCATTTCAATGCAAGAAATTCCAATTGATGAATGGGATAACGCTGCTCAGGAGATCTGAGTTTACGGCTTGCAAAAGCAACAGGCCTCAGACCATCAGGATATTCTTGATTGAGAACGGCACCTAAACCATCCAGGCTTGCATCTACATGGAGTACATATGGTTTTGATGGGTCAGCAAAGGCTAGCACTGGGGCATTAGTGAGGCAGTGAATGATGTTAATGAAATGCCTTGGTGCACTCTTCCGTCCCAGCGCTCCCAAAAGGCTCTCCTTCTTTGAAGTAATACTTCTTCTCTTGGGCAGCCTTGTGCTTATTCTTAGGAGGGTAACCCTTTGTGAGCTCTGTGAGGGGTCGAACTATGGCTGAGTAGTTCTTAACAAACCTTCGGTAGCATCCGGCATAATCCGAGAAAACGATCTTGAAGATCTCAGATCTGTAGGCAACTTCCAGTTCTTCTGACAGCACTCACTTCTCGGGATCAGTGGCTATTCCTTGTGCAGAAACTATGTGTCCAACATACCTTACTTGTGGCTGACAAAACTGACACTTGTCAAGTGATATTTTCAGACCACACTCTTCAAGTCTGTCAAGCACTTTAAAGTAGCTCGTTCTTCATGCTCCTTCTTCAGATTCGTCCGAATACAATGATGTCATCTAAATAGACAATTACCTGGAGCAGATGCATATCACCCACAGCTCTCTCCATCAACCGTTGGAAAGTTGCCGGGCTCCAGTTATGCCTTGGGCATCCGTTGAAATTCATAGAACCCTGAGAGGACATATGAATGCTGTTTTTTCTCTGTCTTCTTCAGACATGGGTATCTGGTAGTACCCACTCCGTAGATCTAGCACAGAAAACCAACGACTGCCAGACAAGCAATCCAAGGCATCATCAATCCACGGAGTGGTGTACTGGTCAGGGATTGTTCTGTTGTTTAATGTGCGGTAATCAATGCACATGCGTACACTTCCGTTCTTCTTTCTGACAATTACTATTGGCGACACATATGGACTTCTAGATTCTTTGATGATGCCTGCTGCCAGCAGATCTTTCAGGTGACGGCGTATGTCATCTATATCTGCTGGGGATATGCGTCTGGATCTTTCTCCTGACTGGTCTGGGATCACCTGAGTCTTATGTGGTGCTCCACACCTTTGGGCGAGACCCACATCCCACTCGTCAAGAGAGAATGCATTACCTCTTTTGGAAAGCTTTTGACGCAGCCTTTTTCTCCAGACCTCTGGAATTGGAGATTCACCAAAGTCAAACAACGACTCATCAAGAACTTTGGATGTGGATTTAGGTCTCTGGGCAATCATAACTGTGTCAGTGGGATACACATGAGCCAGGACGGTTCCGGCCAACATAGTGACTTCTCTCCGTGTCTCATTTCTCAGCAGTACTTTAAAACTGTTGACATTTAGCTCAGATGATGGAAGCACTACTGGCTGAATAAGCACTCCAGCAGGTCAGCGTCACAGAAAGAGGTGTTTCAACCATAACAATGTCTTTTCTATGGATTCCTTGCATCCAACCTTGCAGACTGCATATGCGTTTACCTCTGGCGGGAACAGAGATAGAGGACCTGGACCCATCCATTTGACTTCCCCCTTGGGCTCTTCCTCATCCATCTCTTGGCTATGGGAAAGTTTCACTGGTTTTGTCTGTGGTAAAATTCTGAAAGAGCAAGCTGGTGATTCTGTGGTGTCAGCATCTTTGCACAGAGCAGCTAAACGATGGAATAAATCTGGCATTTGTCCCAATGACGACAGGAGTATGGTCTGGGCCACTTGGCTCGGGACAAAGCTAATGCGACACAGAGATAGACTCACTCACTCCTGTAAGTGTGGCTGGAAATTCCACATCTACTCCTATGTAGCCTTGATATATGGGTAGCTGGAGGAGCTCAAACCCCATATCCAAAGACCAGTGATGGGGTGGGATGGGAACATTGGGCAGATATTTCTTTTGCCACTTGTCAAAAATGATTGTGACTTGAGATCCACTGTCCAATAAGGCATTACATGAATGGCCATTGATCTTGACGCAAATAGTGGGAGGCAGGGCCTGACCAAACCACTAGGAAGGTGGCTTTGAGCAGTTCTGGTGAACATGGCTCTTCTTGCAATCAGCATCTCTGCTTACAGTTGGATGTGGACTTGGCTCACTCTTCCCACCCTTAGCTCTCTTTAGTGAACGGAGCAGCTTTCTGATCACTTCCGAAGGGTTTTCTGGTCTCTGGCACTGGCCTGTGATGTGCCCATCACCACCACATCTGTAACAAAAGAAATCATTACGGCTGACTGGGGGCCTGTTTCTCTCACAAGAGCCCACAGTTTGCCGCTGAAACGTCTTTCTTCTGGGGTTGCACTGCCCTCTACAGTCATTACAGTCAGCTGTTTTTGCAGTTGCTGAACTTGAGTCTTCACAGACTCTGTCTATACGTGCTTCAGCACTCTCAGAAGTCCTCTTTGCTTTCTGTTCTTGGGCTTCAGGTAATAGCGGGGCCTTGTGTGACTCTTCCAGCTTGGCACGCAGCTCCTCTACCTCCAGCTTTCAATTCTTAAATATCTGTGGGTTTTGGTGGTGGTGGCGCTCTCAGGGATCACTGGTTTCACTGTTGCTAAGCTTGTGCCGGGCAGCATCATTTTCCTCCTCCCAAAAATCATTCAGTGGTTTCAAAAAGTAGCGAGGACCTTTCCTCTCTCTCAGCCTTAACTTCAACATCATCGAGTCAGACTCTACAGCACCACGCAGAAGTTGCTCAATTCTTAACCCGGATCAACTTGTGCAGGTTGCTCTCCACCTCTCTGAACAACTCTGGTCAATGACTTCTCCATTCGACGGAGAAACTCAGACAGTGCTTCACCCGAGCTCTGGCGAAGAAGTCTGAATGCAAACATCAAATCTTCACCGGACTCTGAAGTCCCGACGCACTTGTCAAGCGCAACAGAGGTACTCAGATGCACTCGCAGTCACCAGTACGACAGTCTATTTCTAACTGCCTTCGATCATATCTAGAGGGCGGAGCCCTTTAAGCTTTCAACAATGCGCTTATGCTTCTCTTTCAGCACAATCACTTTTCAGTTATCATCAACTTAGCTTGCTCTATCCAAATTCTCCATGCTTTCCTCTCCCGCCGGAGTAGGCACCACTCCAGAGAAGACACGCAGTCGACTGTAAGCAGTGGAATCACTAGAATGCTTTGTTGTCTTTTCCAAGAGCTCACCAACTGCACAAATTACTGCTTCCAGGAGAACTAGTGGGGAGAGGGGAAAACAACGCTTGAACATCAGTCACGGATTTCCCTTCATCTTGTAGAAACTTTCTGAGTTTTTACAGAAAAATCATCAGGGGCAGGCTCTTTGTCTGTGATGACCACAATCCTCCATGCATGATCACCATCAGTAGGTAATACCTCAGCAGGAACTCGAGAAGGATCAATCTTTTCACGACATTCACACAGCACCAGCAAACTTGTTTTAGCTGGACCTTCTTTTGAAGAACGAACACATACTCTGCCAAATATTTTCACAGTTTCAATTGTGCTCTCAATAAAGGCTATATTAGCATCAGCTGGAACATCCAACAGTAACAATGCATGATCGGGCTGAACCAATTCGTCATCACTGAACCAATCCAGCAGCTCTTGTTGCAAAGCAGCACTCTTTCCTGATTCCATTTTCTTTTTCACACTCCCAGATTGAGAAGACAGCAATGTACGTTCAACTCGGCACTCTCTGGAGCCAGGGGGTTACTCAACTCCAGTCCTTCGCGACCCACTGCTCTGCATGCTGTGTATGTCTCCCTTATTTAACACACCTTGATTCAGATCCTCCAGGCTTGAGTGCGGATGCGACTCAGAGTCTATTCTGACGAGCTCAGGGGTGCTGAATCAGGTGTGTTACACGAGGAGACATACACAGTGTGCAGGAGCACGTGGTTCGGGAGACTGGAGTTGAGAGCCCCTGCTCTGGAGCATCCATCAATGTTTGCGAGAACTACAGCAAAAATCGATTCCAGCGGTGTCCTCCAATTTGTGTCACGCCCCCTAGGCCTACTTCCTGGTACTAAAGGGCGGTAGCATGGGCTCTTAAACTAATCCCAGTAAACTGTTTATAATATATAATTTTTGCTGACCTCCTGATTAAATGTCTGTTTGTGTAACTTTACTGTGGCTTTAAATAACTAATAAACTTTTACCCCACAACCCTGTGCACTTACTTGTGTGTAATAACGTTAAACCATACTCACATGAAATATTATTTTACATACTCAATACTCGTTGCCCAATGATATCTTACACTAAATAGATGTACTCAGGGCTCAGTTACTGAAGAAATGTCCAAACTCAAAAATAGTTTACTGAATGGAATAATAAACTCACCCAAAACAGTGAATTCTCAATTTAAACAAAACAACCACAAAAATAAGATAGATAAACAAAATGTATGCAATGGAGTAAAATATTAAATATAAAATTAAATGCACATCAAACCTCAAGTTTGAATAAACCTCAGAAAGTAAAAGAAATCAAAGATGTTACTATTACCTCAATAGCCTCACAATGCAGTAAGCTCAGAAGACGAATCGGTTACCTGGCGTAACCTCGGTTCTGTCTAGATGAGGAACGAGATTGTCGTAAGCTAGCTTGCGCTGCAGGAAAGTTCATCTTTCTGAGAAAGTTGAAGCCGAAAAATTATCCTATAATTTTGTATCCAATGTCAACGCAGTTCACTGCAGCAGACCATGAGCGGGCTAGCTAGCAGCTCATTGGTTCGCTCAGGAGACTGTCTCAGCCTATGAGGGACTCGGATTGAACTCGTGACCAATGAGAAGCAGACACGCTCTCATTGCGTCAGAGCCCCGGCCAACGAGTGGCACCGGAGTCTATAAATCAGCGAGTTCCCGCTGTTTCCGGTTTTCATTCGATGAAGCGGACCTCACTGGTCACGCAAGCACGGCCGGGAACGCAATCTCGGTTCCCTCAGTCTAGAGAGAACCGAGGTTGCGGTTCAGTAACCGATTCGTTTGTCTTCGAGAGGTTCTCTCGTCGTGCATCAGCTGAGCTTCGCTGCGGGAACACCTGGTGCAGCGCGCGCTAGCAGGCATCCACAATGAGTCCGGGGGAGGAATCCCGGGGGACCCTTGTGAGTGGGAAATTAATGTACGTGACATGAAAGGGCCAGCAAGCGGGCCGGTGATAGTGTGGTAGCATGAGCACATGAGGGAAGAACAGCGGCACGCCGGTTGTATGAGTGTGACTCCCAATAGTGCAGCTCAGACATAGAGCTGAAGCATACTGCAGGCTGCTACATCACGCTTGCCCTGCAAGGTAAAATCTGACAAGGTGGAAGGGGAAGCCCCTCCGCTGCCACGCATATGTCTGAATGGAAAAGCCGCTGGACCATCTAGGTTTTTGTCGGTGCACCCTTTTGAGACACAGACCATTTTGACGCATAGAGCTTCCTGGTGGAAGCCGCTCTGGCGTTCATGATCGTGTTTAACTCTCCCCGGGTGATCAGCATCGGATAGTTGTTGATCACCCGTGCATGAGGGCGCCCAGTGCTTCAGGGTGGGGGATGCCAGATCGTGGCGCGAGCTTGAGAGGAGATCTGCTCTGACTGGAATGGGGCCACGGGGCTGTCTGCGACAGCTGAGTGAGGTCCGGGAACCAAGTCTGACTCTCCCAACGTGGGGCTATGAGGAGCACCGAGTGGCGTGTTTCCCTGATCCTCTGTAAAACCTGTGGTAACAGGGGAGCACCGAGGGAAAGCCTGAGGCGGGCGGCTGGCCACTCCTGGGCTCACGCGTCCTCGCTCTTGAGAAAGTCTTGGGCAGTGAGCGTTCTCCTCTGGCACGAAGAGATCCACCTCTGCTCTGCCGATGTCGCGCAGCGTTTCTGGACTGAGTTGAACATGCAGGGACCATTCTCCCGGAAGGATGAGGTTCCTGGACAGTCTGTCTGGGCCGTCATTCAGGTGGCCCGGCACGTGCGTCGCTCTTCAGCGAGAGCAGGTGGCTCTGGGACCGAACTAAATGCATTTCGTCATCAGGAAGGGGTTCCTGGATCTGACACCGCCCTGACGGTTGAAATCAGGAGACTATGGCTGCATTGTCTGAGCGCGATCGATGCGTGGTGGCCCGATGCGGCGGGAGGAAAGCAGAGCGAGTTCTCGACCGCGATCATCTCCAGACAGATTATGTGTAGAGAGCTCTCTTGAACTGACCAGTGGCACAGAGGCCGATGAGCCCTCGCAGACCGCACCCCAACCTGAGTTGAATACGCTGTACGGAAAGACTTATAGGCGAGAGACGGTTCCCATGGTCACGCCCCGCTGAAACCATTCTGCCACTGTCCAGTGGTTGCAGAGCCGAGATACAGGTCTGCGTAACTTTGATCAGCTGGCGCGCCCGTGGTCCCACGCACGGTGAGACACACGGCTCTTCAACCCAAAGCTGAAGGGGCGCATGCGCAGTAGACCCAGCTGAAGTACTGCGGAGGCTGAGGCCATGTAACCCAGCGCCTTCTGAAAAGTTTTCAGAGGTGTGAGGGTGTCCATCTGACAGGATGCGGCGAGACGCTGAACACGGCGCGCGCTGCTGTGATAAGCGAGCCGTCATAGCCACTGAGTCTCAGATCTACTCCCAGGAAGGAAAGCGTCTGATAGGGCTGAAGCGAGCTCTTTGTCCAGTTGACAGAGAGACCCAAGGTGTTCAGATGGTCGAGGAGGACTGTACAGAAGAGACAGTAGCTCCGTCTGTGATTGTGCCGCAGGGGGCGAGCGCCGTATCCATGCACTTCGTGAACGTACAGGGTGCTAAAGATAGGCCGAAGCGGGAGGACTGTTTGTTGCTTCTAAAATCACTGTAGTTTCGGGGCCGCGCCCGAAAGCGTGAGAGCGGCGACGAAACTGTAACAGATAGCCGTACTTTATTGTGCTTAGCACCCATAGGGAGATTCCCGGGATAGCTTCCCACGCTTAGAAGTGTGACACTGAGCGGGTGACTGGCTATCTGCGGGCCTGATTGTTGCACATAGCGGGCTGGACACAGTGTGTGGGCACGCTAGAATGTTTAGGCAACGGGACCTACACTCAAGGGGGAAGTGTCCGCTTTTTGAGAGTGGGCTCTGACAGAGGCACAGGGAGTGTGGTGCTTTGTGTATGGGCGAACACAGGATGTGGGCGCATGTTCTACACAAAAGGCTTGTGTATACAACACATGTATGTGTATACACATAGCGGGCTGAGCTACGTGTGTGAGCGCGCTTACAGTGTGAGCGTGGTACAGGTGTGGTGTTTGTGTGTAGGAGTGAACACTAAACTGTGGGCACATATACTACACTTATAGCATGTTTGGTGTAAGCCAGGCATTCTGCACTTATGCCTGATTGCGTTTTAGCCTGATACAGGCTGCACAAGTGACGCGCGCAAGTGCGTGATAGAAACCTGAGCGCTGTAAGCGGCAGAGCCTATATATAGCCTGAAAGGCTGCACTTGTGGTGCGCGCGGGGTCGCGTGCATGTAGAGACGTGAGCGCTGCAAGCGGGCACGAGACTGCAGCGGGCACAAGTGTGGTGCTTGAGTATAGGAGTGAACACTGAACTGTGGGCACATATACTACACTTATAGTATGTTTGGTGTAAACCAGACATTATGCACTTATGCCTGATTACATTTTCGCCTGATACAGGCTGCACAGGTGACGCGCGCGCAGAGTGCGTGATGGAAACCTGAGCGCTGTAAGCTGCAGAGACTCGAATATAGCCTGACGCGCGCGGGGTCGCGTGCATGTAGAGACGTGAGCGCTGCGAGCGGGCACGAGACTGAAGAGGCTGGGATGCACGCGACCTGGCCGTGTGATGAGAGCGGGCAGAAAGAAGATGTGAGCACGGACGTGGGCACATCTGTTACAGATAACACTCAAGCGGCATAGCCAGCTAAGAGAGTGGGCTCTGTTAGACACGGGGTGTGCTTGAACAGCATTGGCGTCAATCGAATCTGTCGGCGTTCTGCAGGCGTTCATGTAATAACAGGCTCGTTGCTGCAGAATAGACAATTTGGCCGCTGGAACGAGGAAGAGAAACGTTAGAGAGGTGGGTGCTGACCGGCCTCGGCGGGCTGAAAAACACTCGTTTCTCATGTCGCCGCTGACGCATGTGCGCGGGAGAGCGCGGCCGCTTTCTGAAACGTAGCCGCGAGCTCAGAGCTGCATACAATTATCTGCAAGAACCGGACACGGGTCTCTCTGGCGCGAGGAGCTTTGTATTTTACCACTGAGCCACAGCAGTAAGACACAATAAGCTGAAAAGCGCGAGCAGATAAGGGGGCGTGTTCAGTGGCGAACAGGTCCAGCCTCGGCGAGACCAACAGTAACACAAACCCATTCACGGTGAAGCTATGCACGGGGGGCGTTTATGGCCGCTCGAACGAGGAAAGAGAAACGTTAGAGGATGCTGACCGGCCTCGGCGGGTTAGAGACACACTCGTTTCTCATGTTGTGCAAAAAATTATCTGCAAGAGCCGGATTAGAACACGGGTCTCTCTGGCGCGAAAAGCTTTGTGTTTTACCACTGAGCCACAGCAGTAAGACACAAGCACAGGAGCGCAAGCAGATAAGAGGGCGTGATGGTGGCGAAGAGGACCAGCCTCGGCGGGACTAAACACCATTGATAAACCCATTTTCGAGTGAAGCTATGCGCGGGGCAAGCTAGCTCTCTTGTAAAGTAAAGAAAGCTAGCCGCGGTCGGCACAGCTGTCAGCGGCTCGTCCCACATACAGCGCGGGACTCCGGCGCTGAGAGGGGAGCGGCATGAGGTGTGCGAGGCATCTTTAAAAAGACGCTCGCTGCTCTTTTGTGAAAATACACAACACAAGCAAAATACAAATGTAAGGATACATCGCGGATGGCGTTAGCTCGCAGGATGGCTGAAGGTGGCGAAGACGGCCGGCTTCCTCAGACTCTGTCCACACGCTCGCTAAGAGATGCCTTCTCGACGGCGACGCGGCTTCCTCTCGGAGATCAGCAGGTGCGTATAGCCTCGCTGAAGAGATGAAAATCGGAAAACAGCGTAGGCTGTAGGCTACAATACAGCACAAAACATCATGAAACACACGCGCGCCCACCGCGCACACACACACTATACGTGATTCACCCACCCCAGTCCTATAGCCGGCAAATGCAAAAACCCTAACAGTTAACCGTTGCAGGCCTGGAGCGGTCGCTGGTGTTCCGCGTGGCCAAACAAAATGACCCCTTCACTCCTTTTGGAGCAAACAGAAAGATTTAGAGATACCTTAATCCCAGGTGATGGTTCTTCCGTCGAATTACCACACCGTCACAGGAGTCTCTCACACGCGATGACCAGGGCTTGGCAATCACTCACGCAACAGGCATCCTCTCAGAAAATGTCAATTTCAGCAAACCATCAAACAAACAAAATCTTCGGCTTCAAAGTTCACAATTCCGTCTGATTTGTGTTCACAAAACTTGAATAAAGTCCAACTGGCAAATATACAACGTTTGTCACATTATATTTACAGTCTAACTACTAAAACAAATGAGCAGGTCCTTGACGCAACTTCCAACGTCCGTTTTTTTTTCTTCCCCGGTTGCGAGCCTTTCTCCTCCACGTCACTCCATCCATACAAAATTCATATTAACAAAATAATTTTTACCACAAAACATCAAAATACTATGTTACATTACACATTTCACTTCACCAATGAAATACTTTAAACAAAAACTCTTAGAATAAATTAAACACATACTTAAAACAAACACAATTGTATCTCAAACTACAACTCCCATAAACCCTTTTTTCTTGCCTAAAATGAATATGAATTACAACAAATGTATTTGTTTCTTGTGCTTACTTCTAAATTCTATATTTTATAACTTCAACATAATTTCTTTAGTTCTAATGTGCAATTATGAACTTATTTAGTACTATTTAAATGCTTTTTAGCCCTGCGCTACATGCATGTTTAAAATACATAAACGTAATGAAACTAAATATTTTGCTATGATTGCTAGTATTAAAGAAAAAGAAGAAAGAAAGACTTTAAAATATTTTTATGTTATTTATTGCTACATTAAAACCATCCTTGTTTTAACCAGCCGAGTCATTTCCAGAAATGGTCCAAATCATACAGCCAGCCGGGTTAGGTGAACATGAATCAGCCCAGTGCTTTATAGCCATAAAAAAAATGCATGTGCCAGAGCGAAGCAATACATTTCAGCACAGTTTGCCTTTTATTTAACACAAACAAACGAAATGAATACTCTGTTATTCAACTAGAGTTGTTTAATTTGTTATAGATATAGCCTATCTGTACCGCGAAATGTTTTAAAAAGACACCTTTTTAATGACGTACGATTCGCATTGACAGGGTAATGTCCTATCTGTCCGCTTGACGTTGCATGGCAGGTGCAAATGCACGTATCTGATTTATTTCCACATATGAATGAAGCCTGAAATATCGAGTTTGACTGAATTCTCGCAGTTTAACGTTACAGGTTTGGGGGTTTCTCTTGCTTCCAGCCACAGCAGAATTGTTCATAAGCTTCTAAAGTTAATGACTTAAATCTTCTGAACTCTTGCATTGTGTAGCAGTAACGTTAAGCACTTACCATAAACCAGGTGCTTGATTATTTCAGGGTGTGTGAAAGGTGGTAACTTAGTGCTTCGGGTCTTTCGTCCATTCTGTAGCAGGTCGTATGGGTCCACACTGTATGTTGATGTCAAGTTTCTCTAAATAACGCTGCTTAGTGTTGTTATGTAGTCTCTCCCGATAGAGACCCTTTCCTTTTGCTTCATTTATTCCCAGGAAAGTGTGCCTTATCGCAAAAATACAAATAAATATCAAGCTGCACTACTTCTCTGACGCTATTTCTCTCAGTCTCACGGTCTAAGTAACCATGACAACGGATAGCGTGTCCCCCCAAAATGGCGGATCCTTCCCACAATGCACCGTGGAGTTAAACGCGTGACGTCACCTCCTCGTTCTCAATATACAACTCACAGAGGAGCATATAAAGCTTCACCCCTCCCCTTGGTTTCTCTGACCACACAACTGTCATGTTAACACCAGCATATAGACCAAGGGTGAAAGTCACTAAACCAATCCAAAGACAGGTATGTGTATGTCCAGAAGGTGCCTCCTCAGCACTTCAGGACTGTTTTGCCACTACAGACTGGGACCTGTTTAAAAAGGCAGCAACTTACAACTATCAGACTGATATTCACGAATATACTGAGACAGTTACTGCCTACATCTCCAAATGCATTGATGATGTAACTGTAACAAAGACTATTTCCATACATGCTAATCAGAAGCCATGGAGAGGTTCACAGCCTACTGAGGTTTGCAATGTGACATGTCCTAGATGTTTTGTTTTTCCTTATTTGTATGGTGTCCTTTAAATCTCTTAAAAATAAAATCTTTGTTTCCCTCTATCTCCTCTGGACATTCATTTTATATTTTTGAAAGGTAGCCTATCTTCTCTTGTTTTTTTTTTTGTTTGTTTTTTTCAGCCATTTTGTCAGCCTGTATGTTTTATATCCATATAGACTTGTTCTTGATTTCTAATCCACAACAAATGACGGTTATTAGGTTAAACGTTCACAATACGACTGCATATAAGGTTATATTTCAGCACCTCGCGAATGGATAGCACGACGCTTGAGTAGCACGTAGAACGTGTTCTCGCGCGTTCATGTTAAGTGCATTTTTGGGAAACGCACGTGGAATTGCTGCGATCGTTCGTAACCTTGCATTAAGAGAGCGCTCTTAAGAGCTAAGGTACATCGTTACTCGGGAAACCTGGCCCTGGTCAGGTGCTAAAGGATTGTGCAGGAGAGCTCAAAGATGTCTGCACGGACATATTTAATATTTCTCTGAGCCAGGCTGTTGTACCTACATGCTTTAAAACTACTAGAATAATACCAATTCCAAATAAATCAACCCCATCCATTTTTAAGCGACTATCGCCAAATCGCACTGGCTCCTATTATCATGAAGTGCTTTGAACGGATAGTCCTGCAACATATCAAACACATTATTTCCCCCTCCCTGGACCCTTTCCAGTTCGCATATCGGGCCAATCGATCCGTCGATGATGCAGTTTCTGTTGCACTTCATTAAGCTCTCTCTCACTTGGAAGCAAAGAACTCTTATGTGAGAATGCTTTTTATAGATTTTAGCTTGACTTTTAAAGGGGTCATGAACTGGCTTTTAAATTTTATTATATTGTTGTCTGAGGTCAATTTATGACGTTCGCTTGGTTTTTGCATTCAAAAACATCAAAATGAATAAGAAATAGGCTATTTTGTACCCAAGTTGTGAGCCTACCTGAAAAACGGTCGGTTTTTATGGGCGTGTCGCACTGAAGACTTGGAAATAAACGCCCACTGCTGTGAGTGGATAACAGTTTTACATATTATAATGAGTTTAACTCACCCGTCGGTACACGTGGGGAAAACGTCCAATGTTGTCAAATGGCAACCGGATTCGCCCATACATGTTCGCCACAGGAATCCACAGGAAGCTTATGCAGTGACTGCCACAACCAGGCACTGCACAATATTCTGTATTGCTTGGTAGCTGGATCCGGTTTGTCATCACGAGGTAGGCATGTATGTTAGGCAAGGGGGTAATCCATTGACCGGAAGTTAAAGTCTTGCGGGAGCTGCCATCTTGTAGCAGAACTTCACCTGCGTTAGCATTCCCATTGACTCCTATTCATTTTGGTGTCACTTTGACAGCGAATAACTTTACTTCTGAGGCATTTGAAGACCCCATTTGTCCTTTATTTATTTCTAAAGAAACACAACAATGTATAAATTGCTCCATTACCTTGTAGCTTATGTTATGGCCCCGTAGAAGCAGTTTTAGTGAAAGTATGCTAACGATTGCGTCAGTACCCAAGCGACTCTCTGTCGCACAGTGGAGAGATTACCGTATGGACAGGAGAAGAACCTCGTGCGCAATCGGGGAAACGTGGAGGCAAAATAACAAAATAATTAATCAGAATACCTAGCAGAATTGTCTCCTTCTCCTAACTCATGGACAGCTCCTATTCACACACTCCGCCTCTGCATGTTTCGGAAGGGAATGATTCAGATTTCTCATGCCACAGCACTAGAAGACAGACGGTTTGCTCACGTCACAACTATGTCGTCAAGTTCTGTTTGAGTCTGCGCGTCAGGGACGGAAGTCCTAAAAAATCGCCAAAAACGGGCTTAAATTGTCTCAATGGAGTTCCAATGAGATCGCTCTGTCCATGATGTTAGGCTACTTAGCTATGCGTGTAATGCACGAATCGGTGGGCGGGGCTAAACCAGCCATGTTGAAGCAGGCGTTGATCTTCTTCTGCGGGGGTGGTGTTTTAACAACTTTGACGTCATATTTCCCCACTTTTAAAAATGAGTCGTTTGTTGAGGCTGGTGTCAATAAAAGCTTTTATTGGACTAACAAGGACGTTTTCAGTTCTGAAACTTACATGATATTCTTATAATATGATGACCTCTTAGATGTCAAAAGCTCAAGGAAAATTTGATTTCTCAGTTCATCACCCCTTTAATACCATCATTCCACAGCAGTTAATACAGATACTGGACCAGCTTGGCTTAAACAACTCCCTGTGCAACTGGTTGTTGGACTTTCTTACAGGAAGGCCACAGGCAGTTCGGGTTGGTAAAAACACATCTAGCACCATCGTATTGAACACAGGGGCCCCCAAGGGATGTGTTCTTAGCCCCCTGCTTTTTACTTTGCTAACCCATGACTGTTCACCAATGTACAGAACAAATCTTTTTATTAAGTTTGCGGATGACACAACTGTAGTGATTCTCATCAACAACAATGATGAGACAAACTACAGAAATTAAGTGTGCCAACTGGCCAGGTGGTGCAACGAAAATAATCTCTGTTTTAACGTCGTGAAAACAAAGGAGAATGTTGTGGACTTTCGGAGAGCTCATACCCAGCACCCTTCTTTGACCATTAATGGTGCAGCTGTGGAGAGAGTAAGTTCCTGGGTGTGCACATAACCGAGGACCTCTCCTGGTCTACAAACACCACATCACTGGCTAAGAAGGCCCAACAGCGCTTTTATTTCCTCCACAAACTAAAGAAAGCTAGAGCCCCGGCACCCATCATGTACTCTTTTTATTGTGGTACCATTGAGAGCGTTCTGACATGCTGCATCACTGTGTGGTTTGGTAATTCCACTACTCACAACCAGAAAATGCTGCAGTGTAACGCAGCTGGAAAAAATTGTAGGTGCTACATTGCTTCCCTTAAATTATATTTATAACTCCCAACTAACCAAAAAAGCACTCAGCATAATGGGTGATGACCCCTCGCACGGCTTTTTTATACTTTTTGCCATCTGGGAGGAGGTTTTGGAGCCCTGTAGGCCCGAACCACTAGACTGACAAAAAGTTTTTTTCCACCAGGCTGTTAGGAAATTGAACTCTCTTCCTTCTGCCTTTTAAGTACTTCCCTCTTTGCACTGAATTTTGACTCTTTGTCATAATAGCAAATGGATATGCACACATGTATATATTCACGCATACATATACTGTATGCATACACACACATGCACATACACACATATACATACAAACATTTTGCTGCTTTTATACTTATAATTTTATATATAATTTTTGATTAATTGTCTAGTGTTGTGTTGGGGATTTTTACACCATGGGTCTGAGGGAATCCATCCTGAGAGGAAGTTCAATCCTCTTTATGTTCTGTATATGGAGTAAGAATTGACAAATACAAACAGAACTTGAACTAACATCCTATACCCCAGATACGGCTATGACAAGGATTGCAAACACTTGGTTTCCTACCTCCACCTATACTTCTTAAAAACAGATTAACATTTACATTTATTCATATAGCTGACGCTTTTATCCAAAGCGACTTACAATTGCTATATATGTCAGAGGTTGCACGGCTCTGGAGCAATTAGGGGTTAGGTGTCTTGGGACACATGGTGTCTCAGAGTGGATTCGAACCCGGGTCCCTCACACCAAAGGCATGTGTCTTATCCACTGCACAATCACCTCCCCACTGCGCAATCACCACCCCAACCACATTTATAGATTTGAAGTATTAATGAATGTGGGTGAGGAATCCCCAGAGGTGATGAATGTAGGTGAGGAATCCCAAAACATCGAATCAGCCAATACCTAACACGGATGTTAACTGCTGCTCAAGATTGAGCAGGCAGTGGCACTCAGCTCAGAACACAGCCGAGCACAGGACTCTAATAGTGGTCGACTCCATAATTAGAAACACTAGTAGTAGGACAGCAACATGCTGCCTTCCACAAGCAACAGTTTCTGATGTAAACAGGGAACTTCAGAACATTCTGATGAAACATAAGACTGCAAATGGACTTATCAAGCTATGACTAAGATAACTACAACTATAGGGCCCTATAAAATCCGTTTTATTTTTTCCCAAATTCCATTTTATTTTTTCCCAAATTCCATTTTTTTCCGTTTTAATTTTTGCAAATTCCGTTTTTTCTGTTTTAATTTTTAGGAATTCATTTTTTTTACCCTTTACTGTTATTTTAGTTGTAAAAAGAGTGTGCTTTTTATTCCATGATCGCAGAAATTATAGGGCCCTACAACTAGATATAGCGCTTTTCACAATATAGATTGCATCAAAGCAGCTTCACAATATCAATCAAAACATAAAAACAATGTTTGTTTCTTAGTGGAAAAACATTCCACGTTTGATAAGACTGATGAATGGTATTACTGATTGGTTAATTAATTTGAATATCCCCAACTGAGCAAGCCAAAGGCAACAGTGGCATGGAGCCGTGAAAACTCCATCAGGTGACCCAATGGAGAAAAAAAAAAAAAAAACCTTGGGAGAACCCAGGCTAAGTAAGGGGCCAGTTCTGTTTTTCTGTTTTGTTTTTCTCTGGTGTTTATGAGCTAGAGGCCAGATTTACAGTAACTGTAAGGTAAAAAAATTATATGAATGTCTCTAAACAGACTTTAATCGCGAACCTGTGATAAACACTGATGGCGTTCACCTGCATTGCCATCAGGTCCAGGCTAAGCTCCTCGTCAGATGTGGATACGGCCTGGATCCAGCAGGCTGCAGAAAAACCTTGATAAACAAAGACACTCAAATTAGCGTAGATGCCATTCTTCTTATGATGTAACGAGTACATCAGGATTTAAGGGAAGTGTTCCCAGTTCCAGCTGACCTAATCTATGCAGCCTAACATTGAATTATGTCTATTTAAGTATTATGTGTATGCTAGGGCAAAGAGATTCGTCTTTAATCAAGCTTTGAACTGACAGAGTGTGTCTGCTTCCCGGACAATGGTAGGAAGACTATTCAGTTTTGGTGCTAAATAGGAATAATAATACAGATACATAAAATTAAATTATATTAAATTATAGAATTTTAGTCTTACAGAATGTACTCTTTTTTGTGAAGATAAAGTAGGTACTTTTGAGTGTGTAGTAGAAGAGTAGGCAAGCTCTGGGACAGACCACCATGTCATAAAGGTGCATAGTTGGATAGTTATGTGCATTCTGTCACCGTAACCTGACCTGTCCTCAGTACATCCGGAATTGCATAGAGAGTACATTTGAATAGGAACTTTCTTTGCAACCATTACAAAGTATGTTTTATATACAGTAGTATGCATATATGGGTAGTATAAATGAAATTCAGACATACTATATCCGCCATGTTGTTACGGTCACATGACCTACCAGTGTCAATTGCATCACTTCACTAACATTCCCAAATCCTCTCTCAGTGGAATAGTAAAGTGTCAGTAGTTATATAGGTCAGCTTGTGTCAAAATGATTTATTGCTTTTTGATTGACAGGTGGGCGGGGTTTGACCTTTGCCCTTCCGGATGTCTGGAAAATCGCTTAACCTTTGACCTATCGATCAATCAAATGGACAGGTTGGTGATTAACCTTTGACCTTGACATTCCATCTCTGGAATATCGATTAACCTCTGACCTTTCTAATTGAGAACATGTGTTGGGGCAGGAAGCGATCAATCAATCGGACAGGTTGGTCGTAAACCTTTGACCTTAATCGAGAACACGTGTTGGGGCAGGAAGCGATCAATCAATCGGACAGTTTTGTCCTCGCGATGACCCCAGGAAGCGATAAATCAATCGGACAGTTTTGACCTTGCGATGACCCCAGGAAACGATCAATTATTGTGACAATTTTGACCTCGTGGTGATCCCCGGAACCGATCAATTATTCGGACAGTTTTTGACCCAGTGATGTTTTTGGGTTCTAGATCAACCTGACGGGATGTTTCTGACCTATGACCCTTTGGGAGAAATAACTCCCCTTGTGACTCTCTCTCTCGCCATCCCAGCCTGATGTTGCATTGCTGGAATTTTCTAATAATGCCCATATTATGTATTATACATATTATTTCTAATTATGCCCATATTAAGGGACTATTATTATAAATATGGTTTGTAAAATGCAGCTTACTTGAGTGGTGATGATCTCTCCTGTGATTCTCTCACCGGCCTTTGGCCTCTGTGCTAGCATCTGTGACAGTGGTTGTGTGAGATGGGTGAACATTCCTTCACCCAGAGTTTATCCTCCACCCTTGTTTCATATATTATAAGGAGACATTTAGATTAAATTATAATCTGAAAAATAAAAATCATCTTACTCTATCAGTCATTTCCGAAAGATGTTGAAAACCTCTCTCTGGCCTTTGACAGCAGCATCTGTGTGTGTGTGTGTGTGTGTGCAAGTGAGACACACGACACTGTCCGGCAGCCCGTGCTGAAACAGTTTAGAAAAGTTGTATATAATGTAATAATGTTGGATATCTCACACTAAACTAAAGTTGAAACCATACAGTTTTTTAAAACTATATCAATAAAATGCTTTATCATTCATTGTAAAATAAATAACAATGTACTGATCCAATTATTTTAGACAAAATCATCCGACATGTTTTATAGATTAGAAGAAAACATACAGTTTGCTAACGGGTGACAAAAATAAAACTATCTTACTATTTTCAGCTATACCAAGATGTCCACACATACATTTAAAGTTCAAAAGATTGAACTTCCTCACACTGGCTAAAACCATTCAGTTCTTTAAAATTACAAATAATTCACACCGAACCAATTATTTTAGATAATTAAATAAAAGTCATCTTACATTTTCACCAAGTTGAAGAAGTAGTTCCTAAGATGTCCACACAATACATGGTTTAGACAAAAGATGTAAAAGATGAGTTTAAAGTTGTGAAGATCTCCCAGTGATTCTCTCTCCCCATGCATGGCCGGTGTGTGTGAGGCCATGATAGAGTTCACACCACCGGCAATAAATTACTTTAGAGCTCTCTGAATTCTGAAAACCACTATGTCAGACCGCTCACATTTATTTTTCTGAGTGTGTGTTACATTATACCCCTTCAAGTGAGGACAAATAAAATTTACATCTAGTGATTTACAAAATATATTATTTAACACTTAGTTGAAAAACATAGATCTTCAAAAGTATATAAATGAAATGGTAATAAATGTGTAATTATGAATTTACAAATATAACATTTCACACTAACTGAGTTGAACAACATTGTTCATTTAAAAGTATATAGATGAAATGCTGTTAGCGTTCATTTTAAAAATAAATGTCTTACTAAGATCTCCCACAAGTGATCCTCTCTACCCCTCACTTGACAGGCATGCATTGTGTGTGTGTGTGTGTGTGTGTGTGTGTCTGTTCAGCGGTCAGAACAAGACATTCCATATTTAGTGTTAATTTTATTTCATAGTATAATCATTAAAAGGGTAAATTATATATTTTTAAAAATACAAGATGTTTTAAAGTAAATTTAATTAATTCATAAAACAAATATGCTACATCAGCGGTCTGTGGAAAAACGTGACTGTTTTATTTATCAGGGTGTATGTAAAGAAATTTGGGACTCTCACAAGTCATCTCACACAATGTGTGAAATGTTCAATAATTCCTTAAGTAGTATCTGTGCGAAAATCACCACATAGACCTATCTTTAGTGCGAGAGTACCAATGAAGACATTTAGAATCTGTGATGCCACAGTCCACCATTAGCTTCATGATATGGGGTGACAGAGCAGAGCAGTTTTGTTCGTACTAAAATTATTTCAAATCATAATCTTAAAAGTTTCAAAATGTTAAAATGAAAAGATTGTTTAAATTAAACCTTAGTTTTAATACTTTCATATCTTCTATTTCTTTTAAAGATTACTGTAATGATTTTGTTTAATGGAGACCTAAAAGTATAATTTGTATTAATACAACCATATAACAATTTGTGTACTGTAACTGCTTATTCTATACCGTACACCTAAAACACGACCCTCAGAGAAAACTGCATTTTTACATTTTCAATAAATAAATAAATAATTGAATATAATTTATAATAGAGCTGTTTTGCACTCACAAAGCATAAAATATCTATTTTTAAATTAAATGGTTATAAATAAAGTATATAACTCTATAATCAATAACAACACATATGTTACTAAAATCTATTCGTACAAATTAAACATAGTTTTATCTAAATGAATATATAAATTGAATATATAAATTACAAAAACTCCTTGCATTTTCACAGGGATGTAGTAGAATCTAGATCTATGCAATGATAAAGACTATCCAAAAGCAAATAGTTTATGTTGTCATAAAGAAAGCCCTCCCATATCCGTCAGTGATAGGGTGAAGTTTCAGACCCTCACAGAGACGGAGGAGTTACAGGCCAGATGAGCCTCTAGGCCACAATTATGTCACAGCGTATGCAATGCTAGTCTACTTTTCATAGTTTTATCTAAATTCATTTAAAAGCATAATCTTAAAAGTTTAAATTAGATCTTTTAAAATTAAAAGACTCTTTAAAGTTTGTATTAAAGTCGTATCATCTGTTTATCTTACAAGACTTCTGTATGATATAAATGAGTATGTATAAGCTATTATTTGTACTAAAATGTAAGAAAAATTAAAGCAAAAACTGTGCTTTGGCATCTTTGATCTTATTTATACAAAATATTTCAAACATTATTTTTGTCCATGCCACATGAAACATGTTGTCAAAGTCTGTCACAAAGTTTGTTTTGTTGTATGAAAAGAAATCCCACGACTCTACGTTGCACTTATTTAGATTAAGTTGTATCATTTAGAAAATCACCGTCCATTTTCAGAGATGCAATGTGTCTCTGTGGTCCATGTCCACGCTGCTTAAGTTGGTCTTGAGCAAATATTAATTTTGTACTCGTCTTAATTCAAACCATGATCTTACTTTTCTACGGTAACTATGATCAATTGTGCGAATAAGATATATAATTTTTACTTGTCATCTATCTCCCAAACTATCCTTATTCAATGTGTAAACACACAGGGTGAAACCCTTCACTGAGAGTATACTATCGGTTATCTACTCAAAATATATGTAGAATTTTCAAATGTCAGCATTTGTCTGTTGATCGCATGAACAGACTTGTCTATGAAGACTTGAACAGACTAGAGCCGATGATACCATAGCAGAAACATGCCCTTTGACCTCCTCCATTTTGGAGGCCTCTTGTTGAAGACCCTATAGCTTAGTCCTTAAAGGTACGCTGTATAGTAATTTATCCCATCTAGCGGTGAAATTTTATTTCGCATTTAAACACATAGTGCTCTCTAGCACCGCACTTTTTTTAAATGCTTGTTGCGACTGTGTCAAGATGCTACGACATCTCGTTCAACAGCACTTTTTCAAGTTGAACTATACACATTCTACCGTTACGCCGCCTATATAATGAATTACACAACCATGGGATGAAAAAGCGTGTAATTTAGATTAGCTCTATAGCTCCTTCATTAGCTCTATCCACCTGGGAAAAGCGATCCCGATATTTACCATCGTTTTGAATTTGCTGGTCACCCCTCCTTTTAGATTCAGTTTTCAAGCTTTATAATGACTACGACTATTGCATTATGATGTACCGTGCAGTGCGGCCTTTTTAAGCACCTCTCACTGTCCTCCTTGCATCCGTTTCAGTCAGCCGGCTCTGAATGAAAACGGGTTGCGGCGACTAGTGCTTTTTTGTCCCTCTCCGTTATTATAGTTTTTCAAGATATGTCGTGTCGGAACGGACGCAGAGGCCTCTGGTGTAAAAAAAGCAAATTTTACACCAGTGAGATCATATTTATGAATAATGACATTGATTTTAGCTAATGAAATACTTTTTAAAATATATTTAATTCCCCTTAAAACCAAAGATTAAGTTTAATGCGACTAGTTTGCAACGTTCCCCAAAATCAACTAATCTATACGATATTCAGTACGCTTTTTAAAGAGTAATCTTACTTAAAAGTTTGAACAAAAATGTAAATGCACATATTTGCTGTGTTCTGACACAAGTCCATTAGCCGTTTCTTTTTTATATATAAATTGACTTTCTACCAATATCAGCCTGATAAATATGGACTTAATACACGATGAAACAAGATAATCATGCTACCAAATACGTCTGACACAAGAAAAGTGGTGTTTAAAACCATGATAACAGTTTCTTTCTTTTGACAAACCTACAGAAATGCCTTTTGATAACTAAGTGTCAGGCATAGTGCAAATCTTCTTTTTTGGGCCTGATCCAGAAAACAGGCATTGTGTTTTATGTCTTAATAATCAAATTAATAAACTTATTTTTATGAAAACGAAGCAGTTTTTGGCCTCATCACCAAAATGTCTTAACATATCATAAATATCACTTGCTAGATAAATTATATCAACAGTTCTATGTGAAACAGGCTCAGTCGCATTAGAGTCGGATTCTTGTTTATATTGAACATTGAACCGCTAGTGTTCTTCAATTGTTTACCACCGTTTCATTTTTAACAAGACTTATCGTATTTTGTATGGTGTCTTTACACTTTCACCCCATGGATATCCGTCTGCTAACGTTAGTGTTCAGTGAACTCTAGGTCTTTTATTTTTCATATACGACACTATTCACATGAATTGGCCTGATTTAATAAATTATGGTTTAAACCATCCTAGTTTTTAAATAGCGCTTAAATGTAAATGTTATACTTTAACCCCAGAATACCGCACAAGGATCTCTGAAACACGTGTAAAACATCTATGTAGATCTATGTTTTTTAAAAATACAGCAAAGCAAAGAATGAAGACATCTTTCTGTCGGTTACCCTCAAAATCCAGACATACAAAAAATAAAGTACATTACCAGAAAATTACTTTTGTCGCTTTTTCGGAAGAATCTTACCAAGAGCTGACGTGTGAAAAAATGACGTGTCCCTCAATCGGTCCTTGGGGTCAATATGACCCCAATCGACTTTTCCTTAATAAAAAAAAGGTTCCCTTCATCTCAGTGGAATGAAATTTTGTGACTTTTCATACATTATCTATCTGTACACACACAAAAAAACTGGACTTGATTCGGTTGTTCTGAGGTATGTAAAAATTTTTTACTCTGAAAATTTTTACACAGAAATGAAGGCCTAGTACTAGAGCATAAATGCAATGTAGAAAATACATGCTCACTCTCACACACACAAACACACACACACAACACACACATGTATGACTGCCAGAGAGAGCATTATTATAGAATTTGGCAGAAAAATGCAGAAAAAAAGATATAAAAGGGTGAGACCTAATGCATGGCACGCCACACACACACACACCAGTGCGCGCGCGCACACACACACACACACACCACACACACATGCACACACACACACACAAACACAAGACATATGCTCTCTCTCTCTACACACACACACACACACACAATCACACACACGCACACACACATGCACGACACACACACACACACACACACACACACACACACACACACACACACACACACACACACACACACACACACACACACAGACAGGTATGACTGCCATGTGTATCAAATTTGGCTGATGAAATGAGCCACACATGCAGCAGCAACTGTGTGTGAGACGTAATGCATGCACATGCACACTCACATGCAGAGAGAGCAAGAGACATATGAAAGACAACAACTTTAGAAAGTTTACATTGAGATGAAAGAGCTGAATCTGTGTTTTGAAAACAAAGAATTTGTTCCCAAGCAAAAGCTATAAAATAGGATCTTTGGTGCCCTGCACACAGTTTCATTCTGTGCTGGCAGTATGGCAATTCTTCACTCCTATTCATTTTTGCATACTGCTGTTGGTTTTATTTACATATTTATATAATTTATTTTGCATTCTAAAGTTAATTTATTATTTTTTTACACTTTGTTCATTAAAAAAAAAATATGCAACTACGATCTGATTTCAAGTCTTGCCCTTTAGTTGTGTCTTATGTGCCATTCTTCTGTCAAATTTCTGTGGCATTTTGTAAAAGAAGGCATTTCAAAATGCATCAAAATCTTTCATAAAATCTACTATTTGAAAGAATGTTTCTTTTAAATGTCTTTTCTAATGTTTATATATATATATAAATTTGTAAAATGTACCACAAAAGTTGTGATACCCGTAGTTGGCCATATCCAGTAAAATGAATGGCTCTCTATTGCCTCTGCTGGTCAAACCTATTTATTTCTTAAACTGTAATTATTGTAGGTTTATCTCTAACTTGCAGATGCCATACTTCTACACCTAACACCTTGACCAATATCCAGAAACAAATTAAATTAAATTTTGATCATCATTTAAGTTATTTTTTCATTAAAAATTAATATTTAATATGCTAGCTAATGGTGTAGTTAAGGAATTGTGTGGTATATGGGTACAAAAGTACTTTATTTCTCCAAAAACACAGCATTAATGAATAGATGAGAAGTAAACGAACAAAATGATATATTATTTGTATGATTAAAAATGTATATTTTTTGTACAATTACTCTATGCATTATTGGGGTCATATAGACCCCAAAGACCAGATTTGTAAACAGGAAATGAAGACCATTTAAGGGTTAACACTGATATTGATGTCGGTGTTTCAATTTCAACTCAATACATTTGAATGCGCTCAAGGTTTATGACGGCACGTCTTAATAGTGGGTAAAACTTAAAGCCTGCGCAAGATAAAATAGGTCCTAGCTACTTTCTATATAAAATATTTATATATTTTGATGTAATTAATAGAATTCTCTCTGGTGGCATATGCATAACTTCTCTATGACTTCTGATTCAATGAGGATTTAATCCTATATAGTCGTTTATGACATCATGACGACGACACCCCTATACAGCCCACTCCAGCGGGGGTGAGGGCGGAACCACAATCGCAGGGTTGATAAACTCTACAGAGAGCTCAGCCTCAGTCATAAACAACCCCAGTTTTCCTAACTGAAGAAAATACATGCAAACATCCAAAAGCTCACGGTCAGACCCTCCCAAGCAACGGTATTAAATCACAGCGGATGTGATACAGTACAACAACTCCTCTGCCCCCTCTACAGATAAATACCAGCGACTAGACCCCTCTCAAGCGCCATTTATAAACCCTGGCTGAAGACAGCGCTTCAGAACACGATCATGTGTCCGGCTGCGGCATTTTTGATGATACCCACGGCCCATCGGACCATCACAAAGACTGGGCTCCGGTCAAAACTACCAGACGTCACGTAGCCTTGGCAGCATGCTTTGAAAAGGATTGTGCTCCGGGTAACAATATCAAGGCCTACGGACCATCGGACCTCGAAAACAACTCACTTCGAGCTAAAACTATCAAGCGTCGCTTAGACTTGGGTCCGTTCATCGAGTGCGAACTGCGGATGCACTAGACCATCATCACCACCACCACCATCCAACGAAAACCTTGAAACTCGCAACCTGACTCACCTCTCCAATCCCCGCAAAGACTTGGAATCGCCAGACACACCTAAAATCGTCCGCATCGTGTCTCTTGCTAATGATAGCTTCGACGTCACAGACGGATGTTTCAGCGACGTTGGATTCAAAATCATAAAAGCCGCAATTGTGGTTTTGCTGCAACATCTCATCACCGACAAGCTCAAGGCCGATTGCGAGGGCTGTGCGATTGATCATCCTAGCCAGCTGCAACATTCATGCATGTTTGACCCTCCCAACTACTACTTCGACACTCACTTTGACGAACTTTCAGGCAAGCTGTTCAAACCCTATTTTCATTCCATCATCACTACTCTCCTAGAACGGTGCGGGTTAAAATCTCAACCCACTCGTATTCAAGGAGCAGTTGGGACTATTCTGCACGAATTAAAAGACGAACCATTCATCACCGCTAAGCTAGAAGAAATCAGAGTGAGACTTCTGGACAAGCCCAGCAAGGAAATCATTTGCGACGTCGTCGACCTTTGGCAAGGTCTTCCAAACGTGAATGGCGAGTGACCAGTTCCAACATGGGTGCAGTCTGTAGCCTAAAGTCCTGTATGGAATTCATGTTTAAAGACCATTACAGAATCCAGATGACCGATCTAATGAACAAGATGATTATGGATGCATCCCACCCCGATACTCCGTGTTATGACACTGTGCGTGAGGCAAATCTCAAGAAAAATATGGTTCTTATAAGAGGACTGTCTAATTCATGGGGTGATTTGACGGACAAATGTGTTAACGGTGGCAATCCACCCGGTGAAATGATAAAAGAGGTTCTAGATATGATCTGTGAACCACAAGGCCCGCTAGGATCACCGATATGTTGTGTACTTGTACTTATGTGACCGATGTGTGTACCGAACTGGTAAAGAAATCAAAAGAATATGACTCTGATGTTGAGGATGATGCGATCAAAATTGCAGACGCTATTGAAAACGTAGACAAAATTGTTGTAATGTATTTCAATTACATCCTAGATCATGACATGATGGCCTGGCATGACATTCTTTTCTGGTTAGATTATCACTGACATCATTATTACTACCCATTTTTATGTTTTTTTTCTTTTTTTTTACTTAGATTTTGTGCTAACATCATTATAATCATTTTGCACTAACAACATTATATCCAATTTACTTAGATTTTAGTTTGTGGTATAAATATCATTTTATTCAATGTGCTTAGTGTCTGTTTTATTATACCCATTTGACTCAGTATCTGATTTATACTATGCATGTTTACTATGAATCCTATAGAAACCAAGTTATGAGCTTACAAGCTCCAGACATGACCACAAAATATTTTTTTTATTTCAACATAGTGAAGTAAAACAATAACAACATTTACAGGTGATCGAGCAACAATAAAAAGTTGCGGCACGCAATCAGGTTTTTCTCTATGGCATAGTTCACCATAGTTTGAACTATTTCATCCACATATATTTTTACATTTTTTTTGACAACAGTGACACACAGAGATCTGTTACAAACGTACACATACAGAGTAGTTGGTCGACTTCAAATTCCTCACAAGATTCATGCATCACATCCAGAACTTTTCTGAGGATTACGCCGACCGGTTCTTTGCCGTTTATAAACATGGGCGGGACATCTGTCCAAGTTCGAACCAACCCTCTTATTTCATCCATTTCTTTTTTGAGATTTTTCACACGTTTGGTATCCCTCGTGCAATCGTTGTTGTCATCACACGCAGCCTCGATCATCCTGTGCATCAAGCTAACCATCGGGCCTCTAAAATGATCTTTAAACATAGAGTCTTGTATAGCTCTTAAACGACAGTCTTTCCCCGTGCCACATTCACACGACGGATGAGGCAGTCCCCCCCCCGCTACGACAGAACTCGACGGGGAGTCACTTTCCGTCAGCTTTTGCGTCGCCATTTCTGAAGTTGTTTGATTTTTCTGTCCCCTATTTGATGATGAAAGATTCTGTATTCTCCTGGAAGTCCTTACAACACAATCGTCCAGGCCTTGTACTTTGACAAACTTTTTGGGTCAGAAGCGTGAGTCGAAAAGCGTAGTTCACGTCAGACAAACAGGATGGTTAAAGCGGATTTTGACAGTCTGCGTTACAACCAGACAATGTTCCTTCGACTTTTGATCGATGAGATGTAGCAGTAGCACACCAGTCCACGACTATTAGAGCTAGGGCCCTTCAGTTAGGAAAACTGGGGTTGTTTATGACTGAGGTTGAGCTCTCTGTAGAGTTTATCAGCCCTGCGATTGTGGTCCGCCCTCACCCCCGCTGGAGGGGTTGTATAGGGGTGTCGGTGTCATGATGTTGTAAACGACTATATAGGATTAAATCCTCATTCAATCAGAAGTCATAGAGAAGTTATGCATATGCCACCAGAGAGAATTCTATTAATTACACCAAAATATATAAATATTTTATATAGAAAGTAGCTAGGACGTATTTTATCTTGCGCAGGCTTTAAGTTTTACCCACTATTAAGACGCGCCGTTATAAACCTTTAGCACATTCAAATGTATTGAGTTGAAATTAAAACGCGACATCAATATCGTGTTAAACACGTCATTTTTTCACACGTCAGCTCTTGGTAAGATTCTTCCGAAAAAGCGACAAAAGTAATTTTCTGGTAATGTACTTTATTTTTTGTATGTCTGGATTTTGAGGGTAACCGACAGAAAGATGTCTTCATTCTTTGCTTTGCTGTATTTTTAAAAAACATAGATCTACATAGATGTTTTACACGTGTTTCAGAGATCCTTGTGCGGTATTCTGGGGTTAAAGTATAAAATTTACATTTAAGCGCTATTTAAAAACTAGGATGGTTTAAACCATCATTTTATTAAATCAAGCCAATTCATGTGAATAGTGTGGTATATGAAAAAGAGAAGACCTAGAGTTCACTAACACTAACGTTAGGAGACAGATATCCATGAGGTGAAAGTGTAAAGACACCATACAAAATACGATAAGTCTTGTTAAAAATGAAACGGTGGTAAACAATTGAAGAACACTAGCGGTTCAATGTTCAATATAAACAAGAATCCGACTCTAATGCGACTGAGCCTGTTTCACATAGAACTGTTGATATAATTTATCTAGCAAGTGATATTTATGATATGTTAAGACATTTTGGTGATGAGGCCAAAAACTGCTTCGTTTTCATAAAAATAAGTTTATTAATTTGATTATTAAGACATAAAACACAATGCCTGTTTTCTGGATCAGGCCCAAAAAAGAAGATTTGCACTATGCCTGACACTTAGTTATCAAAAGGCATTTCTGTAGGTTTGTCAAAAGAAAGAAACTGTTATCATGGTTTTAAACACCACTTTTCTTGTGTTAGACGTATTTGGTAGCATGATTATCTTGTTTCATCGTGTATTAAGTCCATATTTATCAGGCTGATATTGGTAGAAAGTCAATTTATATATAAAAAAGAAACGGCTAATGGACTTGTGTCAGAACACAGCAAATATGTGCATTTACATTTTTGTTCAAACTTTTAAGTAAGATTACTCTTTAAAAAGCGTACTGAATATCGTATAGATTAGTTGATTTTGGGGAACGTTGCAAACTAGTCGCATTAAACTTAATCTTTGGTTTTAAGGAGAATTAAATATATTTTAAAAAGTATTTCATTAGCTAAAATCAATGTCATTATTCATAAATATGATCTCACTGGTGTAAAATTTGCTTTTTTTACACCAGAGGCTCTTCGTCGTTCCGACACGACATATCTTGAAAAACTATAATAACGGAGAGGGACAAAAAGCACTAGTCGCGCAACCCGTTTCCATTCAGAGCCGGCTGACTGAAACGGATGCAAGGAGGACAGTGAGTGTGGTGAGCAGGACGGCCGAGGGACGTGAGTGAGTCGCGAGGCCGGTGGTGCGATTGCTAATGAGCAGCACCTGCGAAGCACACCGGTCTCGCATCATTCACGAAGGAGCGGAGCCATAAAGGGGGAGCGACGGAGTGGATGATCGAGAGAGGAACAGGCCTGCTTTTGTTTGTGTTTTACACTTTATTTTGGTAAGCCAGCAGTCGTCCGTGAGGGGCTGCTGGCCGGTATTTATGTTTATTTTGGGTAGCCAGCAGTCGTCCGCGAGGGGCTGCTGGCAGGTATTTTGTTTGTTTATTTCATTTAAATAAAGTTTTATTTTTGATTATTATCCGGTTCCTGCCTCCTTCTTCCCTGAACCTTGTTACACTGGTGCCGAAACCCGGGAAGAGGGAGGAACGCGCTGTCCGAGGGTCCTCGCCGCTGTGGGGAATCCGCGGTGCCATCGAGCATGGTGCGCGAGTCGCCGCCGCTCGCCGTGGGCCGGAGCCTGCTGCCGTCCGCCGCAGATGGGGAGGAGCAGGGAGCGGGGACTCGCGGCCATGGACGCTCGAGGCGGGGCGCTGGGGTGCGTTGCCGGTGGGACGCCCAAGCTCGCCGCCGACCGCCTGGGAAGGGGCGGCTGCCTTCCGGGAGGGAGAGGAGGAGTCACCGCCGCTTGCCGTGGGCCGGAGCCTGCTGCCATCCGCCACTGAAGGGGAGGAGCAGGGAGCGGGGGACTCCTGCCGTCTGCCCAAGGCACCCGAGGAGCCGTCGCCGTTCACCGGGGGCGGGGGAGTGTCGAGGCGTCCACCGAGGGCCATCCAGCGTCGCCGCCGGGCACCGCGGAGGAGTTCGCCCAGCTGGTGAGGGACAACATGGCAGCGCGTTGTGGGAGCCGGACTATTTTTTTTTTTTTTTTTTTCCTCTCTCCCCTCTCTCGTGTCCGTCGCTCCTCATGCTTCCGTCTCCGTTTCCCTCGGCTCGTCGATCCATACCCCCCAGGGATCGCCGCCGCCGGGGGGGGAGTAGGCACAGTCTCGGGTGTACCCCCCGGCCTGTGAGGGGTGATGGGGGTATGTGGTGAGCAGGACGGCCGAGGGACGTGAGTGAGTCGCGAGGCCGGTGGTGCGATTGCTAATGAGCAGCACCTGCGAAGCACACCGGTCTCGCATCATTCACGAAGGAGCGGAGCCATAAAGGGGGAGCGACGGAGTGGATGATCGAGAGAGGAACAGGCCTGCTTTTGTTTGTGTTTTACACTTTATTTTGGTAAGCCAGCAGTCGTCCGTGAGGGGCTGCTGGCCGGTATTTATGTTTATTTTGGGTAGCCAGCAGTCGTCCGCGAGGGGCTGCTGGCAGGTATTTTGTTTGTTTATTTCATTTAAATAAAGTTTTATTTTTGATTATTATCCGGTTCCTGCCTCCTTCTTCCCTGAACCTTGTTAAACTCCTGCCAGCAGCCCCTCGCGTACGACTGCTGGCTACCCAAAATAAACATAAATACCGGCCAGCAGCCCCTCACGGACGACTGCTGGCTTACCAAAATAAAGTGTAAAACACAAACAAAAGCAGGCCTGTTCCTCTCTCTCGAATCATCCACTCCATCGCTCCCCCTTTATGGCTCCGTCTCCTTCGTGACCATGCGAGACCGGTGTGCTTCACAGGTGCTGCTCATTAGCAATCGCACCACCGGCCTCCGCGACTCACTCACGTCCCTCGGCCGTCCTGCTCACCACAGTGAGAGGTGCTTAAAAAGGCCGCACTGCACGGTACATCATAATGCAATAGTCGTAGTCATTATAAAGCTTGAAAACTGAATCTAAAAGGAGGGGTGACCAGCAAATTCAAAACGATGGTAAATATCGGGATCGCTTTTCCCAGGTGGATAGAGCTAATGAAGGAGCTATAGAGCTAATCTAAATTACACGCTTTTTCATCCCATGGTTGTGTAATTCATTATATAGGCGGCGTAACGGTAGAATGTGTATAGTTCAACTTGAAAAAGTGCTGTTGAACGAGATGTCGTAGCATCTTGACACAGTCGCAACAAGCATTTAAAAAGTGCGGTGCTAGAGAGCACTATGTGTTTAAATGCGAAATAAAATTTCACCGCTAGATGGGATAAATTACTATACAGCGTACCTTTAAGGACTAAGCTATAGGGTCTTCAACAAGAGGCCTCCAAAATGGAGGAGGTCAAAGGGCATGTTTCTGCTATGGTATCATCGGCTCTAGTCTGTTCAAGTCTTCATAGACAAGTCTGTTCATGCGATCAACAGACAAATGCTGACATTTGAAAATTCTACATATATTTTGAGTAGATAACCGATAGTATACTCTCAGTGAAGGGTTTCACCCTGTGTGTTTACACATTGAATAAGGATAGTTTGGGAGATAGATGACAAGTAAAAATTATATATCTTATTCGCACAATTGATCATAGTTACCGTAGAAAAGTAAGATCATGGTTTGAATTAAGACGAGTACAAAATTAATATTTGCTCAAGACCAACTTAAGCAGCGTGGACATGGACCACAGAGACACATTGCATCTCTGAAAATGGACGGTGATTTTCTAAATGATACAACTTAATCTAAATAAGTGCAACGTAGAGTCGTGGATTTCTTTTCATACAACAAAACAAACTTTGTGACAGACTTTGACAACATGTTTCATGTGGCATGGACAAAAATAATGTTTGAAATATTTTGTATAAATAAGATCAAAGATGCCAAAGCACAGTTTTTGCTTTAATTTTTCTTACATTTTAGTACAAATAATAGCTTATACATACTCATTTATATCATACAGAAGTCTTGTAAAATAAACAGATGATACGACTTTAATACAAACTTTAAAGAGTCTTTTAATTTTAAAAGATCTAATTTAAACTTTTAAGATTATGCTTTTAAATGAATTTAGATAAAACTATGAAAAGTAGACTAGCATTGCATACGCTGTGACATAATTGTGGCCTAGAGGCTCATCTGGCCTGTAACTCCTCCGTCTCTGTGAGGGTCTGAAACTTCACCCTATCACTGACGGATATGGGAGGGCTTTCTTTATGACAACATAAACTATTTGCTTTTGGATAGTCTTTATCATTGCATAGATCTAGATTCTACTACATCCCTGTGAAAATGCAAGGAGTTTTTGTAATTTATATATTCAATTTATATATTCATTTAGATAAAACTATGTTTAATTTGTACGAATAGATTTTAGTAACATATGTGTTGTTATTGATTATAGAGTTATATACTTTATTTATAACCATTTAATTTAAAAATAGATATTTTATGCTTTGTGAGTGCAAAACAGCTCTATTATAAATTATATTCAATTATTTATTTATTTATTGAAAATGTAAAAATGCAGTTTTCTCTGAGGGTCGTGTTTTAGGTGTACGGTATAGAATAAGCAGTTACAGTACACAAATTGTTATATGGTTGTATTAATACAAATTATACTTTTAGGTCTCCATTAAACAAAATCATTACAGTAATCTTTAAAAGAAATAGAAGATATGAAAGTATTAAAACTAAGGTTTAATTTAAACAATCTTTTCATTTTAACATTTTGAAACTTTTAAGATTATGATTTGAAATAATTTTAGTACGAACAAAACTGCTCTGCTCTGTCACCCCATATCATGAAGCTAATGGTGGACTGTGGCATCACAGATTCTAAATGTCTTCATTGGTACTCTCGCACTAAAGATAGGTCTATGTGGTGATTTTCGCACAGATACTACTTAAGGAATTATTGAACATTTCACACATTGTGTGAGATGACTTGTGAGAGTCCCAAATTTCTTTACATACACCCTGATAAATAAAACAGTCACTTTTTTCCACAGACCGCTGATGTAGCATATTTGTTTTATGAATTAATTAAATTTACTTTAAAACATCTTGTATTTTTAAAAATATATAATTTACCCTTTTAATTATTATACTATGAAATAAAATTAACACTAAATATGGAATGTCTTGTTCTGACCGCTGAACAGACACACACACACACACACACACACACACATGTTGGTGCAACAGCATTATGAGGACTCTCCATAGGCGTAATAGCTTTTATCCTGTGCAAACTATATATTCTATCCCCCTACACTAACGCAATCCCTAAACCTAACCATCACAGGATACATGCTGCATTTTTTATTTTTTAATAAAACATTGTTTTTTATGTTTTTAAGCCTTTTGATTTATGAGGACTTTTGATATGTCCTCATAAACCACCAATAAGTTGTAATACCAGTGTAATACACATGTCATTATACAAACTTGTGTCCTCATAAATCATATAAACAATGCACACACACACAATGCATGCCTGTCAAGTGAGGGGTAGAGAGGATCACTTGTGGGAGATCTTAGTAAGACATTTATTTTTAAAATGAACGCTAACAGCATTTCATCTATATACTTTTAAATGAACAATGTTGTTCAACTCGAGTGTGAAATGTTATATTTGTAAATTCATAATTACACATTTATTACCATTTCATTTATATACTTTTGAAGATCTATGTTTTTCAACTAAGTGTTAAATAATATATTTTGTAAATCACTAGATGTAAATTTTATTTGTCCTCACTTGAAGGGGTATAATGTAACACACACTCAGAAAAATAAGTGTGAGCGGTCTGACATAGTGGTTTTCAGAATTCAGAGAGCTCTAAAGTAATTTATTGCCGGTGGTGTGAACTCTATCATGGCCTCACACACACCGGCCATGCATGGGGGAGAGAGAATCACTGGGAGATCTTCACAACTTTAAACTCATCTTTTACATCTTTTGTCTAAACCATGTATTGTGTGGACATCTTAGGAACTACTTCTTCAACTTGGTGAAAATGTAAGATGACTTTTATTTAATTATCTAAAATAATTGGTTCGGTGTGAATTATTTGTAATTTTAAAGAACTGAATGGTTTTAGCCAGTGTGAGGAAGTTCAATCTTTTGAACTTTAAATGTATGTGTGGACATCTTGGTATAGCTGAAAATAGTAAGATAGTTTTATTTTTGTCACCCGTTAGCAAACTGTATGTTTTCTTCTAATCTATAAAACATGTCGGATGATTTTGTCTAAAATAATTGGATCAGTACATTGTTATTTATTTTACAATGAATGATAAAGCATTTTATTGATATAGTTTTAAAAAACTGTATGGTTTCAACTTTAGTTTAGTGTGAGATATCCAACATTATTACATTATATACAACTTTTCTAAACTGTTTCAGCACGGGCTGCCGGACGGTGTCGTGTGTCTCACTTGCACACACACACACACACACACACACACAGATGCTGCTGTCAAAGGCCAGAGAGAGGTTTTCAACATCTTTCGGAAATGACTGATAGAGTAAGATGATTTTTATTTTTCAGATTATAATTTAATCTAAATGTCTCCTTATAATATATGAAACAAGGGTGGAGGATAAACTCTGGGTGAAGGAATGTTCACCCATCTCACACAACCACTGTCACAGATGCTAGCACAGAGGCCAAAGGCCGGTGAGAGAATCACAGGAGAGATCATCACCACTCAAGTAAGCTGCATTTTACAAACCATATTTATAATAATAGTCCCTTAATATGGGCATAATTAGAAATAATATGTATAATACATAATATGGGCATTATTAGAAAATTCCAGCAATGCAACATCAGGCTGGGATGGCGAGAGAGAGAGTCACAAGGGGAGTTATTTCTCCCAAAGGGTCATAGGTCAGAAACATCCCGTCAGGTTGATCTAGAACCCAAAAACATCACTGGGTCAAAAACTGTCCGATAATTGATCGGTTCCGGGGATCACCACGAGGTCAAAATTGTCACAATAATTGATCGTTTCCTGGGGTCATCGCAAGGTCAAAACTGTCCGATTGATTGATCGCTTCCTGGGGTCATCGCGAGGACAAAACTGTCCGATTGATTGATCGCTTCCTGCCCCAACACGTGTTCTCGATTAAGGTCAAAGGTTTACGACCAACCTGTCCGATTGATTGATCGCTTCCTGCCCCAACACATGTTCTCGATTAGAAAGGTCAGAGGTTAATCGATATTCCAGAGATGGAATGTCAAGGTCAAAGGTTAATCACCAACCTGTCCATTTGATTGATCGATAGGTCAAAGGTTAAGCGATTTTCCAGACATCCGGAAGGGCAAAGGTCAAACCCCGCCCACCTGTCAATCAAAAAGCAATAAATCATTTTGACACAAGCTGACCTATATAACTACTAGTGTCCATCGAATATGCTCTCAACCAGAATCTCAAAAGGCCATATTTCTGCGGCTCATTGAGTGTGTTGTGGATGCTGAAGTTTGTCAACAATGGATACAATTTATGTTTAATTATGTTACTGAAAATGACGATCATAATTTAGTTCTCTGTGCTGTGCATTTTACAAAAGACAGCTTCCAGAATCTCCACGAAATCAATGCCAGATTCAACAAGAAACTGTTACTAAAACATGAAGCCATTCCAACTAGACAGGCCCGGTTCTACGGGTGCTTGAGGGTGCTAAGCACCCTCAAACAAAAGTGAAAGCACCCTCAGATTAAATTTTTATTAGCACATGTAAACGAGATTTTGTCAACAAAAGAAACACAGACAGATTTCACACTCATACATAGGCTATAGTCATAACACAAACTAAATCCATTAACGCGATTTTTATTTAATTATGCGTGTGCGTCCCGCTCAGGAAATTCGTTAGAGACGGGGGCTGTCTTTAGATTGCCAAAAAATGTAATTGTCCATTCACCAGAATGAATAGAGTCTCCGCAACGGCGATAGATTGAAGCACACGTCCGAGTCACGTCCGAGACTGCGCGAGCCCCAAGAGAACACTGTATCCTTGCAACTGACAGCAGCGGCATCAAGCGCTCAGCTTGATTTCAAAAACATCAAATTTAAGCGTTAGATCTCTCATTTAAGAGCGAACTAAATGAATGCTCTGCTAGTTAACTGGAGATGTTTTATTTGTAGTAGGTACATCCATGCTTCAATGTTTCCAAAAGTTATATTAACTTCTTTATTCAACTGCAGAATAAAATACTTCATATAATTCAAATTTCTTCACTCATTTGGAATACTATTGATATTTGGGGAAAAAGCACTCTGTGTGTGACTGTGACATTTATATCATATGATATAAATGTAAAGGACAAAATTTCATACAGGGACATGGCTACTCGATCATGGATATCGCATATCATTTAACATAACAACAATATTGCCGTAGACAAGTATCGCTCGGCCCTCTTTTGAGCACCCTCATTATTTTCAAAAGCACCCTCAGTGATTTGGTTCTAGAACCGGGCCTGCAACTAGAGGTCTTCACGGGTCCAAAAATTCATGCCCGAACCGAAAGTGACCCGTAATGTGCTACACCGAACTGACCCGGACCCATCGTTCATTTCAAAAGTTGGACCCGGACCCGTGCAGACCAGAGAAATATACTGCCCGGACCCGACCTGGACCCCTCTATTATTTGAAAACTGGACCCGAACCCGGCAGAAAGACACAAACCCGACTGAACCCGATTGTCATCACATATTATTTCACACGAGTTGCGAAAAATAAAACTTTTTGTCTTGCCTAATTTTAGTAGCGGTCGTCTCACTTCCTTGTAACGTTACCTGAATGACTGTGATGCATTACAATCCACCGACAAGAAAGTTCTATCCATGTTATTTCTCTTGTTATTCCAAGCTTAATCCACTCATTATTTCAGCTTTAAATGTCCACTTGATGTCACGGTGATGGATGACAAATGCAACCTTGCACATGCACATTCTGACTCGAGTTAACTCGCATAATAACTTTAACTGTTTGCCCTTTTGAACTATAATAACGATTGCTTGTTGCTTGTTCAGCTTGATCATATCTGTGCTCTCTGCTCTTCATTGAGTCTAAATCTGACCACCAAAACTTTAAGATTAAACAAGACGGCTCATTTATACTATTATAAAAATAGGAGAAAATGTAAAGCGCGAGTCTGGCGGAAGCTCTGCTCTGGTTGCCATAGAAACATGACACGCGCTTGAGATTGCACTTTGCACTCCGATCGCACGGGTATTACACACAATGTTAAACAGACCGGGACCCAAAGTAATAGATTCAGAACCAGACCCGTACCCGGCTGATCATTTAAAATATAAGACCCCGAAACCGTACGGGTCCGGGTCGATCGGGTCTCGGGTGCACTGTGAAGACCTTCTAGTTCCAACTTTAAAATCAGGCAGCAGTTGTTCGGCCACAACCTGTAAGTAGGCTAAGACTTAATTATTTTAAATGTATTTGCATGTATAATTAGAGACGTAGCCTTGTGTTTTAGTTTTATCAAAATGCCAGCGCTGGCTTTATACTGTTACTATTTATGCTGTTTTGTGTCTCTGACAAACGCTGTACAAACATTATGGACCTGAATTTTGTATAATATGTAATGTTGTAAATGTATTTTTCATGTATATATATACTTTATGACGTTATTTTCGATTTGATAGAGAATGTAGGAACCAGTGCAAACGCTGTAAATATAGGCAAATTACCATTCAGAAACGTTTTGTAAGAGCCATGTGGTGAGGTTCTGCTTTGCCTCTGTTGCCTTCGCCGCTTTTTGGGTCTGATTCGACACCAAGACATTGGACCGAAGCGGCATGAAACATTTCGCCGTATAAAAGTGATGGGCGTGAACCTTGCCGGACAACATGGAGCGGGAGTTTTTAACCAATCACAACACACTGGCTCAAACTAACCAATCTGAGCCCATTGTTTCATATGGGGGAGTGGTTTCATAGACTCAGGAAGTCAACCAGTCGTTGAAAGGACAGAGGAGAAAGCGGCTTGCATAAAGAGTGAATATTCCACGAAAGTGCGAATTTTTAAAAAAAGAAAAACCACGAATACATGTTCTGTTGCACCGCCATGAACACCACTGTCACAAAAAAACAGGATCCTTTTGTAGACATCTCTCTTGTGTAGTTTATAGTTTATATTTATGAATTATGTATAACATTGTATAAAATATTACCTGCAATTAGTGCATTAGTTAACATGAAATAATGAACAATATACAACATGTATCTCATTTAATGTTAATTTCTACATTCTTAACATGAGTCCCATTTCCCCAGGAACTAGGGACTTTGGGGTGGTACTTGTTTCCACCGCAGGAACCAGGGTCAAAATGAAAATGTATATATTTTTTTATATTTAGAACTTTTTCAAAGTTGAGGAACTTTCAGTGGTTGGATTTGGGTGCCGAACAGGTGGGGGCGTAGTATTTTAATCTATTCCTTTATTAGCCTTTCTGTATTCATTTAATGAATAGACCTGCTTTAAGGCTTTATAATTCCCCCATGCGTACTTCAGTCAACATGCACCACCAACCAATAAATACACATCACAGATGATTAAAAGCGTGTTTAGTACTTGAATCAATATGGTTTCAACAGGGTTTGAACTTGTAGGTAGAGGCCTCATTTATAAAATGTTACAAAGAAACCGTCCTACATTTGATCTAAGATCCTTTCTCAAACGTGAGAGCATGTAATTTATACCAAATAATTAAACTTTAATGCTATGTAATAATGCTAACAGGGCTTTATTGTTATCATTATTGCTGTTTAGATTTCCAAATTCCTGCAGTAATCCAACTCTGCCACAAGGGAAAATGTGTACGCCTGCTTAGAACCCAATGTGGTCCTAACACTTTGGTGCAAAACCATTTTTATAAATCTGAACATTGTGGATTTAAGTGTACAGACACTCTAAAATCAAATATGTGTGCACGTTTTATAAATGAAGCCTTTGATGTCGACATGACAATAATGCAGATAAAACAAAAGAAACTGTAAGAAACTGTCCTTTAGCACAGGCAAAGACTGACTGTTTATTGTGAGAAAGAAATTGTAATTCTCTCAGTGGATATGATGATCAAATGACAAGTTTTCATGTTACATTTTGGTAGTATACTTTCAGTATACAGTAGATGTGTAGCCAGGAATGCACAACATAATTATCCTTACTACTTTCAGGCTTTGCAAGCCATTGGGTGCTGTTTTCAACATACTTTGCAACCAGAAATTTGAGTGTTATTAATTACCAAGGTCAACTTTCATATTTCAATAAAAGTCTTTTGTGTAATGACATATATAGTCCAAATCAATAAATCTGTGGAGCAAAACTTTGAACTGCAGTTTGCTCTTAATAATCATCTATCTTGTAATCGTAGTTGTAGTCCAGTGCATCTGTCAACTCAATCTCTTCTGGTGGGGTTGTGTTCTTCGAAAGGTTTCCCATGGGGTTGCACTCTCTGTAGTAGATGGAAGTGAAGTTGTGGTGGTCGTGGTTGTGGTAGGGGTGCCGTTTGCTGTCCAGAAGTCTTTGCTGCCGTAGGTGGCGGATCTCTCATTAGCCGTAATCGACGGAGACGAGCCCTGTTCATGCCCCCACCGTTACTGACAGGAATTTGGTTACTGAATTTAGAATTTGGGATTTGGTTACTGCCGTGTGAAAAGTGTTGCCCATTGCCCCTGTTGCCACTGCTCAGTAACCGGATGGGCCTATTGCCGTGGAGAGCCATGATCTGTTTGATGCGGTCCCAGTTTGACTTGTTGAGGTCAAAGTTGCACAGGGTAGCACCTGGGTCAAACCCCACCACACATAGACGGGTGAAGGAAGAGTAGCCTTCTGCTCTGGCAGTTACACGGTACTCACCAGGGTTTAGAAGTCGCCAGTAATCTCCAGATTCACCTAAGAGTAGAAGTCTTTTTCATTGATACCCTTTAGTACAAGAAGCAGTACAATTTCTAGAACTACAGAAAATAGCTCACCAGTCCTGACATCATGGTTGACTCCCTCCACAGAGACAGTGGCGTTGGGAATAGGGTTTCCCTCTTTATCCTTCACAACTCCCTTAATGCCACGATGCACCTGGGAAAGAGACCATGGTTAATGTAAGGTGCAGGGCAATGTTGTAGTACTCGAGTTTGGAAAAGACAGCACTCAGACTAAAGTCTCAAGTCAGAGTCCAAGACCACATTTTAAGCATTTGGACTCGGCCTGGTCTTAAATGAGATTGTCTTGACTAGTAATATAAAACATGGTCCTGGACAACACTGGTGCGATTCTCTTTCGAGGGCACTTGACGCTGCATCATGGCATTGGCACTATGGGGATCGCCTTCAGCATGTGCTGGTGTGTGAATCTTGTGTGAAATCACTACAATCCTATTGGTTGACGGAGGTCAGTTGATGAAGTATAGCACGTCATCAAGACCAGGACACCTATGTCACAGAATCCGTACTGTTCGACTGATTTTGTTTAGATACTAATAGTACTAAATCAATACAAGCAAGCAATTTAGGAGATGTGTCAATGTGCCCACTTTCTTATGGGTGATGACTCACAGGATATCTGTTTGTTTAGGAGTGGAGCATGCACAGTCAGTTCTCGAGGGGGCACAATTAGAAAGCTCTTCTCCTGACTGGCTCTCTATCGAGGGATGAGGGTCAGACATATGCTCGCCACTGATTCAAGACCTGCAGTGAGGCAGCCTTTGATCATGAGGATTGCAGGTTGAGTTGGTATTTGAGACAGATGTTTCCTTTTCTTTCTCCCACCCCTGTGTCCCATTTTGGATCTAGAAGCTTGCTCTGCTCCTGATGCTCTCAGGAGATTTTTTGCCAACCCTGACACATATTTCTGGTGGTAGCAGTCTCCAGCTGGCTTTTTCACCATATCTTTGTGGAGCGATGTGGTGTGGTGTCTGCTATTAGGACATTATAGGTTGTCAGTGCTGTTGGCCCTCCTGGACACAGTTGGGGACTCCCCTTGCAACTAGTCCCCTTGGTCAATATGTTCAGTTGTTCTCTGCCAGAAAGCTGTTTCAGGGCACTAAAAATGTGATAATTTTCACCTGCAGAGAACGATTGGAATCATGGTAATTTCTGTCAATTGTATTTTTGTGGAATGAGGTTATAGGACTCACTTCAGCGGGTTTGCTTTGGGGGCAAATCACATCAGTATGGAGTTGTGATTTGCAACTCCATACTGGCCTGACCTTATCACCTCATACCTTCAATCAGTTTGCGATTCAACATTGAGATGCTATCTCTCATTAATTTAACGGGCAACTGTTATGGAAAATTCACTTTTACATTGTGTTTGAACATAAATTTGTGTTGGCAGTGTATGGGTAAAACCACCCTAGAATGATAAGAAATTCACCCAGTGTTTTTTTTACAATCTCAATAAATCATATGCACTGTCTCAGAACCAGCTTTTCCAGCGCTTTGTGACGTAGAATTGAGCAAGGGGTTTGATTGACAGTGCGGTTGTGGCATAGACCCCGCCCTCTGTGATCTGTACACCATCCTCCATTGTTTCAATGACAGCCGGTAATGTCTCTATGGAAACATAAATGTTCTGTCGTGGGTTAATCCTGTTGCTTGTGGCTTAAAAGTTAATCCTCAAGTGTAGTGATCGTCGTGCTACTGTTTGCGATCCACCGACACCTTACAGTAACAGTAATTGTATTTTATGATTTTTTTAGCAAATAGTCTTTTTAGTTGATGTCAAATGTGTCTAAAGTTGTTGTTGTCGTGAGGATGTCTGTGTATATAATCTTAAACCTTGTTTGTATAGTCTGTAACCACATGTTTATATATATATATATATATATATATATATATATTTAAAGATATTGTATTAAAAACTGCATATATGTTCTTGTTCTGTAAGTTAGCCATCTCATATTTGCCACAGAAGCACCTGTATGACAAGTTAACATAACGCAACAGGTCCCTCGCATAACTATAATTTCACTTGTACATAGCAAACTTTATCACAGAATGTGTATGTAGTTTCAAAAAATGCGCCAGCGTTAGTGTTTTTGTGTGTCTGTGTGTGTTTTGCACATCCATAAAGGCAAAAGTGATTACAACTCTATAAGTACATAAATGTATTAAATAACCATACCTGAAACGTACTGGTCCATTTCTCATTTGTGTTTATTCTGCCGTAGTCTCTCCGTACTATTCATATTCCGGTTCAAACATTCACTGAATGACATTCAAAACAGCGGCTCTTTTACTCTCTGTCAGCCCTTTGCTGAACCGACTGCCATAGGTATCAAGTTACTTTGTTTTATTTTATGCATGGTGACAGGTGGCTGAAGCTTATCTGGAGGATTGCAATGTTTCTTGGGATCTTTCTGTAGTTCTGGTAGGTTTATAGCAGCTTTGTTTGAGGCTTTGGAGAAGTTTCTGACTGTCAAGGTGGCGCTATCACTGACAATAACATCGCTTGAAAGAGTAGGAGATTTGCAGGCTGTCTGAGTTGTATCCTCCTGATTAGATTGTCCCTCTGCACTGGTCAAAGTTATATTGTACCTGAGGCCAGGTTACGTTCCAAGGGTGCCTTTCTTGGCTGTTCATTCATCTTGTTCTTCAAGCCTTGGTCCTTCTGCCGGTTTGACCTGCCAGAGCAGGAGAGTCTTCACCTCTTCACCTAATTGACTATTTACTTAATTACGCCTATAATACGCACAGTATGGTTTCGCCTCGAGTGCACCAAAAGCCCATCTCCACTTGGAATGTGGCCTCTTCTAAGGTGCTAGCTAAGGGTGCCTCTTTACAAGATGTTCTTACAAGTGCTCTTGAGTAACGGAGACATGTATGAAGTAATGCCAAACCTACTACTTGCAGCTGGCAAAGCAGCTGGTCTTCTCTGCACACATTCATTGGGTCAATTTGGATATGGATTCAAGCCTGGGTTATTTGTTCTTCAGTGGCCATAAATAGCATCAAGGCCATGATGCAAACAACTCATTCCCTTCTCAGGGAACTGCGTTACATATGTAACAGAGACGCATCTCTGTTTTTAAACAATTGTTATGGCCCATTCTCATGATGTGAATGTGAACAGCTCACCTGAGCCATGAAGGTCAGCAGGGCCTCTCTGTTATGCTCCCATTCTTAAAAGTTCACTCTGATGAGGGAACTTATCACATCCCAAGAAAATTGACAGTTCAAAACAGTTAGTGTGAAGGTAGCTGAAGTCATTCATACCTACGAGAGAAGAAGGGACAGGAATAGGTATTAAAAAGAAATTCACTAAAAGCCCTGATAGACTCACAGCAAAGCTAGTTTTTTTTCGCTATGTTTGCATGTACTCTTCAATTCGGCTCTCCATTCAGTTCACATTACGTTTATTTCTATACCACTTTATACAATAGATTGCTTTAAATCAAGTAGCTTTACAATATTAAAGATGTGACAGAGTGACAGTGACAAAGTTGATTAGAATTACAAATAAATTTTCTACTATTAAGCCGTTCTCCAGTTTGTTCATGTTTTTACTTGTGGATGTCAAACTTGACGCACTAAACAGAAGAAATGAACCAGTGAAGATTTAGACGTCAAAGGTAGAGCCTTAACGCACACTAGGACTGCACAGTTAATTGCAATAAAACCGCATACGATTTTGCAGTACTTATGCAGTCCGTATATTTTTCCCTTCCCATGTTACAGGTTATAGCATTCACACTGCACGCGGATGCAGTCCGTGAATCCGTTTAGTTGTGGCGCTATACAGCAGTGCAGAGATTGTTCTCTGCACTGAGCGAAGACAACAATCAAGCAATCAAGCCGAAGACACAAAAGCGGGTCCAGTACTGGCGGAAGCGAGTACGTGAGAGGACACCGGCTCAATGCGCAGATTATAGAATCTCGCGAAGGTGTTAGGTGTCGCCCAGCCTGCAGCTCTGCAAATGTCTGTTAGCGAGGCGCCATGCGCTAGAGCCCAAGAGGAAGCCACACTCCGAGTGGAGTGGGCCGTCACACCAAGGGGGCACGGTTGACCTTGCTGCTGGTAAGACAAAGCAATAGCGTCCACTATCCAGTGAGAGAGCCGTTGCTCTGAGAGAGCCCTTCCCTTCTGGCTCCCCCCATGACAGGCAAAGAGCTGTTCTGAGGTCCTGAAACACCACGTTCTGTCAACGTAGGTGCAGAGCGCACGTACTGGACAGAGCAGTGCCAAGGCTGGGTCTGCCTCCTCCAGGGGCAGCGCTTGCAGGGTCACCACCTGATCCCGGAAGGGAGTGGTGGGAACCTTGGGCACGTATCCAGGCCGGGGTCTCAAGATCACGTGAGAGTAACCCGGCCCGAAACTCCAGGCACGCTTCATCAACGGAGAATGCGTGCAGGTCCCCTACCCTCTTGAAGGAGGCCAATGCAACCAGGAGTGCTGTCCTCATAGGACAGAACTTAACTCTACCGATTGCAAAGGCTCAAGGGGAGGCCTCTGCAGAGCACTTATATCTACTGAGAGGTCCCAAGAGGGCACGAGGGGAGGGCGAGGCGGATTTAACCTGCGCGCTCCCCCAGGAACCTGATGACCAGGTCATGCTTCCCTTAGACTTACCTTTCACTGCATCATGAGACGCGGCAATGGCCGCGACGTAAACCTTAAGGGTGGAGGGCGACAGCCTACGCTCCAACCCTCCTTGCAGGAAGGAAGCACGACACCGATCGAACATTTCCAGGGGTCTTCTCCGAGAGAAGAGCACCAGTTGACGAAGAGGTTCCACTTCAACGCGTAAGGTGTCTCGTGGACGACGCTCTAGCGGAAGTGATGGTTGCCGCCCCCGCAGGTGGCAGCGCTCAAACCTGCCTCCGTCCCGTCCAGGAGCCACACGTGTAGTCTCCAGAGATCGGGACGAGGGTGCCACAGAGTGCCCCGTCTCTGAGTGAGTAGATCTTGTCTCAGAGGAATAGGCCAAGGAGGTGCTGTCGCGAGGAGCATGAGTTCGGAGAACCACGTCTTGGTGGGCCAATAAGGGGCTACCAGCAAGACCTGCTCCTCGTCCTCCTTGATCTTGCACAACACCCGTGCAAGAAGGCTTACTGGGGGAAACGCATACTTGCGTGGGCCCCACGGCCAGCTGTGCGCCAGCGCATCTGTGCCGAGCGTACCCTCGGACAGGGAATAAAACTGGGCGCAGTGGGATGAGTCCCAGGAGGCGAACAGGTCTATCTGTGCCTCCCCGAACTGGTCCCAGATCAGCTGGACCGACCGGGGATGGAGTCGCCATTCGCCGGAGATAGGGCGGACCCATGACAGCTCGTCGGCCGCCAGGTTCCGGTCTCCTGGAATGTACACTGCACGAAGGGACCTCAGGTGCTTCTGACTCCATAGCAGGAGGTGGCGAGCGAGCTGCGACATCCGACGTGAGCGTAGACCACCCTGGTGGTTGAAGTCCGCTACTGTAGCGGAATTGTCAGAACGGACCAGTACGTGTTGACCCCTGAGCAGTGCAGGGCCAGGCGTACTGCCAGCAGCTCGAGGCAATTGATGTGCATGAGGCGCTGGGGTCCTGTCTCAGGAACCCGGGGCTGCATGCCCATTGCACATGGCACCCCAACCCGTGGTAGATGCATCCTTGGAGACAACGAGATGCCTGGAGCACCGCTGAAGAGGGAACCCAGCCCGTAAAAAGCTGAGGTTCGACCACGGGGAAGGAGTAGGCCTGCGAGCTACTCCCTGAATGAACTGCAAGCCATATCTGAGCTGCCCGTCACGGGAGCGACGCAGCAGGGTTGCGGGGCTGGTATGGGCAGGGGCGCCTCCTGCGACCACCTCCATGGCACAGCCCGCTGCCGGGGGAAACCCCAGTGTACCCTAGACTGCGGCCTCTACGAGGGCAAGGAAGGCGGAAGAGGCCGCTGAACAGTCGTGAAAGTCAAAGGAGACTTCCACGATGTCATGGCCTCTTCATGCGCATCCGGGTAGAAAGGATTTGGGTTCGCCACCCCAAAACTAATCATTAGCCAAAAGTGCTTAGGACATGGCAGAATTTTCCACACAAACCCAACACTCGTGGCAGCCCGGGAAGCATAGCTGTGAACTCTGAATGTAACTCGCTATGCCAGCACATCCGAGGACAGCAGCACAGACGAGTCAGATCCAGAGAACTCCAGCTCACCTTGTGATGCGGCGATAAACATGATTTCATCAACTGGGGGACCAAATGAGAACACGGGCCCTTTAATTTAAATTACATATATATATATATATATATAAAAATTTTTTTTTTGCAGCCGCGCACTCACTCCGGGACCCCGTGTGCTGCAACGTGAAAGACGGGGTGTGGACCGAGGAATTTCCGTCCTTCGGTTCCGAAGCGAAAACATACTGCGGTTGCGTTCACTTCCTCCTTTTATACCAACGCGGTGGGACGGAGTACACTATGCAAATTCCACAGCCCCAAGGCATTTTCATGGCATTGGCTCATTGTTAAATACTCGAAGAGGATTGGCTTTCTATGCGAACCCCCATTCTCCGTCACTCCTTGACATAACTCGGAGTGACTACGAAAGGGAACTGCTACAGCCTATGAGGGAACTCTGGTTTAACACGTGGCCAATGAGAAGCAGACACACTCTCATTGCGTCAGAGCCCGCCAACGGCGTGGCCCGAGTCGTATAAATAGACAAGTTTCCCGCTGTTTTCCGGTTTTCATTTAATGAAGCGAGAACACCGGTAGCGCCAAGCACGGCCTGGAACGCGATACCGTTCCCTCATCTAGAGAGAACCGAGGTCACCGTCAGTAACCGACTCGTTCTCTTACGAGAGGTTCTTTCGTATTGCATAAGCTAGCTTACGCTACGGGAACACTTGGTCAACGCCGTGCGCACTAGGCATCCAGATGAGTCCCGGGGAAGTGGGAAAATAATGTACGTGACATAAAAGGGCCAGCAAGCGGGCCGGTGATTGTGTAGTACATAAGCACATGAGGGAAGAAACAAGCGGCACGCCGGTTGTATGAGTGTGACTCCCAATAGTGCAGCTCAACATAAGAGCTGAAGCATACTAGGCTGCTAGTAGCTTTGCCTGCAGGGCGGGTACTTCCAGATTGTAAAATCTGACAAAGGTGGAAGGGGAAGCCCATCCCGCTGCCACCCATATGTCTTGAATGGAAATGCCGCTGGACCATGCCCACGATGAGGCCATGCCTCTAGTGGAATGAGCCCTGATGCCCAGAGGGCATGGCAGGTCTTTTGATGCATAAGTAGAAGCAATAGCGTCCACAATCCATCTGGATAGTGTCTGTTTCGGGCGGCCAGACTCTTGGTGCGCCCACCGAATGAAACAAAAAGCTGCTCAGAGCGTCTGAACGCGGCAGCGCGTGTAGTGTACAATCTCAAAGTTCAAACCGGACAAAGGAGATTGGCGTCACATTCGCTATCGGATGCGGGTAGAGCCGATAGGGAAAAAACCTGAGCCCTGAATGGGGTACCAATCGCTTTGGGGACATAGCCATGTCTCAGGTTTGAGAATGACTATAGAGTCATTGGGTCCAAACTCGAGACACGCAGCGTTAGAAGAGAGCGCGTGAAGGCTTCCCACGCGTTTTACTCGATAACGGGGCAATCAGAAAAACGTTTTTTTTTTGCAAGAGGTATTTTAGGTCCACAGACTCTAATGGTTCGAAGGGGGGGGGGGGGGGGGCCTCGAGAACTATAGAAACGTCTGACTCTCCCAACGCGGGGCTATGAGGAGCACCAAGTGGTGTGTTTTCCTGATCCTCTGTAAAACCTGTGGTAACAGGGAGACTGGAGGGAATGCCTAAAGCGGGCAGCTGGGCCACTCCTGGGCTAGCGCGTGCATCGCTCTTTGAGAAAGTATTGGGCAGTGAGCATTCTCCTCTGACCGCGAAGAGATCCACCTCTGCTCTGCCGAAGATCTCGCCACAGTTTCTGGACTGTTTAGAACATACAGGGACCATTCTCCCAGGAAGGATGAGGTTCCTGGACAGTCTGTCTGGGCCGTCGTTCAGATGGCCCGGCACGTGCGTCGCTCTAGCGAGCAGGTGGCTCTGGGACCAAACTAAAATGCGGTTTCTGTCAGCAGGAAGAGGTTCCTGGATCTGACACCGCCTGACGGTCAGAAATAGGGGAGCTATGGCCGCATTGTCCGAGCGGATCAATACCGGTGACTGAATGCGTGGGAGGGAAAAACGTGAGTGCGTCTCGACCACTGATATCTCCAGACAGTTTATGTGTAGGGAGCTCTCTGAACAACCAGTGGCCAGAGGCCAGTGAGCCCTCACAGACCGCACCCCAACCTGAGTTGGATGCGTTGTCTGTAAACTGACTTATCGGTGAGAGACAGGTCCCATGGTAACGCCCCGCTGAAACCATTCTGCCACTGTCCATGGCTGCAGAGCCGAGATACAGGTCTGCGTAACTTTGATCAGCTGGCGGCCCGTGGTTCACGCACGGTGAGACAAATGGCTCTTCAACCAAGCTGAAGGGGGCGCATGTGCAGTAGACCCAGCTGAAGCACTGCAGAGGCTGAGGCCATGAGCCCCAGCGCCCTTCCTGAAAGTTTTCAGAGGCGTGAGGGTGTCCATCTGACAGCATGCGGCGAAGACGCTGAACACGGTGAGCGCGCTGTGTGATAAGCCGGCCATGCATAGCCACTGAAGTCTAGATCTATTCCCAGGAAGGAAATTGTCTGACTGGGCTGAAGCAAGCTCTTTGTCCAGTTTACAGAGAGACCCAAGGTGTTCAGATGGTCAAGAAGGAGAACTGTACGAAAAGACAGTAGCTCTGTCTGTGATTGTGCCAAAATCAGCAAGTCGTCCAAATAGTTCAAAATTCGCTGCCCCTGACTCCGCAGGGGGTGAGCGCCGTATTCCATGCACTTCGTGAACGTACGGGGTGCTAGAGATAGGCCGAACGGGAGGACTGTGTATTGATATGTACTGGTCTGAATTATTTGTGCAAGAAAGAGGTGTACCCCAGGGTTCAACATTGGGTCCACTACTTTTTTCTATCTTTATTAATGATCTGCCTTTAATCTGTTCTAATTCCTCTGTTCAACTATATGCAGATGATACTGTAATTTATACGTCTAATTCACATCTATTGCAAATTCAAACTGCTCTTCAATTGGATTTTAGTATTTTACAGAAATGGCTGTTAGCTAATAAACTATTGCTTAATAAAACTAAATCTTACACTATGGTCTTTGGTACAAGATATACTCTTAAAGCAAAAATGAATAATTTAATTATAACGTGTACCGATGGCACTTCTTTGAATGAGGTCGATAAAGTTAAATACTTGGGTTTATGGCTTGACTCTGAACTTACATTTAAATCTCACATTGACTACCTTCTTCACAAAATTAATTTTGCAACCTGTGTTCTATTTCGATCCAGAAATTGTTTTACACTTAGTGTTAGGAAGAAACTTGCTACACAACTGATATTGCCATTTTTTGACTATGCCGATGTTGTTTATCAAAATGCATCTAAAACTAGTCTTCTACCACTTAACACAGCATACAATAAACTCTGCAGATTCTCTCTTGGATGTTCTTATAATACTTATCATTGTGTAATGTATAACTTACTTAAATGGCCTTCACTCAAAACAAGAAGACACATACATTGGCTGCAACTCATATTTAAATGTGTACATTTTAACTATCCTCAATATCTAAAAAGGTTTCTGGTACCGTATTTTTCAATTCATAACCTTAGGCATTCTACACAATATTACTTTTTCACTCCTATAGTCAAAAAGGCAATAGGACAGAGAGCATTTATGTTTAAGGCTCCTTCTGACTGGAATAAATTACCATTAAATATACGATCTTTAACATCATTTTACATATTTAAAAATAGTTTGTCTTCTTATTTTGAACTAAATTGTTCATGTTTCAGATAATACTACAGACGTGTATAGTACAGTGTGTGTGTATGTGTATATGTATATATGTATATATATATATATATGTGTGTATATATGTGTATATAGTATATGTATATACATAATTCACTCTTTTCTTTGCTTTTGTTGGCAAGTACTTGTTCACAGCCTCTGTGTGGCTATTTAGTGGTTGGATTTATTTATCTAAATACTTTTTTTTTTTTTGGTGTGTGTGTTTGTGGTAGTGTGTTGCTTATAGTACTGTTTACGTCTTATTATTGTAATGTGTTTGAATTGTCCTTTGTTTTGAATTGTATTGTATATAGGACCCCTCGAAAACAAGATGGTCCATCTCAAGGGGTTTATCCTATTAAATAAACTTATGATGATGATATAGGATCGGTCTGAGGCCGCTGTCTTTGTTGGGGACAAGAAAATAACGGCCGTAAAACCCTGAGCTCGCTTATCGAAGGCAGAACTCTCTCTATAGCCTTTTTTTGCACGAAAGCTTCTCTATTTCTGAGCGAAGCGTGTTTGCTGCTTCTGAACGCACTGTAGTTTTCGAGCCGCGCCCAAAAGCGTGGAGGGGCGGCGACGGAACTGTAACAGATAGCCTTATTTTGTTGTGCTTAGCACCCATTGGGGAGATTCCTGAAATAGCTTCCCACGCTTAGAAGCGCGACGCTGAGCAGGTGAATAGCAATATTGCCCTGATTGTTGCACATAGCGGGCTGGACACAGTGTGTGGGCATGGTAGAATGTTTTAAGGCAACGGGACTTACACTCAGAGAGGAGTTTATGGGCCATGTAAGAGAGCGGGCAGAGGGGCTTATGCACTCTGACACTCAAGCAGGCTGTGTCCGCTCTATGGGAATGGGCTCTAAGAGAGACACGGGACATGTGGTGCTTTTGTGTATGGGTGAACACTGGATTGTGGGCACATTTTTCTACACAAGAGGCTTTATGCAGAGGAGGGACGCGTGCACGGCTCGTGGGCACGCTTATGAACTCTGACACTCGAGCGGGCAGTGTCCGCTTTATGAGAGTGGGCTCTGACAGAGACACGAGGAGTGTGGTGCTTTTGTGTATGGGCGAACACAGGATTGTGGGCACATATTCTACACAAAAAGCGTGTGTATACATACACATGTATGTGTGTATACATACACATGTATGTGTGTGACACATAGGGGACTGAACAAGTGTGTGAGCGCGCTTACAGTGCTTGTGCGTGATGGCTCGCAGACAGCCAATGGCTGTTTAGTTAGTGAGCGAGCTAGCTCTCTTGTAAAGTAAAGAAAGCTAGCCCGCGGTCAGCACAGCTGTAAGCAGCTCGTCCCTCATACAGCGCGCTCGTCCCTCATACAGCGCGGGACTCCGGCGCTGAGAGGGGAGCGGCATGAACCACAGGTGTGCGAGGCATCTTTAAAAAGACGCTCGCTGCTCTTTTGTGAAATTACACAAGCAAAATACAAATGTAAGGACACGTCGCGGATGGCGTTAGCTCGCAGGATGGCTGAAGGCGGCGAAGACGGCCGGCTTCCTCAGACTCTGTCCACGCTCGCTGAAGAAATGCCTTCTCGACGGCGACGCGGCTTCCTCTTGGAGATCAGCAGGTGCGTATAGCCTCGGTTTTCGGCCGAATACGGTTTAAGTGTGATTACATGTAAATCGCAATTAATCATGCTGCACTAACGCACACCTACATATTATGTAATTGCCACGGACCACAGTCAGTAGGAAGGTATTTACCAGTCGGAGTGAACATTAATTCAGTTTTGCCCTGATTTTGTTCAAAATGGCGTCCCACTGAGTTCGTTCTTTTTGTGGCGAGCAGCACGAGGCTGAGGGACATGAGAGAGACGGCACGAGGTGATAATGAATGACACCTGTGAGATGCACTCGATCTCCGCATCTCTCATGGAGCGGAAGCATAAAGGAGGAGCGACGACAGTGAAGATCGGAGAGAGGAACAGGCCTTATTTTATGTTATGTTTTGTTCCTGTTTTATGTGGCCAGCAGTTGTCTGTGAGGGGCTGCTGGCTTATACTTTCATTGTGTATTTGTTTATTTTATTATTAAAGTGTTGAATGTTCATAGGTTCCCGCCTCTTCTTCCTGGATTTCGGCACCAGTGTAACGGGGTTCGTTGTTATGGGAAGGAGGCGGGAACCTGCGAACATTCAACATTTTAATAATAAACATAATTTGTGATTATGTTGTGATAATTAGTGAACATAAAATCAGGCCTTTTCTCTCTCCATCTTCACTGTTGTTCGCTCCTTTATGCTTCTGACGACACTCAACTATATATTTCATCACGACCAGACGAAAACACTAACTCATCTAAATTGACAGAGTGTCTCAAAGATATAAAATGCTGGATTTCCTGCATTGTAATTTCCTGCTATTAAATTCAGATAAAACAGTGGTATTACTTATTGGTCCAAAAAACTACTCACAAAACCTCCTACAATACAACTTTAATATAGATGGATGTCCTGTTACTTTATCCACTACAGTAAAAGACCTGGGTGTTACACTAGACCGCAACTTGTCTTTCGAAAATCATATTTCATATGTTACAAGAACAGCCTTTTTCCACCTTAGAAACATTTCTAAGCTACGTAACATACTATCTGTCTCTGATGCAGAAAAGTTAGTTCATGCATTTATGACCTCGAGACTAGATTACTGTAATGCTTTATTAGCGGTTATCCTGCATCCTCAATAAACAGTAGTCCAAAATGCAGCTGCTAGAGTTCTTACTAGGTCAAGAAAATACGATTATATAACACTGATTTTATCATCTCTACACTGGTTACCTATTAAGTTCCGTATCAACTACAAAATACTACTACTGACCTATAAAGCCCTAAACGGTTTAGCTCCAATGTACTTAACGGACCTTCTTTCGCCCTACAATCCACCGCGTTCCTTAAGATCACTAAATTCAAGGCTTCTGGTCATTCCTAGGATATCTAAGTCCACTAAAGGAGGGAGGGCGTTCTCGCATTTAGCTCCAAAACTCTGGAATAGCCTTCCCCAGACGGTCCGAGGCTCTGACTCGCTGACACAGTTTAAAACAGACTAAAAACGGAACCGTTTGCCACTGAAACTGCTTAACGCACCAGTGGGGTCTCGCAGCCTTTTAGACAAACAGGTCGGCGCGTATGGTTGGGTTGCGGAGAGTTTGTGAGATAGTGATTTTCTAACACCAATGGAAATCATTATGAACATCAGCTATGCTAATTATTTCCCATCTGCCTTTCTGCTGTTATCTCTGGACGTCTGTCCCAAGAAAATGGCATTCGTCAGGTCCAGTTTGTATCCAGCCTCTCACGGGGATTTCAGATGCCCCAACGCCTGTGATGAGAAGACCAACGCCTGTGAAGAGACGACTCAACGCCGGCGATATGTTATGGCTCCGTGTTATATATAAACAATATTTATATTTAATATTTATATATAAACAATATGAATGTGAGCCAGAGGAGAACTGGCCCCCGACTGAGCCTGGGTTCTCCCAAGGTTTTTTTTCTCCATCCAATCTGATGGAGTTTTGGTTCCTTGCCACTGTTGCCTTGCTTTGCCTTGCTTTTGGCTTGCTTAGTTGGGGTTATTTAATATTTAACAATATTATTGATCTGTGTTGTACTACTTTCATGTTATCACTGTGAAGCTGCTTTGATACAATCTGTATTGTAAAAAGCGCTATATAAATAAATGTGACTTGACTTGACTTCCGCTCCCTCAGTGAGAGATGCGAGATCGCGCGCGCTCACAGGTGTCATTCACTCCATCACCAGCTGCCACTGGCCTCACGCCGTTCTCTCACGTCCCTCAGCCTCGTCCTGTTTTAAATCATTGTTCCACACAAATTCCTGAATACTTACTTCCTGGGATGGGCTTCCACTTGGCACGGTTGACAATTCCCAGCCCACCTGTTGGGTCATCACTATGGCATCCTCCCTGATAAATTTGAGTCATGGTCCGATGAGTAGAGGCATAAGAAATGGCCAACCAGCGAAACAAAGACTGGTCCTCAACCACTCTGATCTCTTCCCTGGTTCTCCCTCTCCATATCCCTCTGGGTATCCTTCTTGATAGCCCTCATGATACCCTTCAGAGTGACCCTCATGATGAGACCTCCCACTCATCATTGGCATGGGACCCTTGGGTCTCATAGTGATACCCTTGGTTCTCTTCATGGTATCCTTGGTTCCTGATGGTGGGTACCCATAACTTTCATGTGATGGTATCCGTAGTTGTCTCGATGATATGCATGGTTTTCTCGGGGGGCCCTGTAGAGTCTCCCTGATGGTATCCAATGGGAAGGTAAGGGTCGGGCTCTTCTTCCTCTTCTCTCGGTACTGTTCGCTTCCGTCTGTTTGCTCTGGAGTTTAGTTTTTTCTCCATATCCTCAGACTCCTTGCTGAGCGCGGTGCATGTCGTAGGGTATGTCACCAGTCTCTCACCACCCTGCAGGTTGGCACCAAGCACAAATGGACTGACTCTCCATCCAGGAGATAAGGGCAAGAGTCTCCACAGCAACCTGAAAGGAAGAACATAAAGAAAAAAAGCTAGTACTGGTCCTCTAGTCTAATCTAATTGGTCAAGCTCAAGACTAGAGTATGTGAGTGGTGCTTTGATTCATTAAATGATCACACATAACATAGCATTATTTCCTTACTGAATCATTGCTCTGACAGAAAACCGTCAGGTATGGGTACATGGTGATTTGGTGTCAATTTAGGCACCATGCCCTTATCCTCTGCATCCCAAAGAATGTTATTTATGTCTGGAAAGTTCTGGAAGATGTCACGGCCATCTTCAGTCCAGTGTCCTAATGTCCAGCTGCCCAACTCTGAGCCCTGTGAAACAAAAATATGTAACTTACATAGTTTAGTGAGATTAAAATGTCACAACACCATTTATCATCCACATTGATTTGCTCTAGTATTAGTCAGTTTGCATGTTCCCTGTGAATTTAACCTGTTTGTTTGATAAAGTTGATGTTTCCAGGTCCAAGCTCTAAGATCAGATCATACTGTATCCCTAAAGCACACTGCTGCAAATATGCACACACATGCTGTAGTGGGTAACACTTTATTTTCACGACCCGCAAACAACTGGGTAAGTACACAGAAATTACGGTGTATGTTTCTGTAATTATAGTGTACTTCCGTGTAAGTATAAGGGAACAATATGTTAAGTTTGGGGTAATAAAGGGGTAACAAGCAGATATACAACCTGATAATAACTTCGTAAGTACACTGAAATTACGATGTACGTTTCTGTAATTATAGTGTACTTCCGTGTAGGTATAAGGGAACAATATGTTAAGTTTGGGGTAATAAGGGGGTAACAAGTCAAAAAGTTTCTGTAATGATTTTAATTTAGACTGTACCATGTGGTAATTAGTACTTACCTTATCCCATTGAATTGCAATGTCACATAAATGTCAGGGCAAATATACTGTGTAATTAAAACTTTTTGTTGTTGTTGTTTTGTTTTATTGATAACAGTACCGTTCTCTGTAATTACAGTGCAAATAGTGTTGTTTCGTATTGCTAGTGTTTGTTACCCCATTGTTCTGTGTAGTTACAGGGTAAGTGTAATATATACATGTACATATATATTATATTGTATTATATTTCTTTATTTATTATAAAAATAAATTGTTACTTTGTTGTTTGAGTATACTGTAGAAAAGACAATGTTTAATTAAGATGAAAAAGCATTTTGAATTTTTTTTTACAATAAAAGTCAGAAATTAAATGGGATCCTTTTGTATATTGTATATTTTATATATATATATTGTATACATTGTATATTCACTGCACTTACCCTGTAACTACACAGAACTAGGGGGTAACAAGCACCACTTTAATTTACAGCCCGCGGAGTTACACTTACCCTGTAACTACACAGAACAAGGGGGTAACAAACGCTACTTACTATGTAGCAATACGAAACAACACTATTTGCACTGTAATTACAGAGAACGGTACTGTTATCAAGAAAACAAAACAACAACAACAACAACAAGTTTTAATTACACAGTATATTTGCCCTGACATTTAAGTGTCATTGCAATTCAATGGGACTAAGTACTAATTACCACATGGTACAGTCTAAATTAAAATCATAACAGAAAATAATTATTTTGATTTAACATTAAGTAATCTAGTAAGAAAAGCCAATAAATTTAATGTTTAATTTTCAACCCACAGATGTCAAAATTACCCTGTAACATTGCACAAGAACATATTTAGCCAGAAATGTGTGATACATTTTGTAAACAACAGGCATACAATTTTTGCCTAGAATATATTAAAATAATAGCTACCTGTTATTTTTTAACTAATTAAATAATTTGCTTGTATATCTGCTTGTTACCCCCTTATTACCCAGACTTAACATATTGTTCCCTTATACCTACACGGAAGTACACTATAGTTACAGAAACGTATACCATAATTTCAGTGTACTTACGAAGTTATTTGCAGGTTGTATATCTGCTTGTTACCCCTTTATTTCCCCAAACTTAACATATTGTTCCCTCATACTTACACGGAAGTACACTATAATTACAGAAACGTACACCGTAATTTCTGTGTACTTACCCAGTTGTTTGCGGGTCGTAAAATAAAGTGTTACCCTGTAGTGCTACTAAAAAATCTTAATCCTATGGATTATCTTCATTACAAAATCTCAGATGGCTAGACTGTAGCTTTTCACTTTTTTCCTGAATCTGTTTAAAAGCAGATATTCCTTTCAAATTCCTGCCAAGTGATGCAGAAATCAGATATTTTTAAACGCACCTTCTCAAAAGCTCTCACATGGCCATCAGGATTAATTGATGGCACCAAATGAATTCGTGTCTCATCCACAAGGTGGCGCACTCGAGGGTTGCCATCTTTATACTCTCTACACAGGTACTGCATGAGCATCAGGAAGGAGCTCTCGTCCCAAAGCTTCATTACCATGATAACCTGCTGTGTACCTGAACTCTGGCTCTCCTGAGGAAAGATAAATGGACAATGAACACACTCACATCATTTGTTTCTCCTCCTCGTATATATGTTAAAATTTCAAATCTGATAACAAACTATTTAATGACCTGTAATATAACCAAAATGGAATAATAATACGGTTTCTTCCATACCTTCTCTGATATCTCTCACCTGTTTCATGCATCCCAGGGTTATCGGTAATTTCCATGGCATAAATTTCCAGTCCTTTAAAGCTCTTGCCCAAACTGTAGAATCTGGTAATGTTGGGACACTCCTCATTAATGGATTTCATGAGCTGTGACAATAGGAAAAGTAAAATTTTTAAGCGATTACAGCACATTTAATACATACATGAAAATACATGAAATACATAGCAAGCCTAACTTCTGTGTGTAATTCTTCCCACATAGTTTGTGCTACAAAAATGTTCTACATCTTGAATCTTAGCTTAGAAACAGAAATTCTCTGGCAGCCACAAACAACATCCTTTTACAAAGACGAGTTTTACATTTTCTTAAATTGCAGTTTATTCTTATATCTGTTTTGCCATTTATGAACTTTTAAGACTCTCTCCCATCACCTTCTCCATGTCTAGGTAGTTGTGATGGGTGTAGTCCAGGTCATCTCGATGCATCACTTCATTCTGACTCTGGTGCTGGCTGAGAGGATCTGAGTAAAGAACAAGTGCACAATGTTGACTACCGTAATATACCTAAACTGTTGATGCTAAAAATTTACCCGAAGCCGAATGCCTTATTCGGAAAGGCACAGACGATGGCTTCAAAGAGAATAATGAAATATATAGATGACAATATGAAAAATATTTGGGTGACACAGTCACTCCTTACGGAATAACATGTATGCCAGGGGATAGCACGAAATTGTACTTAATCAAATAGCCATGTTGCAGTCTCTGTGCATTTCCCAGAAATCAAAACTTGGCAAGAGAAATATCAACTAAAATACTACATCATACACGGTCTACTATATGATATGTACATTTAAATTGTTTAAACCTTGTATGATATGATACACTAATGAATAAAATAAGCATAGCTTGATCGCAATTTTTAACACTGAACATTTTCTTTCAACTAATCAGCTAGAGTTCGACTCCTCTTATTTGAGGTTATGGGTGATTGTCAGGTGGCAACCTTCCGGTCTCTCTCTTGAATCCAACACGGCAGTGACTTAAACTGCAATTTATCGACTGGCTGCTAGAGACAGGCCCCAAAATAGAGTCAATCCCACCCCCTAGTTAATATGCCCAACTTTACAGCAGAGAAAAAAAATATACGGCCTGGTACAAAAAGTGTACAAAAAGCTAATTTTGCCCTTAATGACAACTGTGAGAATTTGTATATAACGCATCTATTTATTAAACCTGATATTAAACCTTAATTGGGCGTGGCCACTTGAGTGACAGGTGGATTGCCACTGCTGTCACTACTAGCTGTTAATCTGCTGTCTGTTAGCTGTCACATCACTTCAGCTGATCCCACCTCTTTGCCCATTTTCGATTATTCGGGAAGTGACGCGCTGCCGAGATTGCAATGACCGGCAACTGCCCACTTTGGGCTTCAAACATGGTCTTCAGAAACCTACGGGTGATGTCACAGATATTTTTTGATAGTCTATGGTGATTCTCCTGACATAACTCTGTACACAAAGTTCCTATGGAAAATAAAAAATATATTTTTTTATTAGCTCTAACAGTTAGAAGATATTAACATAAATGTTATAATCATAATAAAAAACATTATTTTGAGTTATACATATTTGTTCAATAATAGCTATGAAGGAAACAGATATACATTTAAAACCGACACTCTTCTCAAGTAATTGTATAAATTGTATATCCAACCCACGGTTTTATCAGAATACAGATACAGATAATTGTGAGACTTTCCTACACTGTCAGTAAAACAGGTACGAAAGCTGTCACTGGGGCGGTACCTTTTCAAAAGGTACACTTTTGTACCTAAAGGGTGCATATTGGTACCTTAATGGTACAAATATGTATCATGAAGGTACCAATATGCACCCTTTAGGTACAAATGTGTACCTTTTGAAAAGGTACCGCCCCAGTGACAGCTTTCGTACCTTTTTTTCTGAGAGTGTAGTCAGCACGCAATGCACAAAAAAGCAACATCTTTTTTTGAATTTGATGCTTCTAATCAAATGTCCTGACTCTCTCACCTGGTACTGGGCAGCCCAAAACCTCCATTCTCATACACATCGTACCATTCCAGCTCTGTGGCAAGATGCGATGTAACGTGCCACTACCGGCTCCAAAAACTGAGACAAAACTGGGGTACTTTTATCTGAGTTGCCAAAGAATAACTGAGAGAAGGGAGAAAAAAAAGTGACTCAATGACTAAATACTTTTAGCCGAATAGTTTTTAATAACATATTGTATAATATCAAGTGCTGCACTTTAAGCCTGGCCAATAATAGCATGGGCATAGAACCATATTAGTGTATTTGCAGACTTTGGTATCATGCTTTACTGTAAAACCATTCATAATCATAATTGTTGTACAAAGTCATATACTTGTACATTATTTCAATGTTTAAAATTTAATTCATTTTAATTTTAAAGCAACTATGAAGTCTTTAGCTGACCTTCAGCCTTGGTTGAATTGAAATTAATATGTATTGTTTAAAAAGTAGTTTGAGATCAAATAATAACTGGGTCTTCTTGAAATATCAGGGTCACGGACCCCAGATGAAAAACCCTGTCTAGTTAATGAGTTATGACCTCTAAGCAACACAGAAAGATTTGGATACTAAAAGAAGAAAAGAAAAAGACAGCAGCCTGGCAACTTACCCATTCAGCGTATCCGTCATGAAGGACAGTCCATTCTCTGCTGTCGTTACTAAATGCCACATAATAGGAAGAAACATAGTCGCTCCTGAAACGACAAAATAAAGCAAAAACAAGGACTGTAGATAAATACTGTTTAGATAGTTTGTTTCTAAACACTGGCTGCTAAGTTTTTAATATCTGTCTTACTCTAGGGGGTCATCTCGTCCTTGGGTGATAACACCAGTGAACTCTGTAAGTGTACGTGCGTCCAGTTCAATCCAGTGGATCTTCTCTTCAGGGTTAGAACACCATGCCCCACCATTCATATCATCTTCATCACCAGACGCCTGTTACATGAACCAATATGCTCACATTAACAACACATCTATTTCTATATACGTATATTTCTTATACATTTCAGTGTTTCGATATACATTAGTGCATATGTTTATACCTGAATATTAAGACGAGCTCTGTGTGAGCCATAGCGATGTTGATAAACAGAGGACGTCAGCAGCTGGTCATTGTCTATCCAGATGAGACTCCATACCCAGAGGAGGACAAACTGATACAGCAAGACAGCAAACAAGAGAAAAAAATATATATGGATGAATGTGTTCTTGTCCTAACACATGGTTTGAATAAAAGCATCTGCAAAATGAATTAATGTAAATGTGATTGCCACAACATGTTCTAGTCCAGACTGAAATTAGTTTATTTTATATGAAGATTAATGATGGAGTATTTTAAGTCTATGCTGCAGCTATGTGTGAAGCTGAAAAAGAAAACGCGGCGCCGCGTTGCTCGACCTCAGAGGGTTAAAGGAGTAGTTCACTTTTTAAAAAACTTTTGCTGAGAATTTACTCACCCCCATGTCATCCAAGATGTCCACGTCTTTCTTTCTTCAGTTAAAAGGAAATTAAGGTTTTTGATGAAAACATTCCAGGAATTTCTCCATATAATGGACTTCAATGGGAACCAAACGGTTCAAGGTCCAAATGAGAGTTTCAGTGCAGCTTCAGGGCTTTAAACGACACCAGACGATGAATAAGGGTCTTATCTAGGAGTCATGACTCGAAAAAAGATTTGTTCATTTTCGATGAACGAGTTTGAACAGGAGAGTCACGAACGCTTATCAAAGAACAGAGCAAGGCGAGCATTTGTGCTTATAAAACTTAAACTTTTTTATTTATTTTTGAAATGACTGATCGTTTCGCGAGATAAGACCCTTATTCGTCGTCTGGTGTCGTTTAAAGCCCTTTGAAACTGCATTCAAACTCTCATTTGGACCTTGAACGGTTTGGTTCCCCAATCGGAGTCCATTGAATGGAAGAAATCCAGGAATGTTTTCATCAAAAAACTTAATTTCTTTTCAACTGAAGAAAGAAAGACAAGGACATCTTGGATGACATGGGGGTGACTAAATTATCAGCAAAAGTTTTTTTTTAAAGTGAACTACTCCTTTAAAGGGGGGTTGACTGTTATTTCACTTTTTTCATTTTAAATAGTGTATAATGTTGCTGTTGGTGATAAGAAACAAGAAACTATTACTAAAACATGAAGCAGTTCAAACTTTAAAACAAGAGGCAGCAGTTGTTGGGCCACAACCTGTAAGTAGGCTAAGACTTAAATTATTTTAAATGTATTTGCATGTATAATTCCAGATGTAGCCTTGTGTTTTAGTTTTTTCAAATGCCAGCACTGGCTTTATAGCCACTACTATGCTATTTTGTGTCTACGACAAACGTGTACAAACATTATGGACCTGAATTTTCTATAATGTTTTAAACGTATTTTTCATTCATATATGCTTAATGACGTTATTTTTGATTTGATCAAGAACGTAAACATGCCAACGCTGTTTGAGTATAACATTAGTAGCCAGTCAGTTGCTGAATGTTGCCAGTCAGATGCTATTGTGTAAAACAAACATGTATAAAGTAAAAAAAATGTGCAAATTATTCATTCAGAAACGTTTAGTAAGAGCCGTGTGTGGTGAGGTTCTGTTTGACTCTCTTCATCGCGGCTTTTCGTGTCTGATTCTGCCTCAAACTGATACTGCAGTTCGACACCAGAGCTCATGACATGCACTGCTTTCGCCTGTAAAGGTAATGGCCGTTAATCTTCCGGACAGCGTGAGCGACAGTTTAGCCAATCACAACAGCACTAAACTAACCAATCTGAGCCCATAGCGTGTTTCTGAGGGAGTGTTTTCATAGAATCAGGAAGTGAACTGCTCGTTCAGGGGACAGAGGAGAGCGCGGCTGAAAATAAAGGTTAAAGCATAATCATAAACACAATCATAAGCTTTCAAAAAAAGCAGTCAACCCCCCCCCACCCACCCTAAGCACTGTGCTTAAACTTTCTCAATGGCACCTCATTATTTTATTTCAATTTATGTCCTTTAATTTATACTTGTTCTTTTCTTTGTGTTCTAAAATGTGTTCTAAGTAAATATCAATTAAATTATATATATCATTATTATTTTATGTATTACTTTATTCCTTTGAATTTTATTGTAAAATTGATGTTTTGATGTCAATATATGTAAATATGTAAATATCTCTATACTGTATATTATACTCAATATTAGTTTGAACTACAGTATAAGGTAAATGGAAACTATACAGATAAAATTATAAAGCTAACTGCAAATACACAATAAACTCAAAAATACAACTCAAAGATTTAATGAAACAACAATAATTATCTATCTTTTTTTTAATTCAAAACAGTAAGATTTTAATATAATAAGTGCTCTGCCATTTATTGTCTACCTTTAGAGTAATGTGCATTAAGATGGACTACATTTATGCATCTGCACAGGGAGGACTTTTGGAATTTTCTTTGAAAAGGACCAGCTGTTGAAATAAAGCAGGATTTGGCTGGATTTAGCATCTGTAATGACTTAAAAACAGCTGAAGTCTTCCTAAAGTGTTTTAAGGTATACACTTGAACTTAATGAATGTTTCATCAAGATCTCGCTATTTCAATACATATTTACGTTGACATTATGTCTAAGTCACTGAACTGAATCCCAAAATGTTGCTTTTGTTTGGTAAGATCTGCGGCCAGAACTAAGAGCTGGGAATGCTCTTTCTTATATAAGTTTGCTGCATGTCAGTATTTTATTATTTATTCACAGTCATTTTGTCCTAAGTGTATCTTTTGTCTTATGTGTTATCTATTAAGTGATGAAGTAAATGGCAAGCATCCCATATGGCTATATGCCCAAACTAAGTTCTACCACTCACTTTTAGGCTCTCTGTACACACGTGGTGGAGGTTTCTGAATCCTGCGTTCTCTCTCCTCCTCTTCTTCATGCCTCTTCTCTTCTCTTTCTGAGACGACAAATTATTGGGAAAAAACAAAGTTCATTATTAATGCTATGGATTTAGTCAGTGTTGTCACTGTAGTCAGTGTTGTTACTGTTATCTAAATAAAAGTATTAAAAATCTTTTTTGGTTTAATTAAACTTAAAAAAAAACTTAAATGGAAATAAGAAATTAGCATTTTGCTATAGACACTGTATTACATATTCATTATAATTTTACTTAACCTGTTAGTGAGGTTTTCATTATTTAATGTATGTTTGAATAAATAATCTGTCTCAAAAAACGTCTCGGTTACATATGGTAACCCTCGTTCCCTGAGGGAGGGAACGGAGACATAGGTCAGACTGACCTATAGAAATCTCGCTAGAGAGCCAATTTACTTAGAGTGAATCTAAAAAAAAGCCAATTCACATTGGCATGCAATCATTTGCTACAGCTGTGCGTCCTCGTCAGCGCGGGTATATAACGAGCGGCTGTGTGATTGCACTTCAGTTTTTTGCTGAGGAGCCAAACTTGGAAAGCTGGCCCCCGGCGGGCAGCAGCAGATGTGGCATATGGGACCTACGTCTCTCGTTCCCTTCCTCAGGGAACGACGGTTACCATATGTAACCGAGACGTTCCCTATCGGTCAGTCACTACAACGTAGGTCAGACTGACCTTTAGGAATCCCTACTAAAGCGCCACAGTCGCTGCACCCCATCCAGCGCCCCATGCAAGCCTCTACACCTTCTTGCCTGAAGGACGATAGGAGGAGGGTTACACAGAGAGTGTCTGACACTGTTGTTCCTTTATAACCCATACAGTGAGACTTGGATAACACTGGGAAAGCGTGCCCTTTTTAAAGGGAGTGGAACGCTGTGGAACCCACTTTCTTCAGAGAGTTATTTGGAAAATACATATGGACTAACCCGAAGGCTGTACTGCATATGAATTAATGGGTGACTTAGCCTAAGGGAAAGACACAGGAATTCCGACTTAGGAGAAGACGTGGAACATATACACATAAGGGATCTCCGAAGGGTCACACATATGGAACCCAGCCCGAGTCTGGCTCTCAAGGATTCAGCGGACAGGGGCCTGGCTCCGGACGCTCCGCCATGTCCGGGCCGAGGGGTGTTGGAGGACTCGACAGGTTTTTCACTCTGGAGCAATAAGGTTGCACAGTAGGGTGCAGCAAGCCGACAGAGCCGGGCCTCTCAGTGTTTCTACCCGTTTAGGGTGAGAACACGGGAGGAGACCGGCTCTACACGTAGGCTATAGTATCTAGCGAACATGTTAGGTGTCGCCCAGCCCGCAGCTCTACAGATATCTGTTAGCGAGGCGCCACGAGCCAGCACCCAGGAGGATGCAATGCCTCTCATGGAGTGTGCATGCAACCTGAGCGGGCAGGGCACGCCTTGAGCTTGGTAAGCCAAGGCGATGGCATCCACTATCCAGTGGGCCATCCTCTGCTTGGAGACAGCCTTTCCCTTCGGCTGGCCTCCGTAATAGACAAAGAGCTGGTCTGAGGTCCTGATGCTTTGAGTTCTGTCCACGTACATACGCAGAGCGCGAACGGGACAGAGCAAAACCAGGGCTGGGTCTGCCTCCCCCAAGGGCAGCGCTTGCAGGTTCACTACCTGGTCTCTAAAGGGAGTGGTAGGAACCTTGGGCACATAGCCAGGCCAGGGTCTTAATACCACGAACTCTAGGCACGATTCGTCGACTCGAAAATGCGTGCAGGTCTCCTACCCTCTTGACAGAGGCCAATGCAACCAGTAGCAAAGTCTTCATGGAAAGAAGCTTTAAGTGCACTGATTGCAAAGGCTCAAAGGGAACGTCCTAAAATGCTTGGAGAACCAGTGAAAGATCCCAGAGGGTATGGAGGGGGGTCGAGGAGGATTAATCGTCTCGCCCCCCTAAGAAAACTGACGGGTGCCATAGGGTGCCCCGTCTCTGAGTCAGAAGATCCTTCCTCAGAGGAATGGGCCAGGGAGGGACTGTCACAAGGAGCATGAGTTCTGGGAACCAGGTCTCGAGTGGGCCAGTAGGGATCCACCAGAAGGACCTGCTCCTTGTCCTCCCTGACTTTGCACAGTGTCTGTGCAAGAAGGCTCACTGGGGGAAACACATATTTGTGAAGGCCCCGGGGCCAGCTGTGTGCCAGTGCGTCCGTGCCAAGTGTTCCCTCGGTCAGGGAGTAAAACAGCTGGCAGTGGGAGGTATTGAAGGAGGCAAACAGGTCTACCTGAGCCTCCCCGGCTGAAGGTCTGATGGCAGACCGGTGTGATTGCCACCCGGTGAGTGCCATGATGCCACGCCCATCTCGGGACTCGCCCGTGAAGCCAGTGCTGAAGCAGTCTCATATGAAGCAAGCCAATCGGGGTTACCACTGCTGCTGCTGCCATATGCCCCAGGAGCCTCTGAAAGAATTTCAGCGGGACCGCCATCCTGCCCTCTGAACGTGTTCAAGCAGTCCAGCACCGACTGAGCGCGCTGCTCTGTGAGGCGCGCTGTTTGTGCGACCGAATCCAACTCCATACCGAGAAAAGAGATCCTCTGCACGGGCGAGTTTCTCTTCTCCCAGTTGACCCCAAGACCCAACTGGCTGAGGTGCCTGAGCACAAGGTCCCTGTGATCGCATAACTGATCTCGAAAGTGTGCTAGTATGAGCCAGTCGTCGAGATAGTTGAGGATCCGAACGCCCTGTTCTCACATGGGAACAAGGGCCCCCTCCGTGACTTTCGTGAAGACACAGGGGGACAGGGACAGCCCGAAGGGTAGGACCTTGTACTGATATGTCTGACCCTAGAACGTAAAGTGCAGAAACGGCCTGTGTCGAGGAAGAATCGAGACATGAAAGTACACGTCCTTGAGGTCGATCGCTGCAAACCAATCTCGGGGACGGATGTACTCGAAGATGTATTTGTGCGTGAGCATTTTGAACGGTAGCTTGTGGAGGCTCCGATTAAAAAATTTGCAGGTCCAAGATCGGTCGTAACCCACCATCTTTCTTGGGTACAATGAAGTAGGGACTGTAGTGCCCTGACTTCATATCGGCTGGAGGGACTGGCTCTATTCGCGTCCTTCGCCAGTAGTGGATGGCCCGAAACTTGGGGACGCCGAATCGCAGCCGAGCCTGATGGTCCGGATGAGCCAGCGAGACGGACTGGGGTGCGCTCTGGGGCCAGCGGCGGAACAAAACAAAACAAAAGGTTTTCCACCCGGCCCTCTTCGCGGGGAGGCAGCGATGCGGCCATCGTCTCCTGGAGAGCAGTCCCCGCCATCTCTGGGTTACCCGTCCTCAGGGCCGCTTGGTGTTGGCTTTGCCGCCCTCTTGGCAGGGACCTGGACAGGTGAGGCGTTCTGCCTGCGACTGGCTCCGCGGCGCCGCTTCGGTGGAGGCTGCTGCTGTGGCGCGGGAGCCGGGAAGGGCGCAGGCGGACGCCCCGGCGACGAGCAGACTGAGGAGCCGCCGGTGGTGGGGTGGAGGCAGCAGCTGACCGCCGTGGCAGGATGTGTTTGATGGCCTCAGTCTGCTTCTGTACAGCCGAGAACTGCTGGGCAAAGTTCTCGACCGCGTCGCCGAAGAGGCCGGTCTGGGACGCGGGGCGTTGAGGAACCGGAGCTTGTCGGTCTCCCGCATGTCAGCCAGACACAGCCAGAGATGGCGTTCCTGCACCACCATTGTGGACATCGCACGACCCACTGAGCGAGCGGTAACCTTCGTCGCACGAAGCGCGAGGTCTGTCGCCCGCCGGAGTTCTTGGAACAGCAGAGGGTTGTGACCACCCTCATCCAGTTCCTTCAGTGCCTTGGCCTGATGGACCTGGAGCAACGCCAAAGCATGCACGGCCGAGGCAGCTTCCCCACAGGCCTTGTAAGCCTTGCCAGTTAAGTCTGACGAGTACTTACAGGCCCGGGAAGGGAGACACGGTTCTCGCGCCAAGTGGAGTTAGGGCACAGTTGCATAACAAACTGGAGTAGAAACAATTCTGCTATTAAAATGTTTAAATAAAAACTGCCTCATGTGCAATTTAAGTTAGTAGTAGCTTCTTTTTGAGTGTTGATTATTAAATATATATATAATATATATATATATATATATATATATATATATATATATATATATATATATATATATAGCAAGAAAATAAAACACTTTAGCTTTTACAAAAAAACTGAATGAACCTGAGTGAACATGGCACCAAATATCTTGATAAAGTTTTGACTAACAGTTCACAATCCTATAGTTTGGATCTCTATTTCCAAGAAACATTAATCTTTACAATCAAGAGATGGGAGGATGCAGAGTAATACAGATCTGTCCCCCGTTAATCTGAAAATTATAGTTCTTAATAAACTCAAAGACCTGCCATAGTAACATAATCTGAAGCAAAACCAGTTAAGCCCTGATCTAGAACATCCAACACACACTCACACTCCGAACATTCTTATCTAGTTACTTATTAGAAACATACATTTTTTTAAATAATAATAAAAAAAATAAAAAAACAGCTTAAACAATTTCGTTTTCTGATATGGATGTGTGTAATTGTAGAGAAATGTTCAAGTATGGTCAAGTTACACTATAGACCTTATTTAACTCATAAATTGAAAACCATGATATAATACCCCATTGGAAAAATCTCAAGGAAACCAGTGCCAAATTAGTCTTCTATGTTTTGACATCATCATTGCACCCCTTTATAACTATACTGTGGCAAAGACAGTGTGTAGTATCATTATTTTACATCAGGTTTAAATATATTACAGATGATCTTAACTTTTGTTAAACCTGGAACGTTTCTCACAATGATCTCCCAAATATCTCTCTCTCAGCTCGCTTACTTATTTTGGTTAATATTCAACAATATTCTGCATATAAAATTATTTTAATTCCTGGTCCAGTCAGTACAAATGATTTTGTTCAGTCTGTTGGGAACTAGAACTGAACATAAGAGTTCATGGGAACAGGGTCAGAGTTCACATTTGTTAATGAATGCTTGTCATTATGTAATTTCCCACAATTGTCAAAGTCAATAATCATGCATAAGCAGAAGTGTAGGGTAGCTGGAAGACAAAACAGAGGTGATTGTCATGCTAACTGTGTTATTTAAATAACTAGAAACAGAATTTGGAAATGAATATAGAAAGGCCTATTAAAGACTGAGACAGTGTTGGCCAAACATGTTGAGGTTTTTGATCAATAAAACAATTTTCCAGCTCAAGACAAACCAAACAAATGGAATGAACAAAGTTTTAAATATGTGAGCTTGTACTGTATCTCCAAATATCTGATTGATACCAACCAACAGACCAAAACTACACTGGAATAAACAACACTATAACTACTGTACACTGTTGTTGTGTTAAACTGAATAGCACACACTAAGTAAAACCACACTTGTGGTTTTCTAAATTGTATTTTTGTTCAAAATATCAGGCTGTGTTTTAGAGCCTACATTTGAATCATTGTTAGTACAACTGCACTCTTTAATATAAAGTTTTTGTTGAGAGCACAGCAAAAAAAATATAAACACTCTTAATATGAGGATAAAACACTGTACCCCTTTCCCTCTTGTTCTTTCTCTCTTTCCCTCTCCTCTTCCAGTTTCTTTTCCTGATGACAAAACAGAAAGCAAGGGTGTAAGTGAGAGCACAACACAACAGAGTCAGTGTCATGCATTAAAGCAAAAGAGGACAAACCAAATACTAAATTCAAAACATGTAAGAAAATATTTTCTCAAAGTCAGATTTCCAACTTGAGTGAATTAGATATAAACTGAATCAGATAATCAAATCAAATTTGTTCCTGACCACATTTTCCTTAAGGCTACAATATTTTGCAAGAAATTCTGTTTTTATACCCTAATAATAACAGGCACTGTCTGTTTTGTTTATCTTCTGGACAGAGTTTTGTTTCCTAATAAAAATTCCCCTTATTTAAAATAAGAGCTCCATGGACACCGTCCTGATTTCACTGAGTTCCTGGGTCAACATATTTTGTTTATCTGGAAAACATTCCTGTCCAAAAATGTAATCCTAACCATTTCCCTAAACCTAACCCTTTCCTATAAGTTATCCCTAAAATCTTAGGGAAATGATAGGTGACTAAGACTGATGTAGAAGCACCTAAACCTGGTTGTAAGCCTAAACTTGACATAAACTGTGTCCCTCAATTCTGATTGGTTGATTGGAAATGTTGTTACAGGATTAACAAAGGTGTTGATCCAGGAACATGCTGCACTTGGTAAAATCAGGCTCTGCCTCCATGTGTGCACCTCATATCATAATGCCTCTCTAAAACCTGCTTATCGAGGTAAACTGTACCATGCATAAGGGTTTTCATGCATATACATTTGTTGTTGTTTGTTTCTTGAGTAAGATTTAGTTGGGGAGGAAGACGCAGGACATTATAGTATTCTGGTTGAAAAAATCATTTCCACTGACATTTTCATTTAGCGGCAACATGATTTACAATGATCAGCTTCATCTTAAATGGCACCTCTGTGTCTCTGCAAGTGTTTATTTAAGGTCAGAAATGACAGGTCACATTTTCTGTACTCTCATTAAGACAAGAGGGAGGCCAACACCTCTCATGCATGTCTCACTGTATGCTTGTTTTCTTTTCAAAATGGAGTATCAAAGTAGAATGTACTGTACCATGTCCATATTCATATTCTTCATACCAGTTGTTTTCAAATGGAGGGACGGTGGGCTCCTCTGTGGCAAAAGAAAAGAAATGTAAGTTAAGTTTGCAAGATTTACTCAGAGTATAGAAGAGAAACTTTAACTGACTCTTTAAACTAAATAAAGAGTACAGTGGAGAAACTTTAAAACTAAAATGTTTGCTAATCGCCCGTGGCTGTTGGTTTGCAGTCTTTTGTAAGACATTGCGGATTTTTAATAGTGTAAAAACAAGATCTTTCATGAGATGGGTGTATATTGTGGTAAGAGTTTTATTTGATTCACACATACATTTATAGGCTTAAATTCACTCCTTTGTAATAACAGATCTTTTTTGTTTTAGTCTGAGACAGCAGAAAGCCTTTAAACCAACTGCCAATTAAACCTACTTTTGTGTCTGTTTTTATTATGTTTTGGAGCTATAGTTACAATTACAAAATGTGAACTTAACCCTCTATTGCATGATATATGAAATAGTAGAGAAAAAAACTTTTTCCACTCATTTTATTACCAGTCATAGAGCAAATTGAACAATTCAACTCATAATTTACAAAAATTATAATAATAGGGGGTAGATCTAGGTATTGTTACTTTGGCGCAACAACATGCAATAATGGTAATAAAAACAAAAAGTCCAGTCTATTTAATATATATCACTTTACTTCATTACAAAACACATTTTATGAAAGACCTTCAACATCAACTTCATTTAAAAAAAATTGTGCTGAAAAAAATAATCCAGTTAAATTCAGTTACCAACTTAGTGGGGTTTGTTACCTAGAAGTAACAATGCGCAACAAAGGAGTATTATTTTTATGCATTCATTCTCATAAAATGTTCATGTTTAAAAATCAAAAACTGGATAGAAAACCAATTTGTGTTGTTTAAAACAGACTAAAGAACAAACAACACTGGTGGATCATTCTGTATTTACACATAAACCATGGATGAGCCACTTCTTCATCTTAGGTTACTGTGTTTGAAGGGTGAAGAAACAGTTTTTGTCAGGAGTGTGACACAGAAACACGTCACATTTCATGCACTTGACCTTTATGCCATTTTCATAGAAGCTAGACCAGTGGTCTATGTATGCGTTTCAAGTGGACTCGGGCCAGGGGTAGAGGTGCAGTTGCATCTTTTTTTTCAGGTCTAAACCTGCCTAGACACTCAGAGATGGACGTCCCCTCGTGTGCCTATGCATACTTATAGCTAAACTGTCATCATAAATATTGTTATTGTTTTAAGTATTTAAAAAACAAAAATTAAAATAAGGTGCATACTGACAAACACTTTAATGATTTAAATCCTTTGTATCCTTCCATCTGTGTGAAATGTTATATTGCTGATAAAATTGTATTGCTAACTAGCATGAAAACAGGGAATTCTCATTCCACTGTTGCATATTGTTGCTTTGAGGCAACATAGCTGTTTTACTCATTTACAAAATACATATTCAATGAAAACATAATCAACAGAGTGAAATTAAATCAGAATTTACCCCAAATTGTGAAAATATTTTTTATTTCATTGAAATCCTAAGGAAAATGTCACTTTTTCAAAATTTTGTGGAGCTGAAAAAACATGGCTGCCGCATGTGAGTGCAGGTGAGGAAAAGACATTGAAAAGGGGGTTGGACAAGTCATTTGATCAAAAACAAGCATTTTATTGGCTTTTCATACTTCCTCCAGATTAAAATAAGCTCTTTTTTTGGTGTATGATTTTGTAAGCCCGAGAATATGAAGGAAAATGGGTATGTTACCCTGAAGCAACACTATGCATTAATGTCATTTTAAGACATAGTAAGCAAATAAATTCTGCAAATACTAGTTAAACAGAGAAGTGGCCATGAACATTGCATAAATCATAGTTTATAATGTCATGTTATTTTGAGGAGGGCACAGCATTTAAAAGGAATGATCAGTTTACCTGTGGTTGTGTACTGCCAGTCACTGTCGGTAGAGCTGATCTCTTTGCCATCAGGGAAAGGCAGGTTTTCGGCCACCTCATCTGTTGCCAAAGAAAATACATTTCTATAACTTTATTAAAGTGTGTCCTAACTGAACAATTGGTCATTTGTGACTCTTGCTAACAAGCTTCAAGGTCTTAATTCATGTGAAAACATTAATTTTTGGAAGACTCACATCTGGCATCCCAATAATCATCCTCATTAGTTGGACGGCCAGCAATCACAGAAGTTGTGGGTGTGGGCTCTATCCACCTTCCAAAAGTCATCGTCTTCAAATAATTTAGAAAAGAAATGTTGATCATAATAATGTACAAAGTGGTGTTTATTTACACAGACATGAGTGATATTATGCTCACATGAGTCAGGATAAGGTTGGGGATTCTCATCCGGTGTCAGGAGGAAAATCTGTTGGGAAATCTGTGATTTTCTCTGTCGGAGGGTATGTAGGATTTTCCGCTGTTGTTGTCTCTGCAGGAAATTCTATGTATACAAACAGTCTTTGTGAGTGCAAGTAAATTCCAACCGTATTCCACATCATGGAATAAAATCATTCTACATGATCTTATTCCTTATTATTATTATTATTTTTTTGTAAATCATGTTTTATAGGTGATTTCTAGGTGAAGTACTACACTATTCATAAAGAGAGATCCACCAAACAGAGAAATTGCTGTTACCATGCAACTATAAATTGTGAAAATAGACTCATCAGAAACTACTCCTGTGAATCATTGCGAATGAAGTCTCACAATATAAAAAACAGTATATAACAATATAAGTTTTATACAGCATAGTTAATTTGTTTATTTCATTATATCATTTATAATGTTTCATGTTTCAGCAGTTAATTCATTTGTAAAAGAATTTAAGTACTCAGTCTTGTACTTTTGTCTTTGACTCTGATTTTCTTATACCATTTTGCTTCAGATCAAATGTGTAATGTTGTTATTCATCTCTGAACTGGTTGGTTTGGTTGAGGAATCTTTATGAAGAATGTTTTAAAAATCCCCAAGGAGAAAATGAGTGGAGGCAATACTTCTACAGAAACAAGGCAGTCAATGTCCTGCTCTTGAACTACACCAAAATGGAAGGGCTTTTCTAACCTTCATCCCAGTATTGGTCAGGTTCAGGGTCATAAAATTCCTCATCGGACTCAATGGGCACAGTGGTTGTGGGTGCCACAGTGGTGGTAGTGGTGGTGGTGGTAATGGTGGTGGTCTCCTCCTTATTCTTCTTGCCTTTCCTCCTTCCCACCCTTCTCTCCCTTTGGCCCTCCCTTCTCGCCCTTGGGTTTCTCTGGTGGGCTTGGGGTCTTTCTGTCGTTTCCCTCCGTCCCTCCCTCTCAGTCTCTCCTTCTCTACGCCTCCTCTTTACTTAAAGGACACAGAGAGAAGGAAAGAAACCAACTTGGCAAAAGTAACCATCTTAAATTTTGCTGAGTTTAGAAAACTGTAGTTCATAGCTCAATCATATACTATAGCCACACATGTTAAAGTTGAAGGTTACTTTGTGGTTAGTCTCAGATGGTCTGATGCATGTCGAACACAGAACTGTAATTATCTGAAACAGCAAGCTAATCTGATTGGCTGCACTTATGCAATTTCCAATCCAGGATGTACAGGTCGTGTTAACAAAGTACTGCTCTGATACAATAGGCTCTTTTGGTTGTCACATGGTCTGTCTATTTAGCCAGTTCTTGCCTAAAATAAGTTGCAAAGTGGATCATACTTATGCCGATTCAAAAGTTTCTGTAAGAAAACAAAAAGGGTAATGGTAACACTTTACGTGAAAGAGGGTGTGCATAAGACTAACATGACACCTTCATAATCACATAACATATGTTCCATATGAAGGAAATTTTATGCATGTTTGTGACAACTGTCATTAAGTGTCATTTGCTCAGTTATGACATTTTTAATGCAAATATGACATTGTTTGAGATGTCTTTGTTATGACACCTTGACATAAACCAATACATCATAACCTGTCAGTGTCTTTGTCATGACAACTTGACATTACTAAGACAACACAACCTGTCATAAACATGACATAGCAGATTAATTATCAAACTTAAGAAACCACCTAGCTTTATTGGTTAATATTACATTAAACTGTCAGGTGGTTGGTTTTGACATTGGCTGTCATGAAGCCATTATAACTTTTTAATGACAAATTCAATTAGTACCACTGTAGTTGAGGTCACGAAAAATATTCATGACACAGTTATAATGCCTCATGACAGCCAATGTCAAAGCCAACCACATGACAGTTTAACTTCATTTTATGTCAAGTTGTCATGACAAAGACACTGACAGGTTATGATGTTATGGTTAATGTCAAGATGTCATAACAAAGACATCTTAAACAATGTCATATTTGCATTCAAAATGTCATTATTGAGCAAAAGACGCTTAATGACAGTTGTCATAAACATGCATAAACCCTACTTCATATTCACGACATATGTCATGTCATGGTTATGAAGGTGTCATGTCAGTCTTATGCACACCTCTTCAAGTCAAGTGTTACCAATCCAATTTACATAATTTAATTCACTTGTATTATCTCATCATAAATTGCTTAAAAGTAAAAACATTTCACATGTTTTTTTGAAGCAATAGTTTACAAGAGAAAATTCAATAACAAAAATGTCTTTAAGACTATGGTATGAGGTTTTATCTGAGGTGTTGTACCTTCATGGTGTGTTCACAGCAAAACCAGAGAAAAACATTTTAGGATAACCAAAGAACCTTTCAGTGAACTCTTCTTAAAGGTATTTTTTTTCTTAATGTCAATACATATTAATAACGTGGAAAAACCACTGTGAGGAGCCTTTTGTGCAATTGAAATGTTCAATGTAAGTATGGATGAAGAACCTTTATTTTTATGAATGTATAGATTTTTCACAGCTGAGACAAAAAAAGTAACATTATCATCCACGAAAACAGTCATAACCAATATCCTGCCAAGCTTAACTTATTTGAGCTGCTTTATGAAATGGAAAAGCACACTTTTTGCACACAAGTTTGGGGGAAACCAAAGCCAATTCTTGCTTTTCTAAAAGTCTAGTTTTCTGCACTACAACACTTACTCCCTCAGTGAACCCACGCTTCTTGGACACATGTAACAGGAACGTACAAAGAAAAAGGACTGCATCTGTCTACCAGGATGTCTGGCTACACTATAATGATAATTCTCTCCAAATTTCCAACACATTGATTTGGATGACTTCTAAAGTATGATTCAAACAGCGCTTCAAGTACTTCTGCACCTGATCTTGAAACAAGAAAAATAAGTTCTCTAAGTGAATTAATGACATACACAATAAAAAAAATCTTTGAGCAAAAATAAATGTGTGTTTAATATATAAAAAATGGTGGAAGTTAGCTAAATGCTAATCCCTTAGAAAACATTTAAGAAGAAAAAAAACATTCAAAGTGGTATACAGGGTATACTGACAAAACACTGAACCCGGAATGTTAAATGAATCAAAATGAACAGGATAGACTGTCATAATAATTGTGATAATGTTGACTGATAATATTAAGGTAAATACTTACAAAGGATGTCCAGCTTGACCATGGCTTGTGATTCCTTGTCTCTGTTTCTGGCCATACATTTGTACATCCCAGCATTGTTCAAATTGGCATTGAGAACAATGAGAGAGGATAAGGGAATTGCCATGACTGCGCACCTCGAGGTTGTCATGTTTTGAAAGAATCTTCTCACCATTAGGAGAAAACCAGGAAATCTCCTCTGCATCCCCAACAACTTGGAAATAACATAATGAAAAATTACTGAATGAATACTATAGCATATGAGTTAGTTCAACATCAAATGCATACCCAGCCACTGCCTTATGTTTTTATTATTTTTTTAAATAATCTTGGAATATACCCCCAAGCCATATGATAGCTCTGTGTGAAGAACAGACCAAAATTGATATTATTCAATAAAATAAATGAATCTCCATGCACTCTCAAATCAAATATGGTGCCACTGTTGCCTTAGCCTTTTGCTGTCCAGTTGAGAAATGTATTTGGCTAGTTTATTTAGTGAATGAAGATTTGCATTTGACATCTGTCTCTCACACAAAAAATATGATTTCAAAAGACTTGCTGCTCGTAGACCACTTTCATGATACTATATATACATAAATATATAACATTTTATTTTTGTCAGTTTGTAATTTGACAGATCCAATCCACTTTTAATTTCATTGTAATGAAAAGAGTAGCAACAATGTTCTTCAAAAATTAATCTTTTTTTATCCACAAAAGAAAACCACACGAGTTTGGAATGACACGAGGTGGATAAATTATGACAAAATTATTATTTTATGTTTAAACTGGCCTCTCACCTTTGCACAGCAACGTTTGTACTGTCCAACTTCAATCTCTGCATAGGGTGGGATTATCTTCACTTGTGGACCATCTAGAAAAACAAAAATTATACTTGGCTCTTTATTTCCATATTGTCAACTCATCTTTAATTTAAGCTACACTCTAACACATTCACACACCCAGACAGCCCAATTTCAGAGTTCATAGCCTCATATGTTGACACAGACGTTTTGGCCCTTGAAATTCATCCTGTCCAGTGTCCCAATGGTAGTTTCATCCCTGCTGAGAAAGTTTTAAGCAACATTCTTGCCTGTTGCTGTGAAGTCATTACCCACAGAGCTAGTCCACAACGCCAGTTCTTGGGAGTCTCTGAGTAATCTGCCAAAAGTTTACTTAGCTGTTGATCAACACTAGCTTGCAATGAAGGGGGTTTCAGCACAGGCTCTTTTTGCCGTTTTTACTGCCAGAGAGAACACAAAATTATTATGAGAAAAGCAGGAACGAGATTGTTGAGTTGGAGTCAAACTCTCATTGTCAACGTGAACACTGTGGCAACAGAGCATTTGCACCAACCACTGCATCAGTTTAGAGACAAATGACCGCTTTTGATGGGTTTCACCATTTCTTTCCATATGCGTAATTGTACAACTTTTTATACTGTTCAGAAACGAGTGTTTTTTCAAGAACAGTTTGCTCATTCAACTTCAGATGGGTTCCTAAATATCAGATTTTACAGATTGTATCAAGTATCATTTGATCCTTTTCAGTCTGACAGTCTATAAGAGTACTAAATCATCTAACAGACAGGAGCACCGTAAAGCCTTGGCTGGTGTGTTTGAAGTCTGTTCTACAAGAGCATCTTCAGAATGAAGAACGACAGCTAGGCCAAAACTGAGCCAAGAAGCCAAAGGTCTTGAAGTCGATGTGAAACCCTCATTTTGCTTTAAAACAAGATTCAACAAGCAAAAATGTAGGGCAGCACTTTGATTTTGTTCTCTCGTTTGTGAAAAGTTGGCATTAAATACCAAGCCTGCTAAAATAATGCCTAAAAATTGCAATTGGTTGACAGACATCAAATAGCCTGTGAGGCCATAGTGACATCAGCAGAAAATGAAAGTCATTTCAGAGAAAAGATAAGTTATTAACAGTACATTTTGATTAAACTCTTCATCCTTGAAATTACATGCATCAATGAATCATTCAGAACAAGGCAAAGAACAAGCAAGTGAATAAGGTCAATGTGAATTTCATGTTGACTTTTAACTCTCTCTTTTCCAGCACTTTAGACCCAGTTGGTCCATTGCGCTTAAAGAAGATTCAAGAAAATAGTCCAATGCCATGGTACAACGAGCACACTTGGGTAGTTAAGATGGCAGCCAGAAAAATGGAGCATAGCTGGAAGAAAACTAAACTAGAGGTATTTCTGATTTCATGGAAGGAGAGCTCGATAGCATATAGAGATGCCTTAAAAACTGCTAGATCTGCTAATTTTTCAACCCTATTAGAAGAAAAAAAAACAATCCTAGGTATCTATTTGAAACAGTGGTTAAACTAACGAAAAAAGAGAATTCGCATCAGGGGGTGCATTGTAGTCTCCCTGGTTCAGTACTGGCGTACCACAAGGTTTAAGCTCAGTATGGCGTACCACAAGGCTCAGTACTAGGACTGCTGCTATTCACTCTGTACATGCTACCATTAGGAGATATCATTAGGAAACATGGAATTAGCTTTCACTGTTATGCTGATGATACTCAGCTGTATTTCTTCAAAACCTAACGAAACTTACCAATTTACAAAATTAACGGAATGCATAGCTGATATAAAAAATTGGATGACTAGTAACTAATATTAGTCGCTAATACTGGTGGACGCTCTATGGTGGACCTGCGCCTGAACCCATCCCAACTCATCCTTAAGTGCCGGTCTCACTGACACGACAGCCATCGGCACTGATCCTCAACAACTCATCTCCATACCGATTACTTCGACTTCCAGCAAGATGGAAATGGACAAATACTCCAATCTGACTTGTAATGCGCTATAAAAAAGGTGACTTGACTTGACTTTAAGCCCTAAAAAGTAACCAAAAGGCTCCTACTTTCCCACCATGGCAGCAACCTTTATAAAAATCTTGTGAGAGGCTACTCTAGGGAGTGACCAATAACACTACAGACATTTAACACAAAGACATGTAAATACATAGATTCCTATTGGGTTCTTCTCATTACTCTTTGTAATTTCACCGATCTTTACAGTTTGTAAAAGTGAGTCTGCAGTCCTGCATTTAATGGAAATGATGTGTTATTGAATACCAGAAGGCCGTCAGTAACCATATTTTCCAAACCTCAGCATCAGTGCTGCTATTAACTCTTAAATTAACCCTTAAATCTGAGTTACAAGAATAATGAAGCCATCACATTCTTTTGAAACACAAGGATGAAAGTCTGTCTTCAACGTATAGAGCGCTAGTTGATCTTCTCCAATTGTCACACCACATCAGGTAAATATTCAGCTCAACATTTTTCATCCTCAGTAGCCCCTTTCCACGCAAAGCATTTTGAGAGCCGGTTCGGAGCCGGTGCATGCGTGCAAACTAGTTCTTTGTGTTTCGACAGCCAAAGAACCGGTTCTGCGGCCGGGAAAACTGGTTCCAAAGCGGCACCAACTCTTTGCTGGACTAGAACCGTTCTTTTACCATGTCATGCTTAGCGTCAGAGGCTGGGGCAAAGAAACATTTGCAGAAACACGATGAAGTCCGCCTTTGTAATTGTTGCTTTAATTGGCGCAAGCGTTTTTATTTTTTTATTTTTTTATTTTGAAACATAAGCAAAGAAGAAAACACGATATAGAACAAATAAATGGAAAGAAAAAAAGACACAAGACAGGGGTACATAACTTATCAGAGACTTACATATTTAATTTTTTTGTAAGTTGGTACACGAGTTAAGAGATAATGTAGACAATGTCCCAAAACAATGTACTTGCAAGCGTTTCTAGCGACGTACACAGTGACGTAACGACATAGGTTCCCTGGGCACTCTAGTCAGTGGAAAAACAAACAGGTTCTGAGTTGGTTCGCAAGTTGAACCAACTCCGAACCAATTTTGAACCAGCACCAGTTCCGAATCAGTTCTTTTTGGGTGGAAAAGGGGTAAGTGAGTTATCTTTTTAGACGTGGCTTCTCCAAGCGCAGGTGCAAGTATTGCTGTTGTCATCAAGAGCTTTGGTCACAGTGATGCAAAAACTCTGGAAGAATCCCTGTCTTTCACAAAGTACCACTCGTGCAGAAAACTATGTGCAAAATATAACCTGTCAAAGTAAATGCAGTGTGCTGTTGGAAAACTGAATATAATTAGCAAGTGCTTTCTTTTCCAAATCACCAAAAATTTGTCTTGGTTAAAGGTTATCAGATAATCAAAATGGGATCCTAGAGACCCAATGGTCCCTCAAACCTAAAACCCAATTGACGGATATTATTGAAGCTTTCAGGGATTATTAACAAAAGTTAGAGATTAACCTGATACTTTTTTAAAGAACATAAGGGTTAAACAAAACTTAAGACAAAAGTCTTCGAGAACCTGCTCCAGATGTTGCCCTTCTCCTGCCCTCCACATGTTGCTTTGGAGCTGTGTGGCTGATCTACTGACTTGCTGTGTTCTGTCAATCCATTTACAGTCCAGAAGTAAACCAGCAGGGACAGATGAGAACTGATAGTGGCACCTGGTCCCTTAGTCCCGGCATGGTGCCTCATTCAGCGGCTGCAAACAGAAGAAGAGATCCTCGGACAGTTTTTAGGAAAGAGGTAAGTGGGTGCTGGAAAGGAGAAGAGATGTGAGAGAGCGAGACAGAAAGGGGTGTGAGGCGAAGGGAGGGGGGAGACACATGAGGAGCTACAGAGGATGTGAAAACAGACTTAAAGAGAGGGGTAGGAAGGAAAGAAAGCAACAAAGAAATAAAGAGAGAAAGATCCCTTCTGAGTACACTTCTGCAGTTCTAGGTAAAGAGAAATGTATGGAGTCGTTCAATTGAGCGAATTAAGAGATCCAATAGGTGTGTCAAGATCCAAATGCCATATATAGACATTTAAAGACACGATTTGCCAGAGTCTGGAATTATATTATTTTAAGTGCTGAGTTTTCAATGTTATGTTAAAGAAATCGTATTCAAGCCATTAGATATTTAAATTGATTGCTTCAGTCAAGAGCTGTAGTCTTGTGGGAAATGCTTTGACATATGGAACAGCTGCGCTTTGGCTGACCAAGTCCCATCAAGGTCCTCTCTTGTTCACCTCAATTATTACCAATGCTTCTGGTCTCTTTAGGTATTGTGAAATCACTATACAAATAAACTGAACTCAGTCTGCCAAACATGCAATTGGCCTAGCCATTTTTGTACGTTAGGGCAATCAAACCCTCACAGAAATGTTGAAAATGCGAAAAGAGTCACAGCGCTTATGCTTTAAACTTACCTTACTGATGGTTTACTTGTCAGTTGTCTACTGCAGTCTAAGCAGGGACAGAAGAAATTATTTCAAACTGAATAAAAATACATCCACAGCAGCTTTTAAAACACAGTTTTGAGTGGGTGCCATTCAACACACTCTCAAAATCATAGTAAAGGGGTAAATTGTTACAGATTTCAGACTTTTCAGAACACCAAATGTTCCAACAAAACAAACATCGGTAACACTCGATAGTCCAGTTTAGACATTCTACTAACTATAAGTAACTTTTTAACTACATGTCAAATAACTGTCATAAAAGTATTAGTAGACTGTCAGCTTAATGTCTGCTAACAGTTTATTTGTTTGGTCCTCCAACAGACATTCAACTGACTATAAGTAACTTGGCAACTACAAGTAAACTTATTCTCCTAACCCAAAGCCTAACACCTAGCCATAACAGTCTACTGACAGTCTACTATAATATACTAATACTCTAATGAGAGTTACTTGACATGTAGTTGAAAAGTTACTTATAATTAGTAGAAATAGTATTTATATCATACTAATTAGTAATTAGTATCAAAATAAAGTGTAACCCAAACATCTGTCATAAAAATGCTCTAGAAGGAATCCTTTACCTTACAGCTTTGACTTATTATTTCAGGAGAAGACTTTATTTTTACAGTGTTGGGATTACAGTAATGTATTACAAGTAATATGAATTACATAATTTGATTACTTTTAAGTAAAAAAAACACATTATTTTTAAATTTACAAGAAAATATCTTTCTCTTTCTAATGCAAGTTGCTTTATTTTCCCATTTATTGAGTGGCACCCCCGTGTGCCGATGTTAAGAGAAATCATAAGTCAGTGCAGAGGCATTGTGTGCACTGTGTAAACATGATTGTTGTAGTTCTAGACTAAATGTGAACATGCATTTACTCATCTCACTTGCACATAATAGATTCAATATTCCTCAAAATGAATAAAAACTGTGAAATGCAAACTCATTTGTTATATATATATATATATATATATATATATATATATATATATATATATATATATATATATATATATATATATATATATATATATATATATATATATTCACAAACCTGCAATAATTAAATATAATGAATTCACAAATATACTTCATGTATTTAATCTCACTTTATTAACCTATGTCTTTAGTCAAATGCAATCATACTAATAAGCAATAATGTTAATTTAATATAAAAATGAAATTACAGAAATTGTAAAGGAAATTGTACAAAAAATCAGAAAAAGATTTTCACTCATTCATTTCACTGTTGGTGTAAAATGGCCTTTACATTTGCCACACACAAAAAAAGTTAAGCAAAAGTAACTATGCATTACTTTCCATTACAAGTAACACAATAAGTTACTTATTCTAACAATTATTGTACAAAAAACAAATGTTTTCAAAGTAAATAAATAAAAGTAAAAAAAGTTGTTTTATTCTTAAGAATTTAGACTTTTTTAATGAAGTTGACCTCAATGTGATGTGATTTGTCTCTTTACTGTAGCTGGTTGGAATATGGATAGACAAATGAGATTTGAGCAGTATGGGTAAGACTTTCAGAAAACTTTGGAGAATTAATTTTCATCATAATGTGGAAAATATGCTTCCAAGAAACCTTGTGTGCATTCTATAGAATAGAAGAAAGTCCTTCAATTTTTAAATGACACGTGCATGAGTAAATTATTATTTTTTTTGGTTGAACTAACTCTGTCTGCAATGATACCAGCTCCACCATATTACTTCTCATCGCCCCAAATATCCTCAGCCCCTTCAGTCAGGAATGCACACTCATAGGAAGAAACACAGAAGCTTCTTCAGACGTTTATTGTGGTATATAAACTCAATGCTAAGTATTCTTTGCCATATAAAATGAGCTAGGATGAAAGGAATGTTCAAGGATATAAGGATCCAAGGTACCAAGAACAGGGACAGATAACAAGGGAACAAGCAAAGATAAGGAGCAAGGAGGTATTCTACAATGGCATGCGCAATACACACGACAGCCAATACTGAGAGCAGGCTTATATCTCTCACAATTATTCTAAAGTTAGGTGATTTATGCAGTAGTCTAATTTTTAAAGTAAAGAACAAACACGTAGAAAAAGTGACACTGAAAAATAAAGCAAATGCCACTATACAAGAATTACGAACACAGAATAGAATAACAATAAGCATGTATTTGATAGAAAACTAGTCAATAGAGTAATTTTAGAAAGATTCTTAAATCACTATCACAATGATAGAGTGACTTCAGTTAGAAAATTCTTTCTTAATCCTCAAATGGAATTACTAATGGCCTTTAGAGTCACAGACTAATGTAATATCCCCATGGTGGCAAAAAAAATCTGAGCAATATGGAAAAGACACCTCATATCATCCCCCAACACACACACAGACTTTCTGGACCTGATCTCTTGTCTTGACCCATAAAGTAAATCTTCTTTACGTCCCTCGTTTTTGGAACTTAAGAAGTTTGCTCAGGCAGACCAAATTAAAGCATTATTTAAGTGGCCCATTCATCCAATAATTGTATTCTGTACACGTGCAACTTTGTTTCTTCAACGGATCACAAAAGATGTTTAACAGATGTTTAGCTTTTCAATAGCAAAGTTGAATTGCTTGACAAAAAAAAGTATGTTTATGGTAAAACGTTTTTTTGATTGATAGACAGATACTAAATGACAGAGATGATGGCAGGATTTCAAGTGAAACACACCTCTTGTGTTTTTGTGAGCAGTCCAGACCACAAACAGTACTCAAAGGAGCTGTATATTTGTGCTTGTATGTACACATATGCCTCTGAATTGTGCTGAAGGAAATAAACATGAACTGAACTGTTCAACCAACCACAAAATGACCTTGCAGACCCTAGCCAGGACTGTCAGAGAGCAAAGAGGAAAAAGGATTTGCAAGGCAAGGGGGAGAGGCTGGTATAAAAGTAATGAAAGTAGGAAAATTGTGCATTAAGGAGAAGGCGGGGGAGGGAAAGAACCAGAACATACAGCTGAGAGAGAGCAAGAGAGAGAGGAGATGGAGGAGGGGGATATCAGACAGAAGGCTACCAGAGATTCAGATGGGGAGCAGGTTGAAAGAATGTCTCACACAGTCTACAGTATTCAACAGCACAAAGCTTTTGTTAAATATCCACTCTAAAACGTTTTTTTTTTTTTTTTTCTGGAAGAAACATTTTCATCTCAGTCATGGAAAGAGTGTTGCTTCTCTGACTCACGACACTAAAATGTTGACAGAGGTTTAGCACAAACCACTGAGTCTGTGATGAAGGTGAAAGAGGGTCTGCAGCTTGCGACAACTTTTGAAGGAGTAGGAAGGGGTGATGGAAACTGGCCAACATGCTTACAGTATGTGTGAAAGATGTAGCCATCTGTCTTCAAACAGTTGGATTACATTCAAATGAGCATTTGCGAGACAAACTTTTCTCTCCCTTTCTGTTGCTTTTTTGTATTGTAACCCTTCTTGCAGTCAGATACTGAGTTGAACAGCTTAAGAACAGAACTATCACACAAAACGACAGCATTATTTTAAGGGACAGCTCATCCAAAAATGTTACTCCTTATTGGAGACTGCTTTGTTTCTTTAGCAGTGCATGAAGGAGATGTTTAGCAGAATGAGTGAAAAAACAAACAAAACATTCACTGAAATTATTTTCCTTCAATGTATACCTCAAATCTCACAGGTTCAATGGTAATATGTGAAACTCTGTCAGGATCGTCATGCAGTGACATGCATTATTTAAATGTACACCATCCCCAATCACCTTTTTTGTCAAGTCAGGTTGAGTCACATTTATTTATATAGCACTTTTTAGAATATAGATTGTTTTAAAGCAGCTTTACTGTGACAGCAGAGAAATAATGCAACAAAGTTTGTTTCTGTTGTACAGCAGATCTAGAAGAAAATAACGTTATAGTCCAGCTCAAGTAATTTCAGTGATTTTGTTGTAAAAATACAGTCTGTTTATATATATATATATATATATATATATATATATATATATATATATATATATATATATCAGCCAAAAGGATTATTAGGAACACCTTACTAATGCTGAGTTTGACCCCCTTCGCCTTCAGAACTGCCTTAATTCAATGTGGCATTGATTCAACAAGCTGCTGAAAGCATTCTTTAGAAATGTTGGCCCATATTGATAGGATAGCATCTTGCAGTTGATGGAGATTTGTGGGATGCACATCAGGACACAATGCTCCCGCTCCACCATATCCCAAAGATGCTCTATTGGGTTGGGATCTGGTGACTGTGGGGGCCATTTTAGTTCAGTGAACTCATTGTCATGTTCAAGAAACCAATTTGAAATGATTTGAGCTTTGTGACATGGTGCATTATCCTGCTGGAAGTAGTCATCAGAGGATGGGTACATGGTGGCCATAAAGGGATGGACATGGTCAGAAACAATGCTCAGGTAGGCTGTGGCATTTAAACAATGCCCAATTGGCACTAAGGGGCCTAAAGTGTGCCAAGAAAACATCCCCCACACCATTACACCACCAGCAGCAGCCTGCACAGTGGTAACAAGGCATGATGGATCCATGTTCTCATTCTGTTTAAGCCAAATTCTGACTCTACCATCTGAATGTCTCAACAGAAATCGAGACTCATCAGACCAGGTAACATTTTTCCAGTCTTCGAACTGTCCAATTTTGGTGAGCTCTTGCAAATTGTAGCCTCTTTTTCCTATTTGTAGTGGAGATGAGTAGTACCCGGTGGGGTCTTCTGCTGGTGTAGCCCATCCGCCTCAAGGTTGTGCTTGTTGTGGCTTCACAAATGCTTTGCTGCATACCTCGGTTGTAACAAGTGTATTTCAGGCCTGTCTGGTACCAACAACCATGCCACGCTCAAAATTGCTTAAATCATCTTTCTTTACCATTCTGACATTCAGCTTGGAGTTCAGGAGATTGTCTTGACCAGGACCACACCCCTAAATGCATTAAAGAAACTGCCATGTGATTGGTTGATTAGATTATTGTATTAATGAGAAATTGAACTGGTGTTCCCTATCGTAGTCACTTCAAGTTACGTCAGAAGTGACGGAGATTGGGGTTTCGGCATAGAAAGCCAATCCTCTCGAGTATTTAACAACGAGCCAATGGCATGCGAATGCCTTGGGGCTGCGGAATTTGCATAGCGTACTCCGCCCCACCCTGTGGGTATAAAAGGAGGAAGTGAACGCAACCGCAGTATGTTTTCGCTTCGGAGCCAAGAGCATTCTTCACTCCACAAGCCATTATCACTGATCAAAGCCTCTTCGAGACGAGCGTCCTCTCCAGTGTTGGTGTGCTGGCGGTACCCAGCGGGATTCTGCATTGCCTGCGATCTGTGCAGCGGTCTGCCAGACTTTGCGCTTCTCCCTGGTCGCCTCAGCGCTGCAGAGTGAATTTCCTCCTCTCCTAAAAGAGCTGCACGTGGCACGTCTTTTAAAGATGAATCGCCCGTGTTCTTCTGGATGTGGTCGACTTCTGTTCTCCTCTGATGGTCACGATCGCTGCTTTGTATGTCTGGGTCTTCGTCATGCAAAAGCAACCCTCGTGGATGAGTCATGTTCCTTTTGTGGGAATATGACCATCTCAACACTGAGAGTCGAGACTCAATGATCTTCCTGTAAAGTCCCCGCCACCGTTACCCGATATGCTTCTCTGCCGCGGAGAGCTCGGCTGGTCAGCGGCCAGGTGGCATCTATCGGTAACAGGTGTGGCATAATACCCCGACGCTAGCTCCTCGGGCCAGCACCCACCGCAACAGTGTTGCAGCCAGCGAGCGCTGGGGCGGTTGCAGACGTCTGCCTCTTCGCAGGCACCCTCTGCTTCGCTCGGCGCTTCAGAGGGATGATGTGATGTCGATCACAGCATCACAAGGTGGGACTGAATTCCTGAGGTGAAGATACGGCGGCGTTGCCTCCCTCGGGAGTGCCGGCGCCGCCTGTGTCTGATCCTGAGATGACGGCCATGCTTTCTCGGGCCGCTGTCGAGTATTGGGCTGGAGTGGAACCCTCCGCCCACCCCGATCACTCACGCATTGCCGTGCAAGGGTTCTTGGGCATGTGGAGCTGACGGAAGACACTGGCAGAGCTCCTTCGTACTTTCCTCCCGTGTCGACCGCGTCAGCCCCCGCCTTTCCCCCCCTCGTGGAGGGCAGCGGCTGCCGTGGGATTGCGGGTTGCCTCCGGTGGAGCGCTCTGTTGCGATGCAACTGTGTCCGCAGAGCGCCTCCTCCCCGGGGCCTCCCAAGCACCCGTCCAAAGCCTGTAGTTTCGTCGTCTATGGCGGCGCGCACCTATAGTGCAGCGGGACAGGCAGCCTGCCGCCCTACATGCGATGAGCACTTTGCAGGTTTCCCAGCCAGAACTGCTCAGAGACATGTCCGAGGGCGGGACTCGACCAGGTTCGTTCAACGAACTTCGAGCCGCCACTGACCTCGGCTCTCCGGGCGGACCAAAGTGGCGCTCGCGCTCCCTGGGTCAGGTGATGGCCACTGAGCGTGGTCCAGGAAGCGCCACCTATGGCTTAACCTGGCGGAAGTGCGCGAAGCCGAGCGGACTCGTCTGCTTGATGCCCCGCTTCCCAGGTTGGCCTTTTTGGCGGTGCGGTTGAGGACTTTGCCCAGCAGTTCTCGACCGCTCAGAAGCAGACCGAGGCGATTAGACACATCCTGCCCCGACGGCCAGCTGCTGCCTCCACCCAGCCGTTGGCACAGCCGCCTCAGCCTGCTCGCCGCCGAGGACGCCCCCTGCGGCCCCCCTCCCTCGACACGGCCACAGCAGCAGCCTTCACCCAGGCCACGTCGTCGAGGTGGACCGCAGAGGAGCGTCACAGCCCCCTCAGATCCGCGCGCCCGCTAAACGCCAGGCCAAGCGGCGTTCCTGAGACGGGCTGCTCAGTGTTGGCGTGGAGTCTTTCTCGGGAGGTGGGTGGCCAGGCCCCCTCCTTCCCCCGGTGGAGGGCCGGGGGAGATTTTGTTTTCCCGCTGCTCACCCACGGGTGGGCAGCACCCTAAAATGGTTAAAGAAGACTTTGACATCATCACTGAGCACACAGTCGCCAGACCCTCGACAGAACAGACCCCCGTGGAACGCTGGTCCTTCCCTGGTCTCGACTGTCGAGGGAGCAGAGCTCGACTACGCACCCGCCCGGGTTAACCCCTGGGCGGCATGCCTGTCGCTCTGCCTCGCTGCCTTCCGGGGAACGTCCTGTGTCCCGGCATGAGCCCGCTGGTTCAGTTCCTGGGAGCCTGGTTAGAGCTCCCCGACCTGTCCCGCTGGGTCATCAGAACGATCAGATTCGGCTATGCGATTCCAGTCTCCTCCCCGTTTCAGGGGAGTTCGCTCGACTTTGGTCGGTGGCGAGATGCCCCGGTCATGAGAGCGGACGATTCGACCCTGCTGGCGAAGGGTGCAATCGAGACGGTCCCTCCAGCCGAGGTGAGGTCCGGCTTCTACAGCCCTTACTTCATCGTCCCCAAGAAGACCGGTGGGCTTACGACTTATACCTGGATCTGCGCGTCTTGAACCGCACCCTTCATCGGATGCCGTTCAAGATGCTCACGGCCAAACGCATTTTCGAATGCGTGCAGCCACAGTATTGGTTTGCAGCGATCGAACCTGAACGGCAGTACTTTCATGTCCTCCATATTGCCTCGAACACAGACCGTTTCTCGGTTCTCTTTCGAAGGCCAGGCATATCAATACGCAGTTCTCCCATTCGGGTTAGCTCTGTCCCCTCGGCGTCTTCACGAAGATTGTCGAGGCAGCCCTTGTTCCCCTTCCGCGAACACGGGGTTCGCATCCTGAATTACTCGAGCGACTGGCTACTTCTAGCACACTCTTCGAGAGCGGCTCTGCGAACACAGAGACCTGGTGCTCAGGCACCTAGCCGTTTGGGCCTTCGGGTAAACCGAAGAAGGCAAACTTTGCCCCGTGCAGAGGGATCTTTTTCTTGGCGCTGGGCAGAGAGATCTCGGCCGCCATGTCCGCGCAGCTTACGAGCGAGCGCGCACACTCACTGCTGACTTGTATCTTTCGACAGTTGGAGGCCAGCGCGCGTCCCACTGAAAGCTTTCAGAGGCTACCTGGGGCATATGGCATGCGGAGCCGCGAGTGCCGCCCGTCTCGGACTGTCTTTCATATGAGCGAACGTTTCAGCTGTGGCTTCGCGACTCGAGTCCCGAGGTGGGCGTGGCATTCGCGGCTCGGCTGCGAGTCCCAGTGACTCCAGCGTGCCCGGCGAACCTTCTTCCCGTGGTTCGAACTTCGGCTTCTCACGGGACTTGGTGTTCCGCTGCAGCGAGTTTCCAGGCATCTTGTCGTCTCCCACCGACTGTCGTCTGGACCGCGGGTTCGGGTGCCATGTGCAATGGGCATGGCAGGCCGCGGAGACTCCTGGGACAGGGACCCCAGCGCCTCAGTGTCACATCAATTGCCTCGAGCTGCTGCTGGCAGATGCGCCTCGGCCCTGCACCCGCTTCTGAGCACTGCTCAGGGGTCAGCACGGAACTTGCCCGTTCAGAGCAATACCGCCAGTGGCGCAGGTCGCAACCACCAGAGGTGAGTTCTCCCGCTGACGTCGAGTATGTCGCAGCTCGCCCGCGACCTCCTGCTCACCCGGAAGCGTCAGAAGCACCTGAGGTCCCTTCGTGCTGTGTACATTCCAGGAGATGGAACCTGGCAGCCGTAGCGAGCTGTGGCGTACAGGTGTCGCCCTATCTCTTTGGCGAATGGAGACTCCATCCCCAGGGCGGTCCAGGCTCATCTGGGACCAGTTTCGGGGAGGCACAGGTGGGCCTGTCGCCTCCCGGAGGTGAGTCCACTGCGCCCAGTTTCCCATCCTGTCCGAGAGTACGTCTCCGGCACAGATGCAGCTGGCGGCACACGCTGGCCGCGGGCCCAGCGCGGGGATGTGCGCTCCCCCAGTGAGCCTCCCCTTGCACGGGTGTACGTGCAGGGGCGGCAGAGGGAGAGGGCAGAGGAGCAGGTCTCTTGCTCTGGGAGCTACCCTTATTGGCCCAGCCAAGGCAGTAGGCCTCCGAACTTCATGCTCCTTCGCGACAGCACCCTCCTTGGCCATGTCCTCTGAGACAAGACCTACTCACACTCCGGGGCGGGGGCACCTCTGGGGCACCTCCGTTCCCGACCTCTGGAGGCTGCACGTGTGGCTCCTGGACGGGACGAGGAGAAGTTTGAGTTTCGCTGACCACTGCGGTGGCGGCAACCATCACTTCCGCTGAGGGCTTCATCTACCAGACGCCTTTATGCGTTGAAGTGGAACCTCTCGCAGCTGGTGCTCTTCTCGGAGAGACCCCCGGATATGCCCGATCAGTGTCGTGCTGTCTTTCCTGGCAGGAAGGGTTGGAGCGTAGGCTGTCGCCCTCCACCCTCAAGTCTACGCCCGCGTCATTGCCGCTTCTCACCGTTGCAGTCAGACGGTAAGTCCATCGGCAAGCACGACCTGGTCATCAGGTTCCTGAGGGAGCGAGGCGATGCTAAATCCGCCTCGTCCTCCCCTCGTGCCCTCTTGGGACCTCGCAGTTGTTTTAAATGCTCTGCAGAGGCCTCCCTTTGAGCCTTTACAATCAGTTGAGTTAAAGTTTCTGTCTATGAAGACGGCACTCCTGGGTTGCATTGGCCTCCATCAAGAGGGGTAAGGGGACCTGCAGGCATTTCCCGTTACGAAGCGTGCCTGGAGTTCGGGCCGGCTTACTCTCACGTGATCTTGAAGACCCCGGCCGGCGATATGTGCCCAAGGTTCCCACCACTCCCTTCCGGGATCAGGTGGTGACCCTGCAAGCGCTGCCCCTGGAGGAGGCAGACCCAGCCTTGACACTGCTCTGTCCAGTACGCTGCACTCCGCACTTACGTCGACAGAACGCGGTGCTTCAGGACCTCAGAACAGCTCTTTGTCTGTCATGGGGGGAGCCAGAAGGGAAGGGCTCTCTCGAGAACAACGGCTGTCTCACTGGTTAGTGGACACCATTGTTTTGTCTTACCAGCAGCAAGGCCGACCGTGCCCCTTGGTGCGACGGCCCACTCCACTAGGAGTGTGGCTTCCTCTTGGGCTCTGAGCGCATGGCGCCTCGCTGAACAGACATCTGCAGAGCTGCAGGCTGGGCGTACACCTAACACCTTCGCCAGATTCTATAATCTGCGATATCGAGCCGGTGTCCCTCTCACGCACCCGCTTCCGCCCAGTACTGGACCCGCTTAGTGTCTTTCGCTTGCTCTCGCCATCTCCACTCTCCGACTGGATAAGTGCGATATTCCTCAGTTGAGCCTTCCGTGAAGCCCTGAGTCCTCCAGCACTCATGATGCGGGCACCTGCTATGGTGCCGGCTAGGTGCATCCATGTGCACGGTTCCCTCACGGCAACTGTCTCTATGTATTATCCCACTGTAAGCCTCCTGAGCACTGTGTCTTCCCTTGGCAAGCCATCTGCCACCCCTGGAGCTAAGTTCTTGCCACCTGCGTTTGGCGCTCCCAGTAATCTCCATGTGGGTCCCTTCGACCACATGTGTTCTGTAAGTCCTCCTTCGGTAGGCATTGGTAGCATGTTCCACCCGGGATATGCTTCCCAGTGTACCTTGGTATTCCTGTGTAAAGAAGGAACTCCTGGTTATTATTGTTCAGGAGTCCAGTCTTTCGCAGGCACTGAAAGACAGCTTGAAGTTGGCGTGATGGCACTGACCCCCAATCTCCGTCACTTCTGACATGAACTCGAAGTGACTACGATCAGAGGAACGTCTCGGTTATGAGTGTAACCCTCGGTTCCTGAGTAGGGAGCGAGGACGTCACGTCTCCTTGCCACTTCTGCTGTACCGCTGGGTAGACGCCTAGTTCAGTCTTGGCTCCTCAGCGAAGACATACTGCGGTTGCGTTACTTCCTCCTTTTATGCCCACAGGGTGGGGCGGAGTGACGCTATGCAAATTCCGCAGCCCCAAGGCATTCGCATGCCATTGGCTCGTTGGTAAATACTCTAAAGGATTGGCTTTCTATGCAAACCCCCAGATCTCCGTCACTTCTGACGTAATCTTCGTTCCCTACTGCAGGAGAACGAGGGTTACACTCAGTAACCGAGACGTTCCAATAATCCTTTAGGTGAGTCTTATATCAATATATAGTTTATATATATATATATATATATATATATATATATATATATATATATATGCTCTGGAGAAAACAGTGAGGTCACCACCCAGCTTAGTTCAGTTCTCATATAATGATTTATGAAGGCAGATCAATAATACTGTTGAATTATTAAAATGAATTGCATGAAAAAGGACAGCCAGGACATTCCGCAACATAACACCTAATCAAATCTGTCCTGATTTACTGTCGATTTTTGTGTCTGTGTGCATACTGTATTATTATTCTACTATTATTCAGGAAACAAAAGATGAAGTGAAAGCTTTCCTTCTAAATACTAGAACAGGAGACAAATACAACAGTGCTGTTCTCTGTTCCAAGCATGTGTCTATAAACACAAACTCCTTGGCCATCATTTGTGTCCTTCATCCAGACAGGATGTCATGTGGCATAAGCATTTCCAGCAGAGAGCGGCTCCTCAGCCTAGCCAGATTCAGATATCAGCCAGGACTATTCTGGAACTAAAGAGAGATGTAAAAACCAGTTAATTATAATATTGCATTTATTATAATAAATGTTGAGGATACATTTAACAATGATTTATTGGATAATTTGTTTTTGTTCTTGCCTCTTAGGATGTGTCTTTTTCTTTATTCTTTGGCTCTCAACAAACCAGTCCAGATGTTTGTCCTCCTTGACTGAGAAATTCCTGGAAGAATCACCGGTCTCTCTAAATTGAGCCCTGAGAGAGCAGTCTGAATCTGTTACCCTGACAAAGGGACAACATCAGATCCACAGCAGGTTTGCATTTGATGTTCTGATGCATCTGCCAGGGAAATGTAGGCCAAAATCCTCAGAGGAGCAGTGTGTAGTTCATCGTATGCAGGAAAAAGTCCTAAAATGAATATTCTCTGGATTACCATAGGAGAAAAGCACTGCAAATAGTGTATTTAAAAAAAAATACTATGCACAAACTATTAAAAGGCATAAGCAAAAAAACACAACACTTTACAAGATTCACTTTATTAATGAATTAGATATGATCAATTCTTTTTAGAAAAATTTGTATACGGCAACGGTAATTCTTCAGTATACTTTTGTTGTTCATTATAATTAATTTAAAAAAGGATAATTCTTGTTCATTTAACATGTTAATGTATACGAATTTGCAATGCAATCTATTAGTATATGTAGAAATTATATATGAGAGATGAATAAAAGCTGTGTTCAATAGCATTTCCATCAAATCTGTGGAGCTTCCTGTAGAGTTCTGCAGCACAGATTTCATGTGGGTCTCCTAGATAGAAACAAGATGACATTCTCTGAGTCTACAACATGTTAATTTACACTCTATTTAACTCAATACAATTCCTGTGTATTGTGGATAACCAGACATTTGAAACTTTATATAGCAACAAAGATAAAAGTAATTCCTGATAGAAACCACAGTTGTTCATAATTCGTAAACAGATGAAAAAACATTCAGTACAGGAGGAAAGCATAATATAGCTTGTATTCAGACTGCATCAGCCATTACAGAAGACTGACCCCTAATGTTCAATACACACTATTACAATGCAAGAATGATAACTATGATAGAGACATTTATTTTCCATTTGGTTTAAACAAAAGCACATGTAAGGAATTACGATGCAACACAATTTAACATTGTTTTTAAAGTTGCATTTATTTATTACTCTTCATAAGATACATCACTGTACCACCGCATATATTCTGAAATATATTTTCATTATAAAATAGGGATTCTACAATCAAGGTTCAGATATAATAAAATGCTCTGAAGGATCATAACAGACAATAATGATGCATCTTTGAATTGAGTGCAGGAAATTTTGGACTTGCTTTAATTTGACTCAGGGCAACTAAATGAATCACATTTGACATTTGGGTTTGTATCTTCTCAACAAATAAATGTCATCTCAGTGGACCAGATAGACGAAGTATTGTGGAATGCTCTCATCTAAAACACACTGGGAAGAGATCTAACATTTAGGAGAGATTCTAACATTTAGGACGGCAAGATTTCTCATTAAAAGAGCTTGACCTCCAAACCAGCTTCAAACCCACATATGTTCCTTTTGGTCCAAACAAATATTGTTACATTGTGCCACAGTAGAGTGAATTGTTTTCTGACATTGTAACGCTGCAAAAAACCATTCACAAAAGCACAGTAAATACCAAAGGCCACAAAATCGTCTGATTTGTTCGACGTCAAACCATTAAGATTGTTAAAAACATCCTCTAGCAAAGGTTCAGTTAACGTTTCAGCGTGTAAGACTTACGGTTTTCACAAACATGGGCTATAGAAATATATACTGTAGAAGTCAATATTTGCATTGCTGCATTAGTGTACATACATATACATACAGTACATTCTCAAGCTAGGTAGATTACTGCAAGAGACACCAGCACCATTTTGTGCTACGAGCATGGGATCATGGCTGTCCTCAATAAAATGTCTGCCCAGAAGAGATTTGTCTGAAGCCTGAGGTATGCATTATATGCCCCGGTAAGCAATCATAATGTTACAATCATATAATTTTGTATATTATATCTTCTTTTCTTCTATGCAGACGCTAAAGAAGAAGAAAAGAAGACATACATTAATAGTCATCTCACATACAACCACCTCTCCTTTAAAAAAAAAAAAATACAGCAAAACAACAACTAAACAACTAATTGTGTGGAAATATACAATAAAAGGTGCCAAACCAGGTTCATATCATGATCATCTGCAGGTTTGATTGTTCATAAGGAGTTTTGAGCAATGTAGTATGCAAGATAGAAGCACACTTTTGAGTAGTAGTAGTCAGCAAGTAACTGCATATAACAGCTTGAAATATCCTAAAACAGAAGGAAATGTACATGTGCGTTCCATCGTTTCTTTTTTTTTTTGGCCAATACTCTCACTTGACAATATTTGTGTCTCCTCTTAACCGCTTGAAATTGAAATTAGCTGACATACTTTTATGTAACATCATAAAATTCACTCTTGCTTACAGCAGGTCAGTATGGAAAACAAATCATCGGGATTGAAGTACAATGCTTGCCATGGAGTTTACAACAGCACTGAATTCACTCAGATATATAGGATTATGAAAGTGTTGAACCTGCTTATATAAACTAATACAAACCAGCCAGACTATATTAAATAACCCAAGAAGGGGTGATTTGCCTTTGTATATAAACAATCTTTTTCCCATCATGCTTTTGCTCTTATTTTAAGTTTATAAAATACTACTCTGCTTTATATAAAATTAAACTGGCTAAAGTGACAAGACTTCTAATATACATCCACTGAGTATTTATATTCATGTGTCGATTTAACGGGAAAAAAAATACACAATAATAAAATAAGAGCGTAACAAATAAACCTGAAACATACAGAACGCACTGTACTCATATCGTATAACAACACTTTGGACTAGGTAACTTAGACAAACATATGCAACCATACCAAGTTAGATTAACAAGCTTTTTTAACAAGGAATTGAAAACAACTATTCCTGGATGCTACATCTCTAGCGCTACCTGACATGCTTACAAGACAAGAGTGCAGGATAGGGTTGCAAAGGGAGGAAAGTTTTCCCCATCAAGTTTTTTTCCAAAATGTACAGTACATCACTGTTAATTTACATGACTGTTGTAACCCTCATCTTTAATGGACCTGGACTAAAGAGAACAAGGCGCAAATTACAAAAATACATCAAATTCTCAACTAACTTGATTTCTGCACTAACTTGAAGTGGCTCAACAGTAAATAAAGTATTCTACTATTTTAGATGTTTAAATCAAGTCTCACGGTGTCCTTGACTATACTATAAACAGGTCTCACATGTCTACTTGAATGCTGTTTGTTAGATGCAAGAAGTTCAATAGAGTGATTCACTTTTAGATATTGAAGTTTTCGACATGTCTCATGCAACTCTCAAGGAAATAATCGTTAGCTTACATATAACATACAGCTTAAATGACCAGCAGCTTCCTGGCTAATGTTTTTTTAAAGCCATATTTTATAGACACGAGTAGCCCTATTAAGCCTTGTTCACACACGTTCATTGCTAAAAGTGCTGTAACAATTTAATAAGTCCAACAGTTTAAAAACACACCATCTATTCTCTCAGGACAAGCTCAGTAGACAGATTGAGAAAGCTGTCCCGCATGAGAAATGTCATAAGAAACCGATAACAACTTTTTTTTAGGATCATTTCCGGCATAACAGGGTTTGACAACATAAATTCAGGGCTCATCCGGGATACTGGAAATGACGAGCACAAGTTATTTGCCATGGGATCACCCTCACTCTCGTCCAATGTTTCACAGACACGTTATGACTACTTACAAGAGGAATGCACCTGGCCTGCTAGAAACATGTAGGTTTTTGCTTCATGCAGAAAAGCAAAACACCTCCAAATATCACATTCAACTTTGGAACTACAGTCCTAGATCGTAGATCAACGCGCAAAGAGAATTTAGCTGATGAGGACAATTCTGTTAATAGTGATCAGTCTGCAAGGGTCAATGTAAGCTTTGTAACGAACTGCAAAATAGATACTCACACATTCATACATTTTGGTCTACAGGTCACTAAAATGCACTTTCCCATAGAAAAGAATGTCCTGACTTTTCAGGCTCTTGTTGAAAAGTTCCTGTTACCAACATAAACATGCCAGAAAATCTCTGAATCATATTGTGACATTTATCTCTCTAAAGGGATTTAAAAAAAAAAAAAAACAGCCAACATTTGATTATTTTTGCTATTTAAATAAACAACTTCTTCAACATCAATATGGACTCTGCAAACTTTCTTGAACATTGACTCGGTCACAGTGAACGTGTTCAAATGACCATGAGGACAAGGCTTTCACTCAAACACATGCCTAATAGTCAGGCCTTCACACAGGAAGTCTTTCTCACTCAATCCCACAGTTGTGGGTTAAGGTGCTCGCTCTGCAGGCCACTCTGCAACTGCACACCAATGAGGCCTAAGCCTCTTTCTTCCAGGCAGGTTCAAGACAACTGCTGCCGGCCACTGAGGCAGGTCATTCTAAGATTCTCCTTTTAAATTGATAGCTACTAAATCTACTCGGTCTTTTTCATAGAAAGCATTAAAGAGCCAATGTACTATAAGAGAACAGAAGACAGTAAAGAGTTTTATAGCAACTACAGTTACAACATAGACTTGTTTCTGAGTGTACTTGAGCAAGAAAGGACAGAAAGGAAACAAAGAAACAAGAGACCAAGTTAGAGCTTGAGAGATAGTTGAGACTGTACAAATCAAATGCCTCTATGTCTCTCAGATTAGTCTTGCCTCTCCCTCCATTTCAGGTGGCAGATCACACACTCCAGATGAAATTGATCTCTTTCCCCTCCTTCCCGCCTTGACTCCCTGCTTGAGACCCCAGTGTCACAAGGCGATGGGTTGCTATGTAATAGTGTGTCTGGTGATGTCCGGTGTCCTGTCCCAGCACGTCGCTCCTTCAGGTAGCCCTCGAGACGTTTGAGAATCTGCTTGGGGTTCTTCTTCAGCAAAAAGCTCCACTTCTGTGCATCACAGAAGAAACAGAGACATGGTCAGACTTTTTCTTTTTCTTTTTTTTCTTCTTTTTTTTAAGTAGATAAACATAAATGTTCAGCATCCAGGCTACCTTGACCAAAGGTGTTCAATCCTGCTCCTGGAGGGCCATCTTTCAACAGAATTTAGTCCTAGTCCTAATTAAACACACCTAAAGCCTCGTTCACACTACAGGATTTTAAAACGTGAAAAACGCTGAACTGTGCAGTTCACACTTCATGACTTGCTCTCAGTGAAATCAGGAGTGTTCAAGTTGTTTAGCTGTTCACACCACACAACACAACGTGATTGATCCACAACAGGAGGTAACTCACTACACGAGTTGACAACGCACTACATAGAGATACAACCACGATCAGATGATAAGAGCAAATCATTTGTGACTCAATGAGAGCTGTTTCAGTACTATGTTATGATCTAAATCCTGAAAATAATCAAATAACTAACGAGTTGACAACAACTCTGTCACCCAACGATTCTATCGATTCTATCTACAAACCACGCTTTGTCATGAAAAAACACGCAATAAAACGAACCAGAAATGACGCAAAACAGCACGTGCGTCAATACCCAGCGAAGAAGAAAACACAACATATGGACATTAGACAGAAACTAGTGCTACACACTGTTTGCGCGCCGATCTGCTCTGAGAAAAAAAATGCACAAATAAAAGAAAAACTAAGATTTACCTGTTGTCCTCAACCCATGCGTTGCTATGATTGGCTGTACTCATGACATCACTGAGGTTGAGTCGATGCGACGGCTCTGGATATCTAGCAGGCTAGATATTTTTCTGGGCTCGGCGATGCGTCTGCGAGGCGTCTGCGAGCGTTTTCGCTGCGTTGTTGGCTCTTTCATACTAACAGATTGGCAAGCGTTCATCGTCCGCTAATCCCCGCGATTTGCACGCGATAACACCCTGACCTGTCGGCGAGCTCAACGATTTGCAAATCGGGCATAAATCGGGCTTAAAATCCTGTAGTGTGAACTTGGCTTAAACCAGCTAATTATGGTCTTCGGGATCACTGAAAACATCCAGGCAGGTGTTGGAGCAAAACTCAGCAGGAAAATGGCTCTCCAGACTACTTTCTAAACTACAAAGGGCAATATACATGTAAAACTCTTAAAGTCACAGTAACAAGGGTCAGTGAAAGTTTGAACATGTTTTTGAGAGCAAACCTTTACTATCATAAATGGACTATATGGGGAAAAATAAAAGTAAATTATGGCCGCTTCAAATGATACTGACCAAATGACACCGTGTTAATTAAAATCTCTGCTGAATATCAGTAGACGATACCAAGAACAAATACTGTCGCTGTTAAATTGTAACTGAAAAGTCACCTTTGAGTACATGGCCAGAATCCAAAATTGTTTTCTGCTGGTTCTTCCACAGCTGGTAGAGGTGCAGGAATGTTGCAACATAAAAATCATTCAGTACAGCTACAACCTGCTGCCTTCGAGTTACACTCCCTAGGTGACATCACAATGCAAGAAAATGTTTTATTGCAATGAAAACAACTGAAGAGGTTATGTAAAGCTACAGCACAAACACACCCAGATGATTTTAAAGCTTTAAAACACACGTAATTAATATTACTCAAAATAACCATCAGTTAATGTTCAGGCAATCTTGTGAAAAATCATGACTTACTTGGACAGCACTTCCTCCCTAAGAGCATGGAGAGCGATTCGGGGTCATGTTGATTGACATCACACTGAACGGAAAATTCTGCAGGTAAAAAAAAGGAAAAATAAGTATTTTTATAATAATTGAAAGATAATGATAAGTTTGTAAGTTTTTAAGGCATGATACATGAAGAAGAGTGTTTCTTTGTGGTTTGCATCACCTGGACTGGATGCTGAGAGAGTTTGTAAATGTCTCTAGCAAGTGGTAGTATCTCTGGGTCCATGACGAAGTGAGAATGTGCATGAGACCCAGAAAACCAGTTCCCCTTAGATCTGTAGCAGGGTCTGAACCTAGGAGTAATGAAAGTGTCACACAGAAACAAATGTTACAAACAGGTGACTTCTATTTTATAGGATCATGAAAAATTAAATAGTCGATGATTGTGGTTAAACAGTTAATCTTGATTTTTTAACACAGGTGTCTTCAATTTTTGACGTACCTTGAAAGCCCACATTCTCCCAGTGTGGTCCATAGCGAGGGCAGTCTGCTCGAGTGCAAGTCAATTTCCTGTAGACGGTCTGGAGTACACGCATGTGCACTGACTGTCCATTATCCAGAGAACCTACAGAATTACAAACATTGCTCTCTGCATTTCTCCTATTCACAAGCCTGCTTCCTAATCTATTTGTCTAATAAACCTGGCACTGTATCCTACAAATATTGTTGGCTCTTTGACAAATTGCTTTATTTTCTCTTTTGCAAATAGCTTGGGATAAAAGAGACTGCTAAATGCAAGAATGTAAATGTAATGTAAGCAAATACATCACACATGTAAGACTAGAGTTGCATCAATGTATAGGCTACAAAATGGCAGATACATATTTGATCAATTTTATATTGGCAACAGCATGAAAAAGGCATGAACAAAATTAACTGCATGAAAGCACAGAGTTGTTTAATGTTTGTTGCATATTCCAATGTTCTCTGGGTAAATAATTAAATGCATGCCCAAACAAAATCGGTACAAAATATAGCAGGGCTCGATGTAGTAAGAACTGCCCAGAGCCAGCATGAACAAAGATCAGGGCCAACGCTACATCGTCACAAAAGCTTATAATTTGCACATGTTTTAAAGCTTATTTTTAAATATATTCAAGCATAAAAAAATAAAGCAAATTTAAATATTCAAGCATAAAAAGACACAAAAGAGAACTCAAATTGGTACTTGAACGATGTGTGAGAAGTTTAGCACCCTAGTAGTGTTGTCATGATTCCGAAAATTATTGTTTCAATACCAATACCAAGTCAAGAATCGCGATTTCGGAATACTTTTCCGATACTTTTCCTGAAAAGGAAAGTATTTCTTCCTACAGGGCGTTTCACATGCACCTCCTTTGCGTAGGTCTGTGCTTTTTAAATGTTGTAATAACCTAATATAAATAAATCAATGACAAACATGCACATGCTCTGATTACTGTATAATCATATAGCCTAGATCAGGGTTTTTCCTGCATAGACAATTATGAGGCGGCCGCCTCCGTCAAATTTCGGCCGCCTCCGCCTCTCGACAAAACTCAAGTCAGGGAATCACATGATTAGATACCTCTTTTCCACCGACACGGTTCCGGCTGCGGGTTCACGGCCTGTGTCCAATTCCTCAAACCATTCTGCGCATTTTGACGGCATCAGAAAAAGCATTTAAACTTGCTGGTCTCCGAATGGAGGAATAATGAGTGTCCATACATGCAAAACGAAGCATTGAGAACTTTGTAAGAGTACAGACTGTTTAATAAGAAGATATGTTATAAAGACAGTTCACTTCGTGTATACAGACAGGAGCCATCTTAAGGCCCGTACACACCGGGACGAATATCAGCACGCGTCATTCGTCTGCGTTTTCAACGCGTTTTCGCTGGACGATGAGCCGAGTGAACATGCAAATTCATTCCTCTGACATTAGATGGCGCTTAATGTAAAACAGAAAAAATAATAGAATCCTATACTAGGGTGTTCATTTTCATGTCTCAGCATGTTTTATTATGACATATTAAAAAAAAATAATGAATGAAATAATGATAGAAATAATGTCTTCTGTTTTAGAAAAATACATATATAAATAACTAAAAGAAATGCCTCCAAAATGTAACGAAAAATAGCTCTCACAAACTTACAAAAACGAACTAACAAAATCTATTTATATCTTTAGTTTTCATCCTCTTTATCCTGTTTTTCTTCCTCATCCACCTTGTTTGCCCATCTATATTTTGCTGTAGAACTGATCTTTTCCAGGAGTTTTTTTTTTTTTTTGGAACCAGGACATTTTCATCTCTTAAAAACAGCCAGGACAGGACGTGAAAACATACGTCCCTCATACATGGGATCGAGCAAGAAAAAATATAGAGTCGGCAGAGCGGTTATCTCCTCTCCTCACTTGTCAAAATCTAACTGACACTACTCACAGTCTCACACTATGCGCAGTTCTAATCTCAACTCAGATTCCTATAAAGCACAAAGTTACACATGTCCCGGGAAAACAGGACTGTTGGTCACCCTATGATACTTTTATTACAGAAATATTAATATAAATATTATCATAGCTCTTTATGCTCCGAGACCAGCAGCTATCTTCTTCGCTCGTATGTGTGCTCGGCAAGACCGTTTTGTGTTTGAGCGCCTCCAACTTATGCTTTACTGTAACTTCAGAAGTACCAGACACGTGAGCAAAACCGCAATCTCGTTGTTCGGATAGTTTTTGACGCGGTGCGTCAAACCAAAAAAACTAACCCAAGGCGTTTTTTTTTTTAAAAATGACACTTTTACGCGTGGCGCTTTTCGCGTGTCGGTGTGAACACTCACATTGGCGCCCATTATTTAGTCACGAGGCGTTGAAATGTCGACGCAGATTGCGGATTAAATTCCATGAACGTCTGTGCTGAGTGAGCTGAACTGTACTGAAGTTCAGCTGAACTTCTGAACTGTATGAACACGTTCGGGATCGACTTATCGAGACTATATTCTAAGATGGCTCCTGTCTGTATACATGAAGTGAACTGTCTTTATAACGTATTCTCTTCTTATTAAACGGTCTGTACTTTGACAAAGTTCTCAATGCTTCGTTTTGCATGTATGGACATTGCATTATGTTACTGTGTTAGTGTGGGGCTATTTCCAAGCCTTGTTAGTGGTATAAACTAGCGATTCTTTTTACTTAGTCAATGCCCCCAGTGCTAGCATTATACGCTAAACAGTTTTTAGAGATAAAACTCTTTACATTCGATTATCATGAAAACAAAATCTCAGAGAACGATTGATTAGGTACCAATGTTTTATTAGACCAAAGGCAGTGTTGGGGGTAACGAGTTACAAAGTAACGAATTACAGTAACAATATTACTTTTTTGGGTAACGAAGTAAAGTAACGCATTACACTAAAAATATTGGTAACTACACTACTTTACTATACTAAAGGAACGCGCTTCCTGCGTTACCCAAGCCGTGTTTGCCTGTGTGGAAAGTTCCGTCTCAGTGGTGCGTGCGCACCGTTGCCATAGAGACCGATTTGAGTGAAGGAGAGAGGGAAGTGGAGACAGAGACGGGTTTCGGCAAATGGCAATATTCACATTACTTTCAGTTTATTGCTCGAAAGGACAAAAATATTTGTGTGAAATGTAGGCTATAGTAAACCCTAAGATTATTACTTGTGACATTAGAACAAAATATGTGGATATAAAAACATGTATATAGGCTAAAGAACTAAATGAACGATCTCTATTTTCTAATTTCACTAAACATTTCATTAAGTTTCGTGGACATTTTATAAAACATGGATCTTAGGCTCATTTTGTAAACATAAATAACTGATTTAGATGCGCAAACTGGGTGCCGTTGCGGAGATGTAGGCTAGGACATGCTCGGTGCAATTCGGCTTCTTGTCGTTCATCCTCGGATGCGGCATCGCGTGCGCTGTTTGCCGCGCGCACCTTTCGCTTGTGCGGACGCGTCGAGTAAAAACAAGGCTCTGAAAGTCTTGGATAACACAAAACGAAATGAACAGGATTGTTGCAGGGTTCATTGTAGAAGACATGCTTCCCCTGTCGACCATTAATCCCCCAGGTTTAGATAAATGCATTTTAAATTAAGATTAAGAATTTTATGGGATAAAGTGACCTTTATTTGATTATTTTTCATTGACATCTTTTTTTTATTGCCATGAGTCAAATAAAAAGCTGGTTTTGTTCTCAGGAGAAGAGTTTTATTCTCCCAGCCTGTGTTTTGAAACTTCTGTGTTAAACCCCATTTTAAAATTACCCCACCATAGCCTCCTTTATCCTGTTGTTTGTGAATTTTACATATGCGGCATATTTATTTGTGCAGACAGGGATATTGTTCTTTCATGCCATTTTGTACACATTTTTACAATACAGTGATGATAGGGCAAAAACTGATGATAGGCTATGATGTTGTGTCCATAAATCTACATGGTAAATTAAGAAACGGGAAAGTAAAGTAATAAGGGTAATGCTTCCTTTTACAGTCCAGTTACCCATGTAAATACTATGTACTCCTATTTTAGTAACTACAATTACTGGGTAATAACGAGTACTAACCCTGAACCTAGCCCTAAACCTACCCCTGTTCCATGTACTAACCTTATATTAGCCAGTACTTTCTAGGTAAGTACACTGTAAGTACACTGTAAGTACTGTACTGTAAAAGGAAGCGTTACCGTAATAAGTAGTGAAGTTACTGCATTGGGAAAAGTAACTAGTAAAGTAATCTCATTACAATTTACAGAAGTAACTAGTAACTAGTAACTAATTACTTTATTTGAGTAACTACTCCAACACTGACCAAATGTTCATGTTTGAAAAATCTGAAATAGAGCCACATTTTTCTGGTTGTGTAAATGATAGGGGTGTAACGGTACATGTATTCATATTGAACCGTTTCGGTTTGAGGCTTGCGTTAGGTACGCATTAGCAAACCGAACGGTTGCTTGGACCATTTTTCCTGCCGGCAAAATTCGTGCTCGCGCGGCCAACACAGCGTTGCGCAACATAAAATGGCAATCGAAAGCAGAACGAAACTGCGCTACTCATTATGTTTATCAGTTCGGACCAGCAACATCTGAGCAGTGCGAGCCGATCTTGATCAAGCAACACTGTTACTACACAGCGCTAGAGATCTGGTAAAGAAAACATTTGAATTCGCCACTGAGGTAATAACATCGCTTCGATATCTAGTGAGATGCATTCACATTTCTCACGTTATAACCAGTTTGGCTGGAATGGTGAAATGCTTTCAAATACTTCACACATCTTTTTCCAGCACTTCAAAATTCAAATATTATATAAATAAATATATATATTTAAATGTTATTTTTAATGTGATGACCAAAACATTATTTGTTTCGATCCATAAAAGATTACCCCTATTTATAAACCTGAAAGTTTCAAGATCTAGGAAAACTCACACTTATTTAAAAATATTTTTTCTTTAAACAAATAGGACATTTCTCTGGCATTTCTTTCTTTTTGCTGTATCGAAAACGTATCCGAACCGTGACTTGAAAACCGAGGTACGTACCGAACCGTGATTTTTGTGTAACCGTTACACCCCTAGTAGTACTGAAAGAAAATGCTTGTTGCTATTCAACTACACTGTTGTTAATATGGCCCCTATGAACTGTAAATAAAATCTAATTATCTGATTATTAAAATACCCAAAAAAAAAAAAAAAAAAAAAAAAAAAAAAACATGCTTGTAAAAAGTGTTGTTTTTTTCAGCCAGTTGAAGGCACGGTACAGCTTTCATGTGTACACATGATCTGGATTTTTTTTTTTACCACCTAATTTTGAGCCAGAAAACGTTCCATAATGACGTGCGGAGTGCACCAGATTAATGCATTTATCTTTAAAATGATGCAACCATTTCAAACCATTGCCCTATAATGGTTTTTTAAATTATTTTATAATGTTGCCTGGGTTGCCCTTATAATGTTAGTATGTTTTTTAGATCAAAAATAGTCATAATTTAGAAATAAAAGGCATTTTTCCTAGCCTGATTTTAGCCTCTGCTTTGAACACTCTGATTGAAGGGGCGTGTCTGCTGTGTGTAACCGGCCTCTGCTGTGATTGGCTGACATGCTTGCATATGAAATAGCTATGTATTACATGTGATGTGAAACTCTCTCGAATAATTTTACTACAGCTATTATAGGTTTTACTATTACAGCTATCGAGATTAACGAATCGTGAGATGTTTTTGAAGTATTTAGATCTATTCCCATCACATAAAGTGTTGCTGTTATGAGCATATTGAGCAAGCAAAGGTCGGACAGTCTGTCGAATCGCGAGGATGAAGATCTTATCATTGTAACGCAGTTTCTGCCTTCTCTGCTTTCACTAATGCAGACACTGATCATGTAAATACAGTCATGAGCTTTAGTTGTGCAGTGTAACGTGCGTCATTGAATTCATAACGAGTTTGGCAAGTGTCCAGATAAACTCACGCTGTGATTGTTCTTTGATCGCTTTCTTTCTGTATATAATTCACAATTTAAATAAGATTTTATTTTCATCCTACTAAAAGAAACGATGTGAAGTCACTGGCCTGACTTACTGATGCATAAACAGTATTGAACGATTTTAAAGTGAAAGATTACCTGTCTGAACTTGAACAACAACACATCAGCTCGATCCGAGGCCAGCTCTTGGCAAGTTGAGGAAACAGTCGTCGGTGAAATGTTTGAAAATTTCCAGAGAAAATAAAATTAATCCATTGTTTCTTCAGAGGCTCGGACGAAGGAACTAAAATATACTTTTGTATTCATGTGTACATCCGAACACTGATCAACTCCCATGCTTCGGCTGCGCAGCTCCGTCTCGTCTGTCACTGAACATGGGCTGGCATATGCAAATGTTAGGGGTCGTACATATTAATGATCCCGACTGTTGCGTAACAGTCGGTATTATGTGGAGATTCGCCTGTTTTTCAGGGGTGTTTTTCAAAAACGAGATTTAAGTAAGAAGGAGAAAACAATGGTGTTTGAGACTCACTGTATGTCATGTCCATGTACTGAACTCTTGTTATTTAACTATGCCAAAATAAATTCAATTTCACATTCTAGCGCACCTTTAAGCTTTGTATGTACGCTAAATATTTCATAATGTGTTAAACTAATTACAATTAAATTTCATGCATAACACAATAATTTTGACAGTCCAACAAATTATCCATTGGAATATATTAGTAAAACGACTGTATATAGTCATTAAAACAAAGCATACTACCTGACTTTTCAAGTCATATGTTCTACTCACATTGTGCGATGGCAAACACTAAGTCTCTTTCTTCTAAAAGGTCTTTGTGTAGCCGTGGAGGTCCGAACAGGAAATGGGTGATGGCAGCCAATCCAGTCCTGTGAATGGTGGGCTGAATATTCTTCTGATAGAAGGAATAGAGCAAGTATAAAATTAAGAAAAAGAAAGAGAATGGTCTCAATAGTCATGACAATCATAGTGTCATAATGCATCTTCACTTGAAAACAAACTCACAAGCAGGTCTCCAAGATCAGTAGTCTGAAAATGCTGCAGAGCCTCATTGAAGGAGATCAGTGGTGATGGGAGTGAGATCCTCCGCAAGAACTATAAAAGACACATTGTTTTTTCTGACAGATGACCACACAATGGTGCCGGTCAAAGGTAACCAGCAGAGTTTTAGTTTTACAGACATTTTGATGACATGCCGGTCAAATATTGCCTCTTAATTAGTCAAGTTGAGGAAAACTGGATGCAGGTTATGTAACTTAAAAGACATAATCAGGCCGTATAGAATGCAAATGTTTATTAGCCTAACTTTCAAATAGACGAAAAAAAACATGAAAGTCCGATTGGTATCAACCAACAGCAATTGTTTTTACTATGGTTTCACATTCATAGTTTAACAAACCACTCCTTCCCCACATAAAATATCTGATAAGTAGCCTATTGTTTTTACTCAGAGCGAACTTAATTATACACTCTCCGTATGTCTCATTTAGCTGGTAACATTTAAATCGGCCACTGTGAAACTGGCTCCTTGTCAAATGAACTGGAACAAACAAATGACTAGGCCTATAACATTGTCCGGCGTCATTTTTGCCAACTTTTTACAGCTGTTTTGCTGAATTGGGCAGCTGCCGACTTAAAATCAGAACTTCCCAGTGTCTCTCCACAACTTGCAATGTGCAAAAGCCGTGTAAGGTCCTCACATTTCGCATCTTTTGCGCACTCAAGTTTGTTATTTCAAATGTAGGCGTGCGGTATGCACGCTCATTTTAACCAAACTCGCCCACGCTGCATCGAGATAAAAACATCTTAAGGTAGGGCTGCTATTTTTATTTAACGGAAAAATCTTAAGTCTAACCAAAAAAAATTGCCGTTTTCTCAAACGGATTCAGTGTTTTCTTTTTGACATCTTAATTTGTTAATTATTTAAGTTAAAGAATACATTTAATTGTAGGCCAATTTAATGTTTTTTATTTGTATTATTTTATTCTGTTTTTCTCTGTTGTCACTGGCAGAAATGCTGCAGGTGCGTGACAATTCTATCTGAATCCAGGTTCTTTTGTTGAATCTGTAGCGCTGTCATGACAGCGAGGGCAAAAAATCGCAGTGGTGGAAAGTAACTAATTACAAATACTTTCGTTACAGTACTTGAGTAGTTTTTTTCTATTTTTTCTACTTTCTTGAGTATAATTAAATTGTGGTACTTTTACTCTGACTTGATTAAAATAAAAATAAAGTATTCAACTTCTTTACATTTATATTTCATAAAAAGTACAAAGTACAAAGTACTTTGACAAAGGTGCCGACGGAGCAACAGTGCAAGCTGACATTTGACAGACACTTTTCAAAACTACTGCGGTGGAGCCCTGCGCTTCATCCAATGACAGACATATCTGAAGCACTTCAGCCAATAACAGACAGATCTGAAGCCCTTCAGCCAATAACAGACAGGTCTGGCTCGGGTACAAAACCAATCAAAACCTCCTGTTCAGCTGGGGCGGGACGTTCAAACCGCGCTTTGAAATTTAATCACTGGGGCTCGTGTTTTGAACCAGTCGCGCTAACGTTTCAATATCTCAGTGAATGTAAGTGAGTATTCTGCTCATATTTAATTATGGAAACTACTGAAACGGGTCATACCATTGATAATACCAGAGCACTGAGCAGCTGAAGTAAATAAAAAGCTTGGCTCATAACATGGATGCAGTTATTGGATGGACGGAGCGAGATCAATGTACTGTAAGTATCTAAAATACATTCACACAGTTGAATTAATGGTAAAGCTCGCCCTGTTTAACAGTACAGTTAACTTAATATACAAAGCAAACTTTGTACAAAGCTGAAAAACAGTGAAATAAGATTGCATGATTTATGACAAACTGTGACGCTTTTGACTTTCAGAATTATCTTTTAAATTCACAAACATATGTGTAATTGAGGGCACAGTTCAGATGGAATAAAAAGATAAGTCTGTCTCTCACCATTCATATTTTTTTCCGAATAAGGTCCCATGAGCCGGAAGCAGGAGGGGCGGGACTTAGGCTCTCTATGTGTAGAGCACTTTTATCGTGGGATGGATGCACTTTTTTGGGCTTCAAATTTTCTCCAGTCATTCACTGTCATTATAAAGTTTGGAAGAGACAGGCCATTTTTTTAATATAACTCTGATTGTATTCGACTGAAAGCAGAAAGTCATATCTTCTAGGATGACTTGAGGGAGAGTAAATTGTGGGCTAATTTTAATTTTTGGGTGAGCTATCCCTTTAAAGACATACATCAATTCTTTTGAAAATACCTGATAGTTTGATAAACACAGATATATTATATCTATAATGTGTTTGTCTTCATGTTTCATAAGTAAAAAAAAATCACTATTTGCATGTAATTATATCCATATAAGGCAGAAGTTTAATACTTCTATGCATCAGTACTGGGCCTTCAGTATGAATGAAACAGATGACATGAGAGTGTTTTGCGCTCCATTTTGCTATCATCTCCCCATTTTGGGTAAAAATAGAAAAATACTAAAGTACTTTGTAACGTAGTTACTTGAGTAGTTTTTAAGCAAACTACTTATTTACTCTTACTTGAGTCATATTATTTTTCAGTACTTCTACTTGTACTCAAGTAAATTATTACTTAGAGTAGCAATACTTTTACTTAAGTACAATTTGTCAGTACTCTTTCCACCACTGAAAAATCGAATACACTTGAGTATCGCGATATTTTATTTTGCGATACTGTATCGATTTTCAGAAACGCAATATGGATTTTTTTTTTGTGGCTGTTCATAGAACGCACTAGCCTAACAACAAAGATATGGCTGAACCCCGAGTCAGACCGGCTCCCGCTTTATTCCGTTCCGAAGTGTGGAATTATTTTGGTTTCCAGAGTAAAGAGAGCACTACCAGATATCGACAGTCACAGGAACCATGCAGTTTGTGAACTGTGTCTTTACAAGTTCGGCGCGGAGCAGAGCGTATTTTGTTTGGCGCTCATAATCAATGAGTGCGTTCATTCACACCGTGAGCAGTAGCCGCGCATAAGCGTCGAGCAGGACCGTCGCGTGAGCAGCAGTGAAACGGTTTCAGCGGAGAGTCTAAAGGGCGTCGCACACCAGACGAGAAGCTCAGCGCCACATCTTTTAAATTCAAACACATTACTCTCTATGAGTGTATACACACACCGGCGTCGCCCAGCAACGGCTCAGGACCGTGTTCAAAATCCTGCTGCGCCACAGAGCGCCATTTACATAGTTTTATATAAAATTTAAGCATTGCTAATGTATCCTGACATCGCCCTATGCTGCAATATACATTTAGTTTTTCATTCATTTACAGAAATCAGCTGCTTGAATGACAATTGCTGATGTTATTGGATTTTTCAGGTGAGATTCTCAATTCATTCAGTGAACGGATGCTCTGAGGTAAAGTTTTCAGACTGCAGACTCAGCAACGATTGTATTTAATTGTATAGTACAATCATAACATAGAACAGACATTATCTTCATTTCATGTCATTACATAACAATATTGCTGGCCATACACTGAGGAGAAAGTGCGCGTCTGGTGTACAATACCTGGAGTTTTCCTGGAGTTTTGCTGCCCTGCGCTTATCGTCCGGTGTGCGACCCCAAGTCTATCAAGTTTATGACCAACTTCTAAAAACACATTTAACCAAAGTTTTTGTAATGAACTTGTGAACCACAATCCCAAACTGGTAGTTTGATTTTCTGAGTACTGAATTGTTTACCTAAAGTAAACTTGTTTGACTTTAATTCACATCATGTCTTTTTTATTTATTTATTTATTTTTAATATTACTTTTTCTAAAATTATAGTCCTACTTAAAAAAAAAAATCACAATATATCGCCTTATGGACAGTATCGCAATATATTGCAATATATTGAATCGTGACCCATGTATCGCTATACACATCCGTATCGCCAGATTCTTGCCAATACACAGCCCTAATCGATAAGAGTGGTGTCCGCAGACTCAATGCTAAAATGGCACATAATCCTTCTGATCGGGTATTTTTGCTTTGTACATTTTAGGCTTATTCTCAAATTCAGATTGTATTTTGGGGGTGGGATTATTAGGCCATTTTAATCTGACAATTTGACCGGAGAGGTTTAATTTTGTCTGACATTTCACTTTTTTCCCGGCCAATGTCTGCGGTAATTATCAGAAAACAGAAACCCTGCCTCCATCATAAACATGGTTCAGTCAAGAAAATCAGAATACATAAAGCAAAATCAAAAAAAAAAATATAGCTGCGAGCAGCGATCACGTGCCCAAGCCGGTGGCACCGCAACCCCGTGCCCTTAGTTACCTAAAGGCACCGGGATGGCGTACCGCCGGCTTTGGCCCTCCATCGCTGCTCGCAGCTACATCAACCCAAAGCAGGGGTTACGTCTTTGCACGTCGTGCAGAATAACCCTAAAGGCACCAAGTGGCGGTGCCACCGGCTTTAAAAAATATATATATATATATATATATATATATATATATATATATATATATATAAAGCCGGTGGCACCGCCACCTTGGTGCTCTTTAGGGTTATTCTGCACGACGTGCAAAAACGTAACCCCTGCTTTGGAATACATACTAGTATGTATTCCACAATTGGAATACATACTAACATACTAGTCAGAACTGAATAGTTGATATCTGAATGACAGATCACCATAGAAGTCAATGGAAAAAATGTGACTAGTAACAAAAGAATAGTTACTAGTCACCATTGAAATAAGTACTAGTGTCTAATGAATAAGTACTAGTATCTATTTAATAGGTACTAGTATCTAATGAATAAGTACTAGTAACTAATTAATAAGCATTAGTATGTAATGAATAAGGACTAGCATCTAATGAATAAGTACTAGTATCTAATAAATAAGGACTAGTGTCTAATGAATAAGTACTAGTATCTTTAAAAAGGTACTAGTACCTAAAGAATAAACACTAGTATCTAAAGAAAAGGCACTAGTATCTAAAGAATAAGCACTAGTAGCTAATGAATAAGTACTAGTACTTAATGGAATAGATACTAGTATCTAAAAATAAGTACTAGTAGCATGAAAATAGAGACTAGTAGGTTAAAATGATTAAATGTTAAAACGGCTTGCCATACTCTATCTGTCGTTTCGACTAGTCACAATTACGTTACAGATATCTTAAATGATAATACAAACTATCCAAAATGTAATTACGACTAGAAAGACGTTGTTGATATCTACAATGTTAATTACGAATAGTCAAACTTAGCTTTTAAATGTTAAAAGGGCTTGCCATACAGAAGTGTAGGCTCAGAGAGACACTCAACATTTTCAAACCAAAATATCTGACTTTCTGTGGGTCCTAGCTCATGAGTGTAAATTAGAAAGTTGTCCGGCTTGAGGAGAATATATGAATATATGAAACGATGAGATCAACATGTGTACTGAGTTTCATATTATTACATGCAAGCGTGTTTGATTTATGGACCAAGTTTTTGGACCCCGTTCCAGGGGGCGCTGTCAGCCCCCTTGCCACACCCGGGTACCATCTTCAGCCCGGCTCTGATGGCTGTGGGATCTGACCTGTGTGCAAAGTTTCAAGAGTTTTCAAACCCGTTAAGGGCCCCAAAAGCCGCTAAGAGACTCAAAATCATCAAAAAAAAGGAATGTTAAAGTTTGATGCGTTGCTATGGCAACATTATCTTAGATATTGAATAATGCTTTCACAGCTCTTCATCTGGCGTGTGTTTACATTATACAAATGAAGTTTGAAGCAAATCGGGTAAAAGTAAGAGTGCGATTTCAAAGCATTTTGAAAGTGAAACACTTTCTGCTGCCAGTTGGTGGCGCTATATATTTGACTCACAATAGTCACATCCATGTGATCGGCCTCTTACAACGAACACACTGCTGAAGTTTCATCAAGATCAGTTAATGTATGCAGAAGTTTTAACACACTTCCTTTTTGATTTATTTACTTACTTTTTTGATTTATGGACCAAGTTAATTTAATTAATACACTAATTATATAAAACTATTGTCAATGCACTACAATTAAACGGGTTATATGCCTTTACTTATAAAAAAAATAAAAATAAAAACTTATTTAAAAAATACCAGGCTTAAGAAATGTATTTACTTTAGCCAGCCAGACAGTGAAATGGTTAAGCCCCCTCCCCCTACACACACAACACACACACACACACACACAGACTGTGTGTCAAGAGACTCAAAATCACACACACACACACACACACACACACACACACAGACTGTGTGACAGGCAAAGACAGGCCTAGGCTCAGAGAGAGCATGATCATATTCAAACTACAATATCTGACTTTCTGTGGGTTTGAGCTTATTATTGTTAATTAGAAAGTTGTTTGGCTTGAATAGAACAATATACACGGCAAGTTTTGTAACTGTCAGTAAAACTAACCAAGTTATAACACACTTTATGTGTCCTTTTTTAGTCAAAAAAATCCGCCACGGCCAAACCGTTCGAGATATCACAAATCCGTCCGGAATTTAGCATCCTCAATGTCTTGACTTCATGCACACCGAGTTTGGTGGTGATTGGTAACAGCATGGGTTGTAATTTGATGTTTTTCTAGGACATTTATTTAAAAAAAAAATAATTCCCGACTTCCGTTTGAACTGTCGTAAAACTTAGAGCACGAAAGTTGTTTGGCCTGATGTGATCTATGAGTGTACCGAGTTTCATATTAATCCATGCACGTGTGTTTGATTTATGGACAAATGTTCGAATCCCTAAAAGAATGCATCCTAAAAGAATGGTAAAGTTTGATGCGTCGCCACGGCAACAGTTTCAAAGATATCAAGAATCCATTCATAGGTCTTCATCTGCAGTGTATTTACATTATACAGATGAAGTTTGAAGCAAATCGGGTAAAAATAAGAGGGTGATTTCAAAGCATTTTGAAAGTGACACACTTCCTGCTGCCAGTTGGTGGCGCTATAACTTTGACTCACAATAGTCACATCCATGTGATCGTCCTCTTACAGCGAACGCACTGCTGAAGTTTCATCCAGATCAGTTAATGTATGCTGAAGTTATGACACACTTCCTGTTTTACGTTTCTCGCCATAGTTTCGTTTCCTCGCCACGGCCAAACCGTTCGAGATATCAAAAATCCCCACACAAACTTTCATCCTCAATGTCTTGACTTCACGCTGACCGAGTTTCGTCGAATTTGGATCAGAGCTCTAGGAGGAGTATTTAAAAGTTCATTGTGTGTGTTTTACAAAAAAACCTCAATAGCCGACTTCCTGTTGGGCTGGGGTAAAAGTAAGAACGCGAGGTATAGATGAAATTCTGCTATCGACATGTGTACCGAGTTTCATATTATTACATGCAAGTGTGTTTGAGTTATGGACCAGGTGTTCGGACCCCATTCCAGGGGGCGCTGACGAGCCGCCCTGCCACGCCCGGGTACCAGCTTCAGCCCGGCTCTGATGGCCGCGGGTTCTGACCCGTGTGCAAAGTTTCAAGAGTTTTCGAGCATGTTAAGGGCCCCAAAAGTGCCCGAATAGTCGCTAGAAAAAAAAAAAATAAATAAATAAATAAATAATCGGAAGGAAAACAATAGGGCTCTGCGCCCTTTCAGGGCTTGGGCCCTAAAAACCTAAAACAGTTTGCTAGTATCGGTGTGATACTATAAACATGATATTGCACGATCAACAAACAGCAAAGTACATTTTTATATAAATAAGAGCACACTCCCTTTATCTGTTGCTGGTTTGAGAGATGGGGAGTCACACGCTCATTCATTTAGGTGAAGACGAAATAAAGATAATAAACCCCTTCTCACTTTTAAAGATCTGGAGGTCATCGTCCACCCTTTCATCACATCAAGACTAGACTATTGCAACTCTCTTTATTTAGGGATCGGCCAATGTCAACTGTGCCATCTACAGCTGGTGCAAAATGCCGCAGCCAGGCTTCTAACTGGCACTAAAAAAAGGGACCACACACCCAGTACTACATTGTCTTCATTGGCTACTGGTTCACTATAGGATCGAGATATAAGATTTTATTAATGATTTTTAAAGCTATGCATAACATGTCCCCAAACTACATTGTTGACCTTTTCAGGAGCGTACAAATCAGGCAGGACTTTAAGATCAACAAATCAGCTTTTGCTGACAGTCCCTTACTCCAAAAAGAAGACAAATGGTGACTGAGCCTTCATAGTTGCGGCCCCCAAGCTGTGGAACAGACCCCCACTCATATCCGGCTAGCTCACACAATAGAAATTTTAAGTCCAAATTAAAAACTTATCTTTTTAACTTAGCTTTCACTTAGTGCATTGTACCGTGTATATTTAATTTAGTCACTTTTAGTTTTTTTTATTTATTTTAAATCCTTTCTACACTGTCCTCACTATATTGTTATAAGAGGGAGTATGTCTAAGAGTGTATGGTCTACTTTCATACATGCTTTTATACATGAATATCTTACTGTTTTAACTAAGAGTGCTCCGATTAATCGGTCGCCGATCACGATCGGCCGATAATTGCTTTGGGATGTGTGATCGGCGGTCTCTATAAAGGCCGATCCAGAAAAGCCGATCAGATGACACAAAACTCGCGAGACAATTTTTTTATGCCCTGGTAAAAATGGCTTCAGCTGTCTGGCAATTGTACAAGGTGTGTGAAAAAGCAATTCACTAGCAATCCATCTGCAATGTGTGTACCACGCCGCTGTCTGCTTGTCAAACTGTGATCAACATGTAAAGAAAGATTAGAGTCTGTCCCGCAACGGAAGCGCGCGTCCGAGTGAAGACTGCGCGAGCTACAGAGAACACTGTGTCCACTGATGGCCGCGGCAACGAGCGCTCAGGTTGAGTTCAAAAACTCATACACACATATGAAGCCATACTGTAGTATAATGCAGACCTCCCAACCTTGAAAAATTTTTTGGAGTAGCAATTTACCGGTACTGATTTATTGTCGAAGTTATGGTTCATGAACATGGTGACACTCACGCGGAAAAAATGTGCCATTACCACTGTCTTTAATGTCATTTTGGCTGGTTGGGCATCAGTTTAGTGTATTGTTTTGTTCAAATGCTTACCAATCACTTCACCTGGTCATAGGACATAGTCATTTCCCCACTCACCACCATATTTAGTTATTCAACATATAAATCCACTATGAAGGAAGCAAGAACATTTTTAATGAAACGACATGTATTTACATTACTCACTCACATTCACTTCAACTTTGACATTTGACAAAAGGGAAGTGAAAATTCAAAAAGGTTTATGACCCTTATCATAGACCTTCAACATCATATAAATAACTCAAAATCACAAAAGAAAATATGTCCTTGTGAAAATTGACAACTGGCAAACTATTGAAAGAAAGATAAAATTACTGAAGCTGTGCCATGTCCTTTCTAAATAAACATGCATTACTGAATAAACGTTAGCCAATACAAACATATTTATAGAAAATAGTTGACAATGAATAGACAGGAGTCCAATAATAGCAAAACGAATCACTTATTCTAAAAAGAATATCAAGTATAAGACGAATTCGACATATAGGAAGGGCTGTTAACAGTAAACGTCCATCATTTAACAAATTCTAAAAACAGGTGGATAATACAAATTTAAACTTAGCCCGTCAATTTTCATTTTAGTTATCTTCTCTCTGCGCGCGCGTCAGTGTTTGAGAGAGCTCGCGCTGCACTGATACAACTGCACTTTTTAATCCGCAAGTAACGAACGTGCTAATTTTCATACAAAATACATTAGGTAGGCCTACTTTAGTTATTATTAACACATGGTAATATAACACATGCAGGCTACGTTTCTCAATCATGAGAATGAGTAAATAAACACCTGTTTCTCCAGACTCGCGCTTATCAGTCATCCAGAAATCACAGAACTTTCATAATCACTTATAACGATTCATTTTATTAAGATGTTAGTTATTGCTCAGCATTACTTAAAGGGCAATTCCACCTCTGGAAAGATGAATGTGTATTTAAAATGGGTCATTTATGTAGAAGAAATGTGAAATTATTTTTTAATTTGGAGCTTTCTAGACTAGAGAAAAGACAGAAAATGTATTTTTGGCTTATGTGAATGAAAAACATCAACTCCCAGAATTCATTTGCTTCGCTGCCCTAGGAGGCCACGCCTACCGCTAACCTCTGCAGTATGTAAACAACAGTCTACTAGTGATTCTCCGTGATGAGTCTGTCCGAAATGTGTTTCGAGATCGCCCAAAATGTCCGCTGATTTCGGCTTTTGCGTTCTACAGTCGTCATTCATCATGTTTACTGTGTCGACCGGGATGAGTGCCGGCTGTGTGGATAACGGCGTGAGGCCGGTGGCGTGATTACCGATGAGCGGCACCTAAGACGTAAGTTACCGGTCTCGTATTCTCTCACGGAGGAGCAGGAATTTTCTTAGCAATGTTAAAACGCATCAACCGATCACTTGTTTGGCGTTCATGTAAACACAACAGTCAGATTCACCAATCATAAGGAATTGAGTTAGATTGAAACAAAAGCTGTAACTTACATGTAAACAATGAATGGCGACTTCAGAAATTAAAAGCTGAATCCCGGACATCGACGGCCGGACATGTCCAGGAAAAGAGGACGGTAACCCCTACTACTCAGCTTTCTCCACAGAACAAGAGCCTGCTAGCTTAGCGTCCAAAAAAAGATGTGTAATGTTAATCCCAATCCTCCATAACGCATCCGTCAGCGTATTCAGTAGTTTCGTCCACATTTTCAAAACGTTTCTGCCAGTGAAATCAAATGCATTGGCACTGATCTGTGATAGGTCTGTTAGCGCAATAGGTCCAACCCCCTATTGGCGGGTTTGAAAGAGTGGGCACTCGGGCTTGTAGTTTTTTACTGAAATCGCCCTCTCTTACACTTCCGCCAACAATGACGTAAAATGACGATTTTTGCGTCATTGTTGGAGGAAGTGAAAAGGTAAATAGCAGATTTCTCTCGTCTCAGGGGAAAATGATAAAGTGTTGCATGACCATTCAATAGTATAACTGGGTTTCTAACAATGGAAAGCTTAATGCAAATGGGTGGAGTTGCCCTTTAAGCATTTTATAATTTGCATGGCTGAATGTTGTTTTCCTCTTATCTAGTTACCCTGAATGCCGGAAGTATTTTGAGTGAGATATATAATCCATGCGATTACTTCCCGTGTGATAATCGAATCCAGATCGAACCCAATACAATATTTCAACTTTCCACCCCAGCCCGTTTACCTTCAGGAGTCAGAAGTAACTTTACCGTGACTGTAGCCTACTGTCGTGTCCCTCGCTGAAATCAAGTCAGACGGCGGGCGCGGGAGTGGAAGCGGGATCAAGCGGGATTCTTTATTGCCTTACGCATCTGTCAATCATCCGCGCTTGCTATTTTGGGAAATGAACCCAGCGCTATGATTGGTCAAACTCTTTTTGCTGTTGCTTGATTTGAGGACTGCGGCGCGTGACAAGAGGCGGGTGAGCAGGTTTTTGCGTAGTTTAGAGTGACAGATCGTATCAGCGTACTTTGAGTTCAAAATGCGTAACCGATACGCAAAATGCATACAGGTTGGCAGGTTTGATAATGTGAGATATTAGAAATTAATGTTTAAGTCATTAAATGCAAGTTCACGTAAACTTTTCCCTCCGCTGTCAGTCATTCTCCATTCACATTCAAACAGCGCATCGTCAGTCATTTTCCATTTAGCATAAAAACAGCACAGCACGTCGCGTTCGGTAACGATGAAAACTCTCTCCAAGATGAATAAATGTTAATATTATTATACTTGATCTGTAGATAAAGCTCTGGTTTTGCATAAATTGACTCTTGCTGTAGTACCTCAGTCATGTTCCTTTCTGTATCACAACACTGGAAAACACTATCATTGTTCTTCACGCGCACAGTAACTGAAATGTAAAACTGTTAAAAGAAAAGGCTCAATAAACTATTGCATAGATACATACTGTATAATACACTATGCATCGATGTATTTCCTTAGAACTTTTCCAAACGGACTCGAAGAGCTGCGCGCTGTGACTCATGTTGCCTCAAGCGCATCATTCAGGGCTCGTGATGTGCATAAGCGCTGTGTGCCGCACTCTATTCACAATCTTTCATAAATCTTTTCATAAGAGTCTTTCATAATCATATCATAATAATTTTGCGCAATGAAAGATTATTAATTGCATTTTTTGTTCTGTCCTATCTATCATAAGTTGCTGCCACATTAAACAGCTGTGCTATACATTTGTGCTATATTTATTTTCTTAATTTTATAGTAGACTATAAAATAATTGCCCCCCCCCCCCGGACCCCCTTAGAGGGGTAATATCCTTCTCACCTTTTTCACCCCTGACCCGTTTTCATGTCTGATAAATTATTATTATTAATACTTAATGTACATTGTTGTTAAATATAGTTTAATAATAATGCTACATGTCATGATAAATAGAAGGCTTCAAATAGACTCTATAATCGGTGATCGGTATCGGGTGATACAGCTTCCAGTAATCGGTGATCGGCCCCAAAAATCCTGCATCGGAGCACCCCTAGTTTTAACTGTGAAGCACTCTGGGCAACAACGTTCTATATAAATATGTGCTATATAAATAAATAAAAGTTGAAGTTGAAATAAATAAAGATGAACTTATGATAAAGATGAGCAATGAAAACATGCACCTTAAATAATTGTCATGTTAAACAAAAAAGCTTTTGGCTGCACTGTAGGATTGGGTATCGTTGAATTTGAACGATTCTGATTCCGATCCCTTGTTTCTGAATCCGGTTCCTGAACGATTTCGGTTCCGATTCTTTTTAAGAGGCAGGGTCAAAAAGGTTTAGCTAACCTTGCTAACCAACGGTCTTTCTGAAGGAAATACTCCTTTCTGAAGGAAATACTCCTTCTGTCACAAATACTCATTTTGTCACAAATGTTGCATTTTGCCGAGATTTCGTTATTTTTAGAAAAGTGAAGCCACACTTTGGACCGCCAAAAAAGCTACTCATGTTCAACTCACGCGGTTATGCCAACACTTCCAGTAGACGCTTCTTCATTGGTGTTGATCAGCGGTTTCTTCTTCCGGTCGACGGACTGTGAATATCGAAACTAGGAATCGAAATTTTAACTTTTGAACGATTCCAGGAAAAATGAAAAGTTAGTCCCGGTTCCAATCGATACTTGATTCTCATACCCAACCCTACTGCACTGACTGCCTTGCTTCAAACATCATGAAAATACACTGCATATATGACACAATAATTGTAAGAAATTCTTATTTTATATTTCAGAAAGTAGAGTAGGGGAAATAGTCTGGGAACACAAATATTTTTACGGTTTTCCTTTTTCAATTTTTCAAGCACGTCTTTTTTTTTCTCGTGCGTTTCTTTTTTTTTTTTTTTCTCGTGCGCCTCTATCTCTCTCCACTATATCAGCGCTTGGTTCATGCGTAATGACGCACACCAATGTTTACGACGGATCAGCCTGCAATTGGTCAAAGCCCATCACGTGAAAACATCACGTGATATCCAAAATGGCAGCTAGCATCGAGCTAGCGGCAAAAATGACGGAATATTTATAAATTATGGACTTCAAGAGTATCAAAGTTTGATATACGCAATTGGATTTATTGCTGAAAACCTCCGAAAGGATGCACAAGTTCCAGGCTGGATAGAAAACCTTCTGTAAAGGCTAGAAAGACACCAAAGACACCCCGTGATGGCTAGCTCGTTAGCTTTCTGCTGGAAAAAAATGGTAAGAAAATCGATAAATCTGTCGAAGTTATGTAAACATTTATCGCAGGTGACGTGTGGCGCCGTCAGTCTCAGAGGGGTTAATCTCATGCACTGACTCTTTCACTGAGCTGAACAGCCAATCAAGAGTTCTCTCGTTCCCAAACGGCCCGAGCGTCGTTTCAACATGTCGAATCGGGTGAAACAAATGCTGACGAGGACTGACTTTCTAACCAACGGCACAGATACTGTACGGAACACACCAAGGAAACTTAGTCAGCCGACGCACAAAAACTGCCTGATCACCGACCGTCGGCTTGGTGTGTTCTTTAGACAGCAAGTCAGATCACAGGATCTGGGAACAGTAAATGGTCCTTTAATTACAGTGTTTGAAAGGCACCCACGTATTTGTTTCTTTTTAACCTTTAACTCCAAGTATCAAACTTTTAAATTATTACTTCATTCTAAATCTCCTAACATTCAAAACTTCACTTAAACTTAGCTAAAAGTCTTTAGATTGGCTTAAAGAATCTTGGTAACATTTTGAGAGTCTCAGAGCAGTTTAATGGTTCAGTTTACAGAGCCTAAACATGTCTGATATTTCATGACACCTTATTTACAGAGGGGGACAGTCAGGGACAAGTCTTATTTACAGTCAGGGGACAGATATTTTGGTAAAATTATATTCAAATTTCTCATGTCATGAAAAGATTTGGTCACATCACCCACTCCTATGTCTAAATATAGTTATTGTGCTGTAAAATCATTGCCCATTGGTTGTCCACACATATCTCACCAAGAGATGCTAATGCTCCAGATTGTATCTGACAGCGATCAGGTTTCTAATGTATCTATTTTAGCCAAGGAAGTGATGCCATCTCTCCAGGATAGGGGCGTATGCTTAGTCATGGTGATGTAATGTGCTCAGTATCCAGGCTGACAGGACGTTGTTTCCATAGTGACAAGGTAATTGGTCTCACCTGGTTGGATGCTCTCCAGGGCATCCCACTCCTCTTGTGCTCCGTCTCCACCTCCAAGCTCACCTCTACACAGACAAAAATCACACATACATAAAGTAAAAGATGTTGTTGAACTACTGACATGTAAAATATGTGTAAAATGTTTCTGAGTGATGAAGTCTTTACCTTCTGTTTTAGTCTGAATACCTCCTGCTGCTAGAGACTGTAAGAGTCCATTCTGTTTCAGTGCTGAAGATCTTACACAATCACAAGTTCACGTCATTACCATTGCTATTTAAACCAGTAACATCATGTGACTATGTTTAAGTAAAATACTCACAGGGACAGTTTTGAGATAAGGGTTGCCATTCAAGTTGCCATTCTCTTTGATGCAATTACCTGGAGACAATCCATTTAGGATCTAAAAAAAATACAAAGCACAGCAACAGAAAGCAACCGTGATCCATGGAGATAGTGACAAGACTTGGTTTCACTGAACAAATTTTAGCAGAGTATACTCACAGTTGTGCATTTGGAGTGCCCATTGGTAAGGTCCTCTGTCTGTTTACATTCTTGTGGAAAACCATTCAAGCCCTAAAGGAAGAAATTAAAAAACATATATAAATAAATGTTATAAAATCAGTAACACTTTACAATAAGGTTCATTATTTAACTTTAGTTAACTACTTTAGTTATATTGATCAAGTGCCCATATTGCCTTTCCAAACAAAAAAGTGTTCTTCACAACAGGGATGGAAATTAGCACCCGCCACCAGCCGAATGCGGGTGATTTTGTATTGTGGCGGGTAACTCACTTCACCTACGTGCACCGTGGCGGGTAAATAAAAATAGCAGACTGTTTCACCCGGAGAGGCGGGACACATTTAGAGGAGGCACACATTCAAGCACCCGCACGCTTCTTCCGTCGAGGCTCGATCTTCTTATAGTGTCTACTGGGCTCAATGAGGGAAGAAGTGGGAGCGCGAGAGGCGGTTTGCTGTCCAAAGGGAGAGCTAGCCACGAGCGCATGGTGCATTTTAGGGCGGGTAGCTCTCGTAAAGCAAAGAGCTAGCGGCGCGGACATCTACCCGCGCTTCTTCCGCCGAGGCTCGAAGCGCGAGAGGTGGGAGCTAGCCGCGAGAGCATGATGTAAATATGACAGAACTATGTTGTTCCTAGAGTCTCTAATCACTTAAAATCCCCAAATGCTGCCTGTGAAACTGCGGGTCTTCTGACCTTTTACTGATTGTGTCAATTGATTTTGATTAATATGCGCGAGGGACAGAAGAGTAAGACAGCGCTCGGGTTGTTCGAAGACGTGCAGAGTGCCCGGCCGCGCTCTCTCTCACTCTCTCTCTCTCTCTCTCTCGTTCTTGCGCGCCCTGTCAAGTGCACCAGTCATTCTTTTTTACATCACTCATCTATCAAAAAAGGCTTTGGCGACGCCATAAAGCTGACGATCTACTGATGGGTTTTAGAAAATTAAATACAACCCGAAAGTAAAAAAGCCTTTATTTACCCAAACCTGCATCGCTACAAAAGAGACAGGCTTCTATTTGGGACTTGGCTATTATTTGAAGTTTTACAGTACTCTCGCAGAGAGAGCAACCTCCAGCATAAAGTGTGGTTTAGCATCGGTTCAGTTTTTTGTTTAATCTGCCCTACTAATTTAACGAAATGTATATCAGTTCATGGTTTGTGTGTGTATAAGAGAGAAAGAGAAAATGTGAGTATTTCATTTAGAATTGAGATTAAATATACTGGTTAAGTATTGTTGATCTTGTATTAATTTTCACATGCAGCTACACATTGTCAGTTAAAAACAAGAAAGTGGCTGGTAAAAACATTGAGTGGCTGGTAGATTTTGAAATCCACCAGCCACAGTGGCCGGTTAAAAAAAAAAAGCTTATTTCCATCCCTGCTTCACAATTTAAAACAATCTATTGTTTTAGGAAAATTATTCTCAGAACAATTTTTAAGCAAAAACTAAGCAACAACATTGATAATTCAAAAGTCTTGTGGACACAGTATTTTTGTATGTGTTTTGTGGGCTTATTTCAGAAACTTAAACTTTGAAGTTTTTTCAATAACTATGCATAAACAATATTCTCTCAAAAATGCACATCCATGTTGTTCATATTATGGTAGCCCTGTTTGTGCTGAATAGAGTGTAATTTCACCTGTGCCATTAATATGTTTACAAGCAACTGAAAAAAGCACAAATGTCAGGACATGTCAAAACACTCAAAGACCCCAAAAACACCTTCGACCACAGAGGGTTAATGATATTTGACTCAGATGTTTCTCAGAACATTCATTAGCAAACCAAATAAACTCTATAAAAATAAATTAATCACAAAAAAAATAATCCTTATTCCCAAATTAACTGTCAAAATATACTGGTATTAAAAATATAACAATATTATTTAAAGGAATAAATATTGATTTTATGTTAACACAACAGATCCAATAATATTGTAAACAATCCAGAGCCAGTATCTGTTCTCTCGCAAATATTTTGTGTTCACTTGTAAAATGTTTTCGTTTCCTCAGGAAACCAGAACACAAAGTTTCTCAGTGGAACGTTTAGGCCTATGGAAAATGTGAAGTTTTTGAAGTTTTCACTGACAGAAACTAGACTAAAAATCCCAGACATTTAGGCCTGGTGTCAAAGACAGGGCTTAGATTAAGCTAGATTTAGGCCTTAGTTCAATTAGGACATTAAGGTAGCTTTTATAAGCATGCCTTAGAAAAAAAATCACTGGTATGCAGCTTAAAAAACAATGGCACTGACATATTTTAAGATGTCAGTACTACAAATTGCTTTCCTTTAAAACAGCTCAAACATGCATTTAGTCTGGGACTATGTTTAAGCCTTGTCTGTGAAACCAGGGGTTAGTCAGCTAAAACTTCACCAAACAAAAACAGGACAAGGATGACTAAATATGATAAAACCTAAAGAAGTACATTTAAGGACTAAGAATAGCTGACAAAACTAACACTGGTTAATGGTAAAAACCTGGTTAGTGGTAAAAACTAACACTGCACAGAGAGGTAATTCACAAACATTCTCTCTCTCTTCTCTCTCTTGATAGGCTAATTAATTCGAAATAAATGTTACAATTCAATTAAATAAATGTAACATGCCACACTACTTGTCTACTATTTGTCTGATTTAAAGCAGGCAGATTGCTAGATTGCTAGTCATAGCTGATGAAAATAAGCTGTCATTTTAACCCTTGCCATAAAATTTAGTGCTAAGACATTAATAACATCTTTACCTTTTCAATGCTTGTAACTGACCATGTATAAGCAGGATAATTTATGGCTGAGCTGTGCACGATTTTAATGCAAAGAAGCTAAAAATTAAATATTTAAAATAAAAAACTATCAAAATCAATCACTGACTTACTAAAAAATATATTTTATTTGTAAATGTCATGTGACCATTAACCATGAACATGTTTTTGTTGTAAAATTGTTGAAAATATTAAATTAAAATCTATATTAATTATCTAAAATCTGTATTCAAAATCTGCTGACAAAACCTTTGGGAACCCAACTCTAGAGGAGACAAATGGGCCTTTTTCTTATGAGAATTTGTTTTTTTTTTACCCGTGGAAGTATAGTGTAGTGGCTTGTGGTGTTAGAGATAAGGATGTTATACATACCTCTGTATGTACTGTGATTGCAAAAACCCCTTCCATGACATGAGTCCACTGTCTCACTGTCCCACTACTGTCCACCCATCCTGTGGACTAGGCCAATCGTAAACACTGCCCAATGGACACACATGGTTCTAGAGCACTTTCAACGCTTTCAGAAGCACCTGCTCCTTGTCCTACAAGCGTAGATTAAGACTGAAACAGCAGAAGAGCTTTCAGTAGTGCATTGTTTGAACCGTGCCACTTCTTGAGATTCAAAGAGGGGCTGGTAGAAAAGAGTTGGGCCAAGGAGCAGAAGCATAATTTCAGTAGTAACAGGCCTAAGGTTTAGTTCTAGTGAGACTGCGCAGAAAGTTGTGAATCGTGATGGCCTTGTTGGAGATGGACTTCTATGTCTTTCAAGTGCTAATTGTACCGGGTTCTGTGGGACGTTAATAGGTAAAACGTTAGGCTTGTTATTGGTCCACTTATGTGAAACTGGAGTGTTGCAAAAGGAGCAGAAATCAGACATTGATTGGGTACAGCAGTGATGAAGCTGTATTTGACAGTGCCTGTGTTGATGACTCTGATGAAATTCTACTTGGAGGATTGAAGTCTTATTATGGGGATGTGTCGCTAAAAAGAGAGTTAAACGATGGATTGGAGGGTTACTAAGGGTCTCTTCAGAATCCTCCCTGTGGCCAGCAACAGTCTCTGTAGGATACAATAATATATTTATTAGAATATGCAAATTGTATAATATATAACATATTTCAAAAGGTACATGCAACGTAAATATAAGCATGTGCAAAATATAAAGGCATGATACACTCCAGTTTTCATTATAGAAAAACAATGTAAAGGAGCGCTGCACAGAAAAATAGGCATCCGAAACGGGATGACGTCATCGTATCGTATCAGAACTGCATCCCTATGAAAACGAATTAGATGGACTATTACGATCATCAATTACCACAGGTGAAATTTCAAACGGTTCTTTTCGTTTTGCCATGACTTTAATGTGCAGACAGGCTTTATATGGCGGATAACTGAATATATTGCATTCATGAAATTAAACGGATGAGAGGTGATGTCATCTACATCCTGACTCACAAAACCCAAACTAACTAAACATTATAATAAACATGAACGACAGACAACTCAAAAGCCAACGTACAGTATTTATAGATAACTAACGCTAATTTGGATATCAGCGACATCAGATGATGCATCAGTTTCAAATGCGGCACAGCATGAATGTATGACAGCATCCAGTGAGCTGTCAAACACCTTTACAAAAGATACCATAACCATTATAAAGATACATGACGGTATAACTTCACACGTATTTTACTTCAGCAATCACTAATCTAGCAACATACATTGAACATAAAATATTTATCAGACGGCTAATAATGATAAAGACCAACAAAAAAATTGACCAACTTACTCGCATAACATATCTGCCACAAATAACGGTAATTTCAGCCCCCTCCTCATTCTCTTCAAGTTAAATGAGCAACACGAAACACTCACATTTACCTCAGCACTCAAAACCTGCAGTTACTTATTTCAGTTTAAAATATTGTTATTTACCGTCACGTTTCAGTGAGTGACTGGTAAAGCGTCTGTCTCGCACCAGCTAACGTTAAACTGCCACAATCTTTTTGTACTCTCGCTTCTAGCTTAGCTAACTTGCCTATAATTAGTCTTTACGAAACAGCAAAACGTGCAAACAATTAAGCGTTGTCATTCTTAGCTGCGAATTACGCAATTATACCCTTGCTAGAATGATAGGTATTAAATATATTAGTTTTATTTTTACCTCAGTTTTCTCTCCCTCCAATCTCTGCTTCCCTTCCCCCTTTCCACAGTAACTGAAAACCCGACGCCTTATGGGAATTGTGGTTCTTCTACTGTAAATAGACTTCCGGTGCTGTAGGAGTGCTTAAAGTCACGCTGTAAAGTTCGTTTTGTTTTGTTTTTTGTTTTTTACAGTATTTCAGCAAAAACAGTGACTGTAGTGCTTAATCTAAAATGTATAAAACAATATTATTAATTTATGTATATGCATTTTGTGATTCTAGTATAATTAGGTATTGGCTAATAAATAATGCAGAACATCCAGTGATTAGATGCAAACCAAATGGAATAAAGGCAGAAAAAAAGATTCAGACACAAAACTGTAGGCAAAAACTATACATTTTATTCCAACAATGTCACCAAAAAAGTTTTACAAAAAATGTACCACACAATTCCAATACACCTATGCATGTCATTTAATTTCTATGACATTACAGGCAATCCTACGAATAAGAACGTTTATATATTTCTCATATGTTCAAGTCTATATTTACAATCCATTTTCTATTCTTATCACAAGTAAACCTTTATAACTCCTTTTAAGTTAATTAACAACCTCTGGCAAAACATGTATCATACCACAAAAAATATTTTGCAGTTAATCAAATCATGGACAATTTCTCATTTCATTGCATTGACTACTGTCTAGCCAATAAACATACCATGAAACGGCGTATTGATCAGCATGACATGGTGCTAAAACCTCTACCTCAAGCACCATTAGCAAAATTGGCATGCCAAGTTGGCCCCTTTCTAGCCATGACCTTTTCCACATTCTCCTCTTTCGCTTCCTCCTCTTTTTTAGCGCACTTAAAACCACAATTGCCAAAGTGAACATTTACAGCATCTTGCTCTGTTTTACAACTATAGTGCAGCCCTGATAACATTTTATTCCAAGCGTGTGTCTAGGCCTACAATCCAATTGGTCAAGTCTACAGTCTACCTACATGTCGGACCTAAGTTATTGTCTAGCTCTGTAACAGGGGTTAGCCACTTCTGCCCTCAAGATCCACTTTCCTGCAGAGCTTAGCTTCACTAATCCAAAACACAGCTAATCAAGGTCTTCAGGATTACCAGAAAGCAGGCATGTGAGTTTGGTCAGGGTTGGAAGAAATCTCTGCAGGGAAAGTGAAGAAATATATCTTCCATTGTGTTCAGAAAGAAATTCATACAGATTTGAAAACAACTTGATGGTGAGTGAATGATGACAGAATTTTCATTTTGAAGTGAACAATTCCTTTAAATGCAGAAATTAGTAATAAAAAGGAAGTGCGTCCAAACTTAAAATTACATTTTCATACAACTACCCATTTATCAGTACCAGCCTTTGCAGTTGATGGTACCAGCGTAGTTTAATGCAGCCACACTAATAAATTACTTTTAGAGCTGCAGTCTGTAGCTTTTTTGGGTAAAAAAATGATCCATAATACATATTTGAGAAATACACAACCAGGCCAGTTTTCGAAACTATCTGCTTGTAATAATGTTTTTAATTCCAGTGGTACTGGTGGATTTCCACGGAGATTCAAGCATGTCTTTGTGTCATTACGTCACATCTGTACACATGAAGAAGAGTTCGGCTAAGCTATATTGCGTGTGAGGATGTTGGATGTGGAGATTTATAGCCTTTTCTCTTTTCATACCAATATCTCTCATTTGAAATTCATGTGTCTAGTATCTGTAAAACCGCATTTTTCCATCTTAAAAAATATATCTAAATTACGCCATATGCTCTCATTGACAAATGCGGAACAATTAGTTCATGCGTTCATGACATCAAGGCTAGATTATTGTAATGCTCTACTGGGTGGTTGCCCTGCACGCTTAATAAACAAACTTCAGCTAGTCCAAAACGCAGCAGCTCGAGTTCTTACCAGAACCAGGAAGTATGACCATATTAGCCCGGTTCTGTCAACCCTGCATTGGCTGCCTATTAAACATCGTATACATTTTAAAATATTGCTGATTACTTACAAAGCACTAAATGGTATCAGCTCCGCAGTACTTGAGCGAGCTCTTTTAACGCATTACAATCCTGGGCCCGTATTCATAAAAAATCTAATGCTAAAAGTAGCTCCTAGTGTAAGATTGAAACTAATCCAATCAATCCAAAATGAACTGTTCTGTGTTAGCCCAATTAATCCAAGACATTTGAAATGAACTGTTGTGTGTTCCACCCCTTCTTCTAACCACAAGGACCATTTGGAGGATCAAAGACAGAGGAGCTGATAGTGATCAAGGCCTGTAGGCCAAGATTTGTGTACTTTGGGGGTCAATGAATTGTCACACCTTTAGAACACTGGGGGAAGTGTAATTATCTGATTGGTCAGTTTGAATGTCTCACATTTGGGTTTTAGTCACATGGTCAGGGAAAGGATAAAAGAAGACTGCAACTGTTGCTCTGTCTCTTTTAAATGCTCTGCTCTTTCTATGCTCTCTCTCTCTTTCTTTCTTGGGGCTCTCTCCCTTTGCCTTCTCTCTCTCTCTCTCTCTCTCTCTCTCTCTCTCTCTCTCTCTCTCTCTCTCTCTCTCTCTCTCTCTCTCTCTCTCTCTCTCTCTCTCTCTCTCTCTCTCTCTCTCTCTCTCTCTCTCTCTCTCTCTCTCTCTGATAATATTTTACATGCTGGGTAAGATTATTGGTATAAGTTATCATCATCTCATACGTCTATTTTGTAACTACTTTAAGTGTAACCATAACCATATTTTGTCATTAAACCTTTTCAATTACAACTAAGATGCTAACTAGTGTTGATTTGGTATTGACTTTAAAGTGCTACATATTGCAATACAATACTGTCACTCTCTATAGCAAAGCTCTCCCACATATTAAGCTATTATAACTGCGCTTATTTCCGTCGTTGGTATAAGTGGCAGTGGGTGGAATAGACAAGGAATGTGCATTTTTCTACCATCTTGCTAATAACGTTTCTTTAGTCATTCGGCAGTCTTGCAGCCTGAACCCCTGCAGGAAATCCACCCTTACAGATGGTGCCGAAACCCGGGATCCCTTGCAGTGTGTTTTCTGAAACTCACTTTGATGGAAAATGAGGATCATTCTCATCCGAATGAGACAATTTTTTACAGTTGATTTTGTGAATGGATTAAAGCTGACCTTATGACCATATGGGTAAGTCTGTTTTCATTGTTTAATGGTATGATAGGAAAAGTCTCCATTTTAATGAATTGAATGAAACAGAATTTAGAAGGTTTTGAATAGCTTTAATAGTCACATTACTGTATAATTCGTGAATATTCAGATCTCCTCAGGGATGGAAGGGAAAAATTCTGATTATAGTGACAAATTGTTTGCTTTATGGAGCAAAAAAGTTGAGCCTACCTTATGTAAACTCAAGAAAGAGTACATTGATTTTAAATGTCCAGATGAGGAATTGCTCCAATGGTGGGACACAATTGGCAAACATCACAAGAAATCAAAACGTGACGAAATATTTGAGGCTCTAAACTTCATAAGTTGTACACGGCTACGCGAGTTAACAACGTGTCTATCTTCAAGTATAGATGCTAAATGTAAAGAAGTGCAATCTAAAAATGCAGAGGTACAAAAGTCTGAGGCAAAGATTAAAGATCTTCAAACGCAGCTAGATAAATTACTAGCTGAACAGTTAGCCCTGACTGAAAAGTGTAAAAATCACAAAGAGAACATTGCAGATCTGAAGGCTAAGCTAAATGCTAAAAAGCATGTTCACTTCTTAGAAGAGGTGACTTGCTCTAATGAATCTGAAACCTTTAGTTCAGAAAATGCATGCGCAACTGCTCAAGAAAGTTTGCCTATTTCAGTTCTTAAGGTGATGCAGCACCGTAATAGCGCAGAGTCATGTACCAGAACGCATGGTGTACAAGCATTCGAGAGTCGTGAAAATCCTCAAACTCCAGGAGAACGTAGCAATCAACCCTATGGTAAAGAAAGCAGGTTTTGCAGTTCCTGTCATAAAATAGGCCATAAAGAGGGGAAATGCTGGTCACTGGGTAGGGGTAGACCTCCTCCTTATTTTCAGAAAAATAGCAAACCACTTTCTAAGAGTAAAAATCTGCGATCTACATGTACAGGCAAAACTCTTAATGAGTTAACCGCCTTGTTCATGCAAGGCCTTCAGCTATTAACTTCACTTGCTAGTGGGTTGGTAGCCCAATAGCAACAAGTTTAACATCCAAATTGCAATGATCCTGTTTGTATTTTCAAATTTGTAATTCGCGCAACACATTGATCATAGAACACAATTTATAGTTGTTTGTGCCACTACAATGTGCACATAGACTAATTAAGTTTTTTCTTTAAGACACATGATTGCTTTACTGTAAGTGTAATATTGAAACACTTAGGTTAAACGGTTGTAGATGCTATGCATTCTAGGCCAAGTATCTTGTGTAAACTGGAATAACTGTTTTACTGGAATTGCATAGCAATTTCAAGTTGCATGTGTGTGTCTATGTTGAATTTGTCTCCTTAGTGGAAAACTCTGCTATTTTCCATATAGCTGAAGTAAAACCACGTAAAGGAGGTAGAATGGCCATGTGGCTACAATGTGCTTTACAATTGCATTAACCATGAAAATGCTTTGCTCACAACAGGATTCAGTAACTTCGAAATTTGCACTGTTATCATGCTTCTTAACAAAAACATTGGTGTGGGAAGATTTTGAGCCAGATCACATCTCATACTCACATTCTCATGCTGGCTCCCTGTTACAACAACAGGACCAAATTTGCATCACAATTGTAAAACTCCCTCATCTTTGTTTTGGGACATGAAGAATTTACACATAGCCACAGCTAAATGCAGCCACATAGATAACACCATTTGATCTGTACACACAGAGTCAAATCTGCAGCTGATTCTGCCTCACAAAAATTTAATTCATACAATTTAATTCATCTAATAATTGTTTGTTTTGTTTTACTTTGAATTTACTTTACTTGTCTCACCAAGTAAAATTTTAAAATGTGTTAGTATTTCTCATTTTTACCCAAGTACAAATATTTGTATTCTCATCAATGCTTTGGAATATTTCTGAAACTTATTGGGTTTATGCTTATTTGTATTTTGTCCATTTGACTTGCAACAATGGTTTTTGGACATTGATTAAATTGAATCTCTGTGTTTGGTTACAATGAATATTTTGCTGATACTCTTCATGAAATTGGGTTTTAAACCAGCATTTGTTGTTTTATTGAAATGCAATTTATTTAAATGTTTCCCGAAACAGTGTAAGAGCTTCTAAGATCTTCTTTTATTCTCCCTTGACCATATTTTTAAGTATCAATTTAAGGGCTTTTTGCCAGAGACATTTTAATCTGACCATATCAAACCTCTAATCAATGACACTGACAAATGCCATAAGTATGCTTTTTGTGTTTTGTGTGCTTCATGCTCTTTTGAATCACAGGATTCCTGCTAAGTTCACACCTGTATCCTGCCTCTGAGAGAGGAACCACTGTTTGCTATCTATGAAAGGTGCAACACCATTTGATGTAACCTCCTCATACAGGGCTGAAGGGAGAACAAAGACTCAAGACTGACCTGCTGGTATTGCAACAAGCCTGGATGAAAAGTCTGAAGATGCAACTACATGCAAAGAAAGCATGTCTTTATGGATTCTGCCACCTTTGGACTCCATGTGTGTGGCCAACGGTGCCAAGGGGCGAATTGTAAGATTGAAACTAATCCAATCAATCCAAAATGAACTGTTCTGTGTTAGCCCAATTAATCCAAGACATTTGAAATGAACTGTTGTGTGTTCCACCCCTTCTTCTAACCACAAGGACCATTTGGAGGATCAAAGACAGAGGAGCTGATAGTGATCAAGGCCTGTAGGCCAAGATTTGTGTACTTTGGGGGTCAATGAATTGTCACACCTTTAGAACACTGGGGGAAGTGTAATTATCTGATTGGTCAGTTTGAATGTCTCACATTTGGGTTTTAGTCACATGGTCAGGGAAAGGATAAAAGAAGACTGTAACTGTTGCTCTGTCTCTTTTAAATGCTCTGCTCTTTCTATGCTCTCTCTCTTTCTTTCTTGGGGCTCTCTCCCTTTGCCTTCTCTCTCTCTCTCTCTCTCTCTCTCTCTCTCTCTCTCTCTCTCTCTCTCTGGTAATATTTTACATGCTGGGTAAGATTATTGGTATAAGTTATCATCATCTCATACGTCTATTTTGTAACTACTTTAAGTGTAACCATAACCATATTTTGTCATTAAACCTTTTCAATTACAACTAAGATGCTAACTAGTGTTGATTTGGTATTGACTTTAAAGTGCTACATATTGCAATACAATACTGTCACTCTCTTATAGCAAAGCTCTCCCACATATTAAGCTATTATAACTGCGCTTATTTCCGTCGTTGGTATAAGTGGCAGTGGGTGGAATAGACAAGGAATGTGCATTTTTCTACCATCTTGCTAATAACGTTTCTTTAGTCATTCGGCAGTCTTGCAGCCTGAACCCCTGCAGGAAATCCACCCTTACACTAGTGACAAGATTCTAAGAAAATTCTTAGAAATGTGGGCGTTTACTCTTAAAATTAAAGAAAAATTCCTAGTAAAGAAAAAGTAATTCAGAAAGAATCTTAACCCTTAAAAGAGGTCTTAAGGTCAAAATTGTTAGGAGTACGGATGAGGACTTTTAAGAGGCTTAAGAGTTTCTTTAGCAGAGGAGAAAATGGCAGAAAAGATGATGAAGAGGGAGAAGAAATGTGTTGCAATAGATGACAGGGAATTTTTTCCCTTCTTGGACAACCAACCAATCACAGTCTTCCAAAGAGTGTGTCATACATAGTAACGGGGTCAGCCCCGCCTCCTCACTAAGATAAAAGTTTTTGTCTTTTCCTTACTCAGAGTTGCTCCTCAGATCAGTCCCGAATCGCTCTTAAGCTAAGACTCCTAAAGTTTTTAAGCTAAATTAAGAGTTTTCTAAGAGGATTCTTAGAATCTTTATGAATACGGGCCCTGAATGTACTTGGTGCTTCATAAGAAGGATGGCATCTACGCTAATATTAGTTTCTCTGTTTATCCCGAAGGACCCTTTATGGTGGACCTGCGCCTGGACCCATCCCGACTCATCCTTAAGTGCCGGCCTCATCAACATGACAGCCATCAGGACTGATCCTCAACATCTCGTCTCCAAACCGGCGTGATTACTTCGACTTACAAACAAATGGAAATGGATAAATACTCTTAATGTTTCAATCCAATTTGTTCTGTAATGCTACCGAAATCACACTGTTCCTTCGTTGGCCAAAGGAGGACTGGCCATTGAGTGAGTCTGATTTTCCCAAGGTTTCTTCTCATTCAGTCACCTGATGGAGTTTTGGTCCCTTGCCACTGTTGCCTTTGCTTTTGGCTTGCTTAGTTGGGGACATTTAATATTCAACAATATTATTGATCTGTGTTGTATTATTTTCATGTTATCACTGTGAAGCTGCTTTGATACAATCTGTATTGTAAAAAGTGTGTATAAATAAAGGTGACTTGACTTGATTTGACTGCACAGCACTTGATATAATTAAACTTATCAATTTGATGGTGGATCCAGAAAGGTTCAAATGACAATCACCAGTGACAACAGATTCACCCGCTGTAAAATGCAAAAGACTTCGAGTGGCTACAGAAAAAAGAGACTGCAACCGGACCCATGTAAAAACAAGAATAATATTCGGAAGGATTTCCTTGGAGGAAACACAATACTAACATTGTTAACATTAACAATTTGAGAACAAAGTATAATTTGCAGGGTTTTGCGTGATATCATTCAATGTCAGAACCAGAACAAAAGTGGATGTTTCTTACTAGTTCAGATGACATTTTCTGGTGAAAATTCTTATGTTGGTCATACTTCTAAAAAGAATAATCTGTGATTCTGAATGCCAGTATCCACACTCGGCACCGTGACTGACAGCCTCACAGTCTCCTCAAACATTGTGTTCATCCGCACTGTGCCGTGTCGAGGGTGTCGAAGTACAACTCACGTAAAGTTGATAATTCCTCTGAATGACTGCAATTGCAGATTTCGAAACAGAGATGGCGACAAAGAGGAAAAGCTGCGGACTGCAGCTTTAAGTTGAAATAAAATTTGCATAAATCATTTTGGGTTTTGGATTGACACTATCTGTTCCAACTGCTCTATCCTTTTAAGGTTCTGTATCCTATTTGCATACACATCTTCTCTCTGATTAATGTACAGTTACATTATAATGGCAAATAAGATCAAATGGGTTTAACTATACAAAGAACAAACTGAGCTTGAATGTCCAACATCATAAGGGTGTTAGAGGAACCAAAAGTGTTCTGATCATGCCAAGATAACAAATTAATAATAACTTACTAATTTAAAGTCGCCCTGTCAATAATTTTACCCTTAAAACTCATCTTTGATTTTTTTCTTCATGCCCTAAAATAGCTTGAATATACACCCATTTCCTCATTTAGCATACATGGTTCTATTGATATGCAAATTAGCCGTGCCTCCACGCAATGATGATCACACAGTGATGTGATTGGTTACATGGTTTGTGACGTCAGAAACACCAGCGATTTCAAACCCCGTTTTTGAGATTGTCTTTGGTTCACTGCAATTTTAAGGAGAAAATACTTAGCAAAGGTGTTGACTTTGCACATGGTTTGTCTCAAAGCATATTAAAAACACCACATAATAGGCATATAAACAACATATTCAACATGTGTCTTTCAGATATCTCCTAACAGCGTAAATGCAGAGGGGTCATTTTCCCAACTGTTGCTTTGAAATTGATTTACATAATCAGAAATGGCCAACTGCATCGGAAAAAGGAAAAAACATTTGAAAGGCAAATGTGGCCTGCCTTTGGCCAGGACATCAGTGTTGACCTCATTTCCTGCTAAGTGCAATGTTGGCTCAAACAGACCTTCAAGGAGCCGAAGAAGTTCCTGAAAACACATGTGAATGACCAAACACCTCCTTGTTTTGGCAAGCTTATGCTAATTCAGTCCAGAACGACAAGACATTTTTATGGACTGAATATTCTGGCTGTAATACGAGTCACATACCCTTTCCGGGGGAAATTTGCTTGAACATTGCTGAGAAGCTAATGGGCATAACTGACTCAAAATGTTGCTTATGTAACTGGCTGAGTGGCTTGCCAAAGTATGTTGATGAAGCTATTTCCTGTATTTCCTTACTCAGTCTGCAAAATGAGGCTTCAGTCATAATTTTTGCTCCTCATCTGATACAACCGTGAACAAAAAAGACAGATATTGTAGTTTGTCATTTTAATAGGTTTATTAAATATTCATTTAGCAGACATCCTTTTCCAGGGTGATGCAGTAATAATATTAATCTTAAAATAAATACTTCCTTTACACAAACAATGATAAAACATGAACTGATAAAACCCATAAACTGATAGTCAGTGGTGTTCTGCAGAAGTATGTGAGTGAATAAAAGGAAGTTAAAGCCACAAAATCGAGGTGATGGAGGAAGTCAACCAGCTTGAAAATCGAAACTTACTAAACCTCCATTACAATGACCCAGTAACAGCATACATGTTTTAGTTATTATAGTTATATGCATGCAATGTGAAAACATTTTAAATTGTGTGGCTTGAACAAAGAGCAGCATATTGCTTCGATTGACAATTTAACTTCTGTATCTGTGTGAAATGTTTAGGTCCACTAGTGGGTGTGACAATTTTGGTGGGGAGGAGCTTGACCCTGAAAAGAATCTGCCTTTGTTGTGACATCTATGGTTTTATGGTATAAATGTGGACATCAGCAAGCAATGGCTGCTTCCACACTACCATTGGATGCCATTCTGTGCCTGAGGTGATTTGCAAAATCCACCTGGGTTTGCAAAAGTACCGGTTGATGACAGTTTTGGGGATCCATCCCTGCAGAACAGGGACAAACCATACATTAGAACAGTTATTAAGCTTATTTGGAAGCATAGTGTGATACTACATTGAGAGTGACTGTACTTTTGTAGATCTTCCTTATTAAAAAACATTTAAAGCATTAACTATCAATTATAATTCAAATTCACAGCTGCTTCAAAGGTAAACTGTGTCATTTTTAAAGCCACTAGAAACACCAAATAAAACTGAAAAAAATATCTTTAAAAAAGTTTCTAAGAAGTTTCCTGAAAACTCCTATCGGTTGGCGCCTCAAACTCATGCTATTGGAATCAAAAACAGAGCAATATTTTGATTGCCCCTGACAATGGAAATTTTCGAGGGAATCAGCCTAGTAATGGCTTGGTTATACATATTATAAGAATAAGAGATTATTTTAAGAGATATTTAACATCCAATAAATTGCATACTTCCACTTTTTAACCGAGAGGGCAATTGGCTTACCTTAAGGTCTAAACTGAGCAACCAGGTAAACTTTGTCTTATTGGGATCATCGGCACTTGGTCGCATCACAATACAGGTAGGTCCATTCTCAGCCCTTAGAAAATAAGAATTGATTTTATTACATTGCAAGAGGTTTGAATTTTTAGTTTTGGTGGGGAGTCGTTCATTTTCACCTTACAAATCCTTTCTTCTCAGGCATTCCAGGGTGCTGAGTGGACATTCCGGCCAGGAAGCATGTAGATCCCCTGCGCTTGGCACAGCGGACACTTACAAAATCTCGTGGTCCGACCACATTTCCAGGTGTTTCACCTGAAACCTCATGTGTGATCATAGTATCCTGACCGATCTTCTGAAGAATCTGAGAGGAACCAAAACTGTATTAAATACCAAATATCTCCAAGCAACCATAGCTGTATGTTTTACTACATTGTGAAGGAGGCCTGTGAGTAAGATATGAGAAGATAGGCAGGCCTTTAAAAGTGCAGTGACTGAAAATGCAAACAGGAATCTGGCAGTCAGAAGATCTATTTCTACCCACCTTGACTTGTTTGACATTGGGGTTCCACTCCCCATTTGTTCCATGTTATCCACCAGCTCCTCATAAAGGTCATCTGTTTGCTGTTCAAGCATCACTTCCAACTTAAAAATCTTCCCAATGTCTGGTAATACTTTACTCATCACCTTATCTCCATTGACCTGACAGAGAAAAACCCACATAAAAAAAGGCCTTGGACGCCAAAGTACTATAAACTTTATAATAAAATATGCATAAGGCATCTATACGTGGCCTCATCAGAATGAATGATGAAATATGATTATGATTATTCTTACAGTCTCAATCTCAGTCTGCCAGCCATCCTGGTCACTGAGGATGCTGATAGACTTCTGCAGAGCTTCCTGTCCCTGCTGCACATAGCACTGCTCAGCTTCACTAAACGTCTCTTCTGCAATCCGACTACCTGTGCAAAGAAACACACACATATACATGATCATCTCCACAAAGAAACAACACACACATCCTAGATTTATGAAGAAAATGTGCATTTCAGTGAAAATGGTGTAGAATTTTGTTTAACCCCTTCTGCAAATTACATTGTTTCTGCCAGTAGGTGGCAATAAGTGTCTTTATACATTACTGAATCATTCATTAAAAACACTGAATTATATAGTAAGAGTCCATTACTTGTGCATTTCGGAATTCCTGTTGGCAGTAAGTCTAATTCAAACATGAGACTCATCCTGTCAAATACTGTTTTTAGCCTACTTTACGGAAGTCGTAATATTGTGATGCAGAGACTCATTATCGTGTCATTATGAGTGAGTCATTTAATCATTCACTCAACCAATTCGTTAATAACACTGTATCATTCATGAACAAAACAACTGTTTCCGAAATCGTATAGGGGTGGATTTAGGTAAACTAGGACATTTTTCCCAGTCATCTCAATAGCAAAAAGTGTCCCAATTTACTTGAATACACCAGAGTAGGTACTACATTTTATAAAGAACCTACATCACCGTTAAAAAAAGTACATTTTCAATGGTTGTAGTATGAATGAAATCCAGACATATTGTACATTCGCCATGTTGTCATTGTCATGTGACCTATGATATCCATTGAGTTGCTTCTTTGCAATTCACATCTGAGTCTGGCATGGCCTCATGGGATAGTAAAGTGTCCATCAGATAAAACATCTTGCCAGAAATATTAGGTCATCGGGTACAGTTTTTTTCACCTACTGTACTATTTAGAGAACTATGCGATTTCAGATGCAGGGACTGTCTTTATGTCTTTATATTCACTAAACCAAGTAAAATACACTAATTTGTTGAGTAAGTAATTAAATTATTCACACAATCAAAATTCTGATTCATTTAAAACGATACCATTACTGTGTTGCGGCACAGATGCACAATTCTGCTGTGGCTTTGTTTATAACTATTTAAGATATGAACAAAGTTATGAACATAAAGACAGTCCCTAGCATTCACATAGAACATTATACATTTCTATTGTTCAAATCAGTTAAATGATTATTAGGCTGCATAGATTAGGTCAGCCGAAGCCGGGGACACTTCCTAAAACCCCAGATGTACTCGTCACGTCATAAGAAGAATGGCATCTACGCTAAGGTAAATCTTTCCATTTATTCCGAGGTTTAGGTACTGAAGTCATTTGGATCCGGGCCGTATCCACATCAGATGGTGAACCTGCACCTGACATGACCACAACGCATCCCTGAAGTGCCAGCCTCATTAGCCCTCATGGACAACTCAACAAATCCATCTCTATACCGGCGTGATGACTTCGACCTTCAACTAGATTGAACTGGATAATATTGTGAATCTTCTGATCCAATCTGACTTCTGACCTGTAATGTTGCCTGAATCATAATCACATACTATCCGTCCATTGGAAGAGGAGAACTGGCCCTCGACTCTGAGTCTGGTTTCTCCCAAGGTCTTTTTCTCCATTCTGCCTCCTGATGGAGTTTCTGATTCCTTGCCACTGTTGCCTTGGCTTTTGGCTTGATAAGTTGGGGACATTTTAATATCAACGCATCCCATCCTTTCAAGAGCCCGTTCTCACTCCTTTAGCGTTCATATGTGACGCTATATGCAAAAACGCTGCTATACTACGCACATGGCACCCGTTATTGTTAATACAACAACGCGCTGTGATGGTTAGGTTTAGGTGTGGGGTAGGGTAGGGTAGTCTCACATTACGCTAAAGGATTTATGACGCCTTGGGTTCAACGTGTTATGTTAACGATAAAGGGTGCCATGTGCGTAAATATAGCAGCGGTGTTTCATATAGCGTCACATATGACGCCTAAAGGATGAGAACGAGCTCTTAATACCAGACAATGTTTTTGATCCGCCTTACTCTCAGGTGAATGAAGCCATTTTCTTCTAGAAACAAACGTCTTGTATTATTTTCATGTTATCACTGTAAAGCTGCTTTGATACAATCTGTATTGTAAAAAGCGCTAAATAAAGGTGATTTGACTTGACTAAGTGATAGATATGTTGTAAATAGTTCCTCACCAATAGCTTTTTGTTTATATATCTTTTGTACAAAAGCAATGTCACACTCACTAATATTCAAAACCGCACACTGCTCCTGTAATATTGCTTAAATTACTTTGAACAGACAATTAAACTGACAATCACTGAGTAAATCCATTTAATTGGATAATTTTCATTAGCTATTGAAGTCTACAGTATTCTATTTCTGTAATATAAATGTTTAAGTTGTGAGGAAGTTATCTTACTAATAAGTGAGCTCCTTCTTCGGACGTGGTTAATTGCAAGCACTAGGTCCAGGTCCAGAAAGCTTTTTCAGTTCATGATGAATTGCAATCAATGCATTCCTCCTCAAACCTGATTGTGAAAGAAAAAGATAAATTATATATATATATATATATATATATATATATATATATATATATATATATATAAGAAACATGAAACAACTTCTTACCCGTCATGTTTCTCACATGCCTGTAGGAAATGCCAGCACACAGTTTGACTGTTTGCAGGCAACATTATCAAATTTTCTCAATCAGATGAATGAATGACTACACTTGAAATGTGGGCACGGTGAGTTAGAAGTGGAATCTGAAGGAACAGCTGCCTGCTTCACTCCCTTCTATAGCCCCGTCAGACAAGGCTGCGTTCTCGTCACCTCGCAGATAAAACAGCACCATCACTCAGAGCACGGGGGTGACCCTGTGTGTCAAGGATGTGCAGTGAACATCGACGGCCTATCTGTTACCACTATAAACACGTTGTTACAGATAACGGCCAGTGCCCTGAAGACTACCCACACAGAACACTGGTTTGTCCACTTATGTTGTCTGTCTTTTTCAAGTCACAACAAACAGTGTTACTTATCTACTGATATATTTTAGCATATATGATAAGCCGCAAAACATTCTGAAATGTCACACACGACTTGCTTCTCCTGAGTCCCTGTCCATTACAGCATTACTGTAGTTCAGGAAAGATAAGTCTATAATGATAAATCATTAGCCAAAAAATGTTCAAAATCATCATCATCATCCTAACTCATCAGGGGTCAAATAAAATGACATCACTACTTGGCCCCAAAAAGAAGGTAGGCCTAATTAGTGGCTTTTCCAAAAAATAAATCTTTGTAACAACTTGTGTGTACATTTAAAGTGACTATATAGCTTTCAATAATACCAGAGATGTAAGCTGATGTGTTTTCTGCAAATCCTGCTGTGCTACACAAACCCATATCAAAGCTGCAACGGAACAATTCTCCATCACTAACAACAATAAAAGGCCGATCCAGCCTTGGACTCAACGGCAATGGAAAGTTTCCTAGTTCTATGAAAATATTTGTTTAATGACTTGTAGGTTTCAGTCATTTCAAGCACCTTAACCCACAACCTTGTGTCCCTCAGAGTAATTTATATTTTAAGCCTTAACCTTTATCAGACAAACTTCTAATCAGGGAGGTATGGAACAGCCATGGACTGTGTGAATGACGCTGGAACAGGTGCAAACCATAGCAGTCAATGGATTACAAACTTTAATTGAATTAATTACATATTACACTCTAAAAACTGCTTGGTTATTTCAACCCAAATTTGGATCAAATATTGACAAACCCAGTAATTGGGTTAACATTTTAATGACATTTTTAACCCAAAGTTTGGGTTTGTTCCATTTTACCCAATATTGGGTTAAAACAACCCAGCATTTTTTAAGTAGTATACTTTTTGGTATTACTATATTTTACAGTGTCCATGTTACATGAACTTACCATATGACAGTAAATTATGCATAACACACAACTGCCTCTCAACCAAATCCTAATCCTACCCTAACCCTATCGTAAAATGTAGTTAATTCTTATTATTTAGTACTTAAAGGTATACATGGTAACAATAACAGCTTAAAATAAAGTGTAACCCCCCCCCCCCCCAATTACTTATATTTTTATTCATATTGATTATATAAAGTAATTACAGTCATTAAATGTGATTTGTCTATAATCTCATTAATCTAAAAAGTTAAATTGACAGTCTTTTTTAAAAAAAGTAAAACCATTTAAACTCAAATAATTCCAATTTATTTTATTTATTTTTTAAATAGTTTTCCCTGGCCATTTATTATTCAAAGTTTTAAGTGTATTTATCGCTCATGATAATCACGTACGTTCTCATAATACAAACACACTGACATTTCTAAAAGAACTACACAGTTATGTTTCAGGCCAGCACAGGTTTTATTTCAGAAGGACTGTCAGGTTTGGCTTCACATAGCTACACATGCAGTCAGCGTAGTACATCTCTCTTTTTAACGGCGTGTGTGAGTGTGTGTGTGTGTGTGCATTTTTACATTGTGTGAAATGACTGAAGTGACACACAAAGTGCAAAGCCGTATCATGAGCACTAACCTGGACTAGATTACTAAAAAGGAGGCACTTCATTGGGGTTTTCTATCTCCAGAATGACCTATTTGAAAAATGAATCCAAAAGGAGCCATGTTCTCAAAACCTCACCTTCATCTAACTTGCCAAATAAACATCACTTCAGTTCCCTTGTAGTTTGGTCATTGTTTTAAAGGCAAAATTCCCTTTTATGCAGCAATTACACATGTCACCACCAGTTCGTTCATCACTTTGTTGTAAGCATGGAGGACATACAGAAAGTATAAGCAAAGCATTAACTCTTAAGTCTGGGAAAGGTTCATTTTTCTAAACATTACAGCTGTTAAATTAGTTCAGAGGATACTGTTAGAAATACAAACCAATCACGTTTGAAGTTTATACCACCAGGCCTTCAATTTACAGACCAAAACAAAAAAAGTGACAAACCTTTCCTTTATGTTTCCATAGACTAAATCAACATTTACTTGCCAATACAGCATTTCATCTCAGTTTAGAAGATCAGTCCCTATTCGTGATATAGAGTGCTTGAAACACTTAATGAACTGTTACAAAAATAATATGCAGTTTATCAATGCATACTTGGGGAAATTCTGCTTCAAATTCACTGTAAAATCAGTAACACAAGTTAATAGCTTAGCTTAGTAGCAAGTTTTATAGCAATTAACCAACTGTGGTTAGAAGATTCCTCAATTTAGACAACAAAGTGGCAGAAGTGAAGAATATTCCCAGTAATGGTAAATAAAGTACTTCCAAACCAACTGTCAACATTGGCCACAAGTTTTTAAAATAGGAGAGATGCATTAACATGATTCTTTTCAAAATTTCCACCTGAAAGTGACCATGAATCATCACAAGTATGTGGCATATAAAGTCTCACCACAGAGAACAACAGCATGACACTGATGTATACACAGAGATCAGAGCCCCTAAACCATTAACCTTCTAACAGACACATTGGTCCTGCTCAATGAATAGTTGATTGACCGTGCAGTGCAATTTATGTAATGTCATAATACAGTGCAATAACCAGTTATTACACATACATCAGATGAGAAAGATGTTTGAAATGTTAGAACCTACTCTAATACACCTCATACACTTTTTTCACTTTAAACACTGCAGAGGGAATTTCTAGCACTATAAATTAATGGCATAACTGATGTATTATTTGGTAAACACACATCAGTTTAATGATCAGAAATTACATGGCACTTAGCATACATACTTGTGAAATAGCTTCAAGTCATCATTTTAATACACTTGATTTGTCTTGAGATTCTCTATTGAACTTTGAGGCTTAAAAAAAAACATGGAATGGTATTGTAAATGCAAGATTATGAGGATGAGATACATATTCTATTCCTTCTTGAGTGGCTCCATTTTGTTACTTATAAATTATACATTTTTCTTAAAGAAACATTTGAACACTCCAAAACTATCATGTACTCTCTATGCACGGGATATAAATGCATCTTAGGGCTGTGTGTTCTGGATTCCTATGATGTCTATACAACTGAAATCTTGGACACTTTAAATGCATACATTTACAGTTGGGGGAAGATGAATGAAATGTCTTTCTACCAGTTGGCATCTGATTGGAAACTGCATAAAAATGCAAAACAGCTGCTAAGGTATGAAACGTCATGAATCTGCTGTATTGTGTGTTTGCGTGTAAAGGCTGAAGTGAAGTGGTGCCAGTTTCAGTCTATCTAGTGGTTGAAATGTGATTAAATGAAGCCATATTTACACACCAAATCTGGACGAAAGCTGTTTTGTTGTCCTAGAAAGTGAACATGCTTGACTGTGTAGATGTATTATTAGATGGTCAATTCTCTCTCATCTTGGAGCCGCCGTAATACAAATTCAGTTCATTTTTAAACTTTTCTACATCTGCAAAATCTGACAGTAGCTCAGACTGACGAATCCAAGCAACATCCTCTGATTCAATGCCAAATTGGCTCTGAAAAGCTGAAGTATAATTAAATTTTTCGTAAATCTGGTAAATAAGCCACTTATGAATAATGTGATGAAATGAGAAGAACTCCCTGACTGATTTGTTGTGCTGTGATTGGCTACCTACCCAAAGACCACGCCCACTGAGATGGTTCCGCCTTTCACTACGGTCAACGGTCTTTATGCACAAAGGAACTGAATACTTTTAGCTTATGTTTGCAGACCACGTAGTGTCCAGCGACTGGTGAAGATGGGATTTTAGAGTGGACTGGAATAGGCGGAAGCTACCCAAATTGAGTTTGCTTTTCAGTGATATCACAAAATTTGCAGATGACACGGGAAAGGAAAGAATATACAGCTCCAATTTCCTTGTGCTTTTAGGCCTTTCATCACTCTCTGCAGCAAAACATGGCAACATACTCAAATACGTGTCTTCCTGTAATAAGCTCTATCTTTGGCCTGAGAGGATGCAAGTCAATGCACATTTTGGGTTGGGGTTGAAGGTGTTACATGTAGATAGAAGGATAAAGCGGTGGGTAGGTAGAAAGAGAGGGATGGAGGAAGAAACGAGAGTGTGCGTGTGTTTGTGAGAGTGTGCGTAAGTCTCTTAAGTTCACTATATTAGCTTTCCTTTGCAAAAAAAAAAATTAAAAAGCCCCCTTCCCATTCCCTGTGGAGGCCTCTCTTTGTCAATAAAATCCCCTGAATAATATGAGTTAATATTCTGTCATTGTCAGTGGCTCTTTAATGTTCCAGCAATCCTGAGGGAGCGTGAGGCTGAAGGAATAAATGTTCTCCTTTCTGTCACAAAACGGATAAATAAAAGTCTTTAAACAGAAGATTTGTTTTCCCTCCTGTCCTCTCGGCGGGGCCGTGGATGGATAGTGTGGGCCAAGGCAAGGAAAACTGATTCTTCCACGCTCTGACGACTGGTCTTTAAAGGGCAGGAGGAGTTCCTCACTCTTATTCTTTCCTCTATTTATCGCTCACTCGCTTTTGTCCCCTGCAGTCCCGCAGCGATCTGTCCACTAGGGGGCAGAGTGTGACATGGAGTCAACAGAGTTGACACTGGAAGACGAGACCCGGCTTTGAGCGATGGTCACCTCTGGATGCTGAAGGATGAGAGAAAATGTCAGATAAAAATAATTCAAGTTAGTTATGATTGATAAATTCTCTCACATATATACATGTACAATCAGGGTCCAAAATTAACACTCACCAGCAGTGTCGAGGGGTAACGCACATTAATTTACTACACTGTAAAAAATATTTTTAACGTTTAATCTTTTCTTAAATCAACTTAGATAATGAATGTGGTTCAGATAACATACTATTTTGAGTTTTTTATTTATTAAAACCAATCTCTTTGTTGTATTAACTCAATTTTTTTTAATTTCAATGAACTCAAAATTTGAAGGCAACCAGGTAACTTTAAGTTAAACCAACAATACTTTTTTACAGTGTAGTTATTTTTCCCTAAATCAATTTAACTCTTTCTTCTCCATTTTTTTTTTTTGAGTGTGCTTTAGTTCAGTTCAGTTGTGCTTGTTTATTTGCTTGTAAAATTGTTAGGCATTGATTTACATAAAAGGTGATTACTTTTCTAGGATGCCTAGTTATTTTGTAGTTTATTAACAAAACACTTACACTCCCATTCAAAAGTTTGGGGTCAATTTTTTAAAGAGATAAATACTTTCATTCAGAAAAGAAAAAAAAAATTAATCAAAAGTGACAGTAAAGACATGTAATGTAACAAAAGAGTAATTCAGTTTTGCCACTAAAGGAATAAATGGCTTTTTAAATTGTTAAAATAGAACACTGCTCTATTGAATTGTAAAAAATATATGCAGAATGCAAAAAAGAGACTTGTTTAAAAATAATTTTAAATAATTAAAAAAATAACTTTTTGTTTAGTGCTTGTAGTGCATTTCTCCATAAAACAACAAAAAATATGAAGAACATATTTTGTGTGTGTGTGTGTTTGTGAGTGAGAGTGAGACAATAAAAACTTAACTGACAATAAAAGAATCGAAAATATAATTTAAACCCGGAAATAAAAAGAAACTTTTAGGGATTGTGAAAAAATAAAATAAATAAAAAATAAATAATAATAATAATATATATATATATATATATATATATATATATATTATATATATATTATATATGAAGAAGAAGAAACATAAAAAAACTTCACTCTTTCTAGCTCATTAATCAAATTAATTTGTGAAACAAATCATGTGAATTCCTGTGTAGAGACTGAAAACCCCCCATTAAATTTTCTAAATGAATGTGGCAAAGTTATGTTTGGCCCCTGGGTACAATGCTTCAGTCTGATCTTTGCTGTTCTGCTCTACGTGTGTGAGCGTGTGGTGTCCTGATGGGGTGTTCGACCTGGTCTGTGGTTAACTATTGTGTTCTCTGGGGTGTTCCTCTGTGGTGGAGGTGGAGGGGATCCTCACATGTCTCCTAAAGATCCTGTCCAGCAGGCTACGCCGAGGAGGCTCAGGAGGCTGGTTCCAATCCAGGTCAGGGGGCCGTGTCCCCTGAGGCCCGAATACATTAAGGTCGCTGAAGCACTCTGTCTCAATCATCTGCAGGACAGACAGCAGACAAAATAGCAGAGACATACAGACAGATACAGATAAACAAAAAGGAAGAAATGATTATAAGAAGGTCAAACCATCCGTGTTTTCTAACATCTTTACTGGATGCTGATATGTCAATATCGATACATCCTGTATCGACTGGATGTCAATACAGCCTTCCAGTCATGCTAAATATTAGCCTGACTTCGTCATACTCATATTCCTGTCAGAATATGAGTCCGAAACTGCTCCATAGGGCTTTGATTATGAGGCGTATCTTAACCGAACCAGGAAAAAAAAACTCTGCACTCAATTGGATAGTCGGTAGACCTACAACCAATCAGAGCAACGCAGTAAGTCAACTACTTTGCATAGCGCAGTTTTCAACTACATAAAGGCCCGTACACACCGGGACACATATCAGTGCGCGTTATTCGTCAGCGTTTTTCAACACGTTTTTTTGTGTTCACACCCAAGCGTTTTCCGCTGACGATGAGCCGAGTGAACATGCAAATTCATTCCCTGACATTAGATGGCGCTTAATGTAAAACAGAAATAATAGAATATTCTAGGGTGATCATATTCATGTCTCTGTTTTATTATGACAGATTAAAAAAAATAATGAATGAAATAATGATAGAAATAATGTCTTCTGTATTATAAAAATAAATATAAATAATAAATAACTTAAACAAATGCCTCCAAATGTAACAAAAAATAGCTCTCACAAACTTACAAAAAACGAACTAACAAAATCTATTTATATCTTTAGTTTTCATCCTCTTTATCCTGTTTTCTTCCTCACCCACCTTGTTTGCCCATCTATATTTTGCTGTAGAACTGATCTTTCCCAGCAGTTTTTTTTTTTTTGAAAACCAGGGCATTTTCATCACATAAAAACCACCAGGGGCTCGTTCTTCGCATCGTTGCTTGAAACATCTGAGATCTAATGAGACATCTAAGATGATATCATCGTGCTAATTATGATCCGGCTAATTGGGTTCTTTGAACACACCTGTTGTTTATGATTAGTATCGCTGGATTGAGTTATTTGAGATAACTGCGCGTTCTCGCGTTGGTTTAAAAGGGGACATGTATCTATAGCAGAACCAGTGATCAGCAATGCTGCTATTGGCTGTTCAGGCACGGCCAAAGAACACGCCCAGTTTTTCTCCCAAGCAGAGCAAGCGCTTTTAATGCAAGGTTATGCGAATTTCAGTCTTTAATATAGCTGCGAGCAGTCATTGCGGGCCCAAGCCGGTGGCACGCAATCCCGGTGCCTCTAGTTACCTAAAGGCACCAGGGATGGCGGTACCGCGGCTTTGGCCCTCCATCGCTGCTCGCAGCTATATTTATATATATATATATATATTTATATATATATATATATATATATATATATATATATATATATATATATAAAGCCCGGGTGGCACCGCCACCCTTGGTGCCTTTAGGGTCATTCTGCATCGACGTGCAAAAAACGTAACCCCTGCTTTGGAATACATACTAGTATGTATTCCACAATTGGAATACATACTAACATACTAGTCAGAACTGAATAGTTGATATCTGAATGACAGATTACCATAGTAAGTCAATGGAAAAAATGTGACTAGTAACAAAAGAAGAGTTACTAGTCACCATTGAAATAAGTACTAGTGTCTAATGAATAAGTACTAGTATCTATTTAATAGGTACTAGTATCTAATGAATAAGTACTAGTAACTAATTAATAAGCATTGGTATGTAATGAATAAGGACTAGCATCTAATGAATAAGTACTAGTATCTAATAAATAAGGACTAGTTTCTAATGAATAAGTACTAGTATCTTTAAAAAGGTACTAGTACCTAAAGAATAAACACTAGTATCTAAAGAAAAGGCACTAGTATCTAAAGAATAAGCACTAGTAGCTAATGAATAAGTACTAGTACTTAATGGAATAGATACTAGTATCTAAAAAAATAAGTACTAGTAGCATGAAAATAGAGACTAGTAGGTTAAAATGATTAAAATGTTAAAACTGTTTGCCATACTCTATCTGTCGTTTCGACTAGTCACAATTACAGTTACAGATATCTTAAATGATAATACAAACTATCCAAAATGAAATTACGACTAGAAAGACATTGTTGATATCTACAATGTTAATTAATCGAATAGTCAAACTGTAGCTTTTAAATGTTAAAAGGGCTTGCCATACAGAAGTGTAGGCTCAGAGAGAGCACTCAACATTTTCAAACCAAAATATCTGACTTTCTGTGGGTCCTAGCTCATGAGCGTAAATTAGAAAGTTGTCCGGCTTGAGGAGAATATATGAACACACTGAAACGATGGGATCAACATGTGTACTGAGTTTCATATTATTACATGCAAGCGTGTTTGATTTATGGACCAAGTTCTGGACCCCGTTCCAGGGGGCGCTGTCTAGCCCCCTTGCCACACCCGGGTACCATCTTCAGCCCGGCTCTGATGGCTGCGGGGATCTGACCTGTGTGCAAAGTTTCAAGAGTTTTCAAACCCATTAAGGGCCCCAAAAGCCGCTAAGAGACTCAAAATCATCAAAAAAAGGGAATGTTAAAGTTTGATGCGTTGTCGATGGCAACATTATCTTAGATATTGAATAATGCTTTCACAGCTCTTCATCTGGCGTGTGTTTACATTTGAAGCAAATCGGGTAAAAGTAAGAGTGCGATTTCAAAGCATTTTGAAAGTGAAACACTTTCTGCTGCCAGTTGGTGGCGCTATATATTTGACTCACATCTATGTGATCGAACCTCTTACAACGAACACACTGCTGAAGTTTCATCAAGATCAGTTAATGTATGCAGAAGTTTTAACACACTTCCTTTTTGATTTATTTACTTACTTTTTTGATTTATGGACCAAGTTAATTTAATTAATACACTAATTATATAAAACTATTGTCAATGCACTACAATTAAACAGGTTATATGCCTTTACTTATAAAAAAAATAAAATAAAAACTTATGTAAAAAATACCAGGCTTAAGAAATGTATTTACTTTAGCAGGCCAGACACACAGTGAAATGATTAAGCCCCCTCCCCCTACAACACACACACAACACACACAGACTGTGTGACAGGCCTAGGTTTAGAAAGAGCATGATCATATTCAAACTACAATATCTGACTTTCTGTGGGTTTGAGCTTATTATTGTTAATTAGAAAGTTGTTTGGCTTGAATAGAACAATATACACGGCAAGTTTTGTAACTGTCAGTAAAACTAACCAAGTTATAACACACTTTATGTGTCCTTTTTTAGTCAAAAAAATCCGCCACGGCCAAACCGTTCGAAGATATCAAAAATCCGTCCGGAATATAGCATCCTCAATGTCTTGACTTCATGCATATCGAGTTTGGTGGTGATTGGTAACAGCATGGGTTGTAATTTGATGTTTTTCTAGGACAATTATTTAAAAAAAAAAACATAATTCTCGACTTCCGTTCAACTGTCGTAAAACTTAGAGCACGAAAGTTGTTTGGCCTGATGTGATCTATGAGTGTACCGAGTTTCATATTAATCCATGCACGTGTGTTTGATTTATGGACAAATGTTCGAATCCCTAAAAGAATGCATCCTAAAAGAATGGTAAAGTTTGATGCGTCGCCACGGCAACAGTTTCAAAGATATCAAGAATCCATTCATAGGTCTTCATCTGCCGTGTATGTACATTATACAGATGAAGTTTGAAGCAAATCGGGTAAAAATAAGAGGGTGATTTCAAAGCATTTTGAAAGTGACACACTTCCTGCTGCCAGTTGGTGGCGCTATAACTTTGACTCACAATAGTCACATCCATGTGATCGTCCTCTTACAGCGAACGCACTGCTGAAGTTTCATCCAGATCAGTTAATGTATGCTGAAGTTATGACACACTTCCTGTTTCACGTTTCTCGCCATAAGTTTCGTTTCCTCGCCACGGCCAAACCGTTCAAGATATCAAAAATCCCCACACAAACTTTCATCCTCAATGTCTTGACTTCTACGCTGACCGAGTTTCGTCGAATTTGGATCAGAGCTCTAGGAGGAGTATTTAAAAGTTCATTGCGTGTGTTTTACAAAAAAACCTCAATAGCCGACTTCCTGTTGGGCTGGGGTAAAAGCAAGAACGCGAGGTATAGATGAAATTCTGCTATCGACATGTGTACTGAGTTTCATATTATTACATGCAAGTGTGTTTGAGTTATGGACCAGGTGTTCGGACCCCATTCCAGGGGGCGCTGACGAGCCGCCCTGCCACGCCCGGGTACCAGCTTCAGCCCGGCTCTGATGGCCGGGGTTCTGACCCGTGTGCAAAGTTTCAAGAGTTTTCGAGCATGTTAAGGGCCCCAAAAGTGCCCGAATAGTCGCCAGAAAAGAAAAAAAAAAAAAAAAAAAAAAAAAAAAAATAATCGGAAGGAAAACAATAGGGCTCTGCGCCCTTTCAGGGCTTGGGCCCTAATTAAAACGCCAGGACACCGTCAAGTGTGCAAAAGCCAGGAGAGAGTGCAGGCAAAAGTAGAAAAAATTAAACAAGACAAATTAAATGTGTTTGTAGTGGCCATGTTAGATGTTTTAATAACTTTAATGTTTTAATAACGTTATTATTATTAGGGCCCAAGCCCTGAAAGGGCGAGAGCCCTATTGTTTTCCTTCCGATTATTAGGGCCCAAGCCCTGAAAGGGCGCAGAGCCCTATTGTTTTCCTTCCGATTATTTATTTTTAGGGCCCAAGCCTGAAAGGGCGCAGAGCCCTATTGTTTTCCTTCCGATTATTTTTTTTTTTTTTTTTTTTTTTTTTTTTTTTTTTTTTTCTTTTTCTAGCGACTATTCGGGCACTTTTGGGGCCCTTAACATGCTCGAAAACTCTTGAAACTTTGCACACGGGTCAGAACCCGCGGCCATCAGAGCCGGGCTGAAGCTGGTACCCGGGCGTGGCAGGGCGGCTCGTCAGCGCCCCCTGGAATGGGGTCCGAACACCTGGTCCATAACTCAAACACACTTGCATGTAATAATATGAAACTCGGTACACATGTCGATAGCAGAATTTCATCTATACCTCGTGTTCTTACTTTTTACCCCAGCCCAACAGGAAGTCGGCTATTGAGGTTTTTTTGTAAAACACACGCAATGAACTTTTAAATACTCCTCCTAGAGCTCTGATCCAAATTCGACGAAACTCGGTCAGCGTGAAGTCAAGACATTGAGGATGAAAGTTTGTGTGGGGATTTTTGATATCTCGAACGGTTTGGCCGTGGCGAGGAAACGAAACTATGGCGAGAAACGTGAAACAGGAAGTGTGTCATAACTTCAGCATACATTAACTGATCTGGATGAAACTTCAGCAGTGCGTTCGCTGTAAGAGGACGATCACATGGATGTGACTATTGTGAGTCAAAGTTATAGCGCCACCAACTGGCAGCAGGAAGTGTGTCACTTTCAAAATGCTTTGAAATCACCCTCTTATTTTTACCCGATTTGCTTCAAACTTCATCTGTATAATGTAAATACACGGCAGATGAAGACCTATGAATGGATTCTTGATATCTTTGAAACTGTTGCCGTGGCGACGCATCAAACTTTACCATTCTTTTAGGATGCATTCTTTTAGGGATTCGAACATTTGTCCATAAATCAAACACACGTGCATGGATTAATATGAAACTCGGTACACTCATAGATCACATCAGGCCAAACAACTTTCGTGCTCTAAGTTTTACGACAGTTCAAACGGAAGTCGGGAATTATGTTTTTTTTTTTTAGATAAATGTCCTAGAAAAACATCAAATTACAACCCATGCTGTTACCAATCACCACCAAACTCGGTGTGCATGAAGTCAAGACATTGAGGATGCTAAATTCCGTACGGATTTGTGATATCTCGAACGGTTTGGCCGTGGCGAATTTTTTTGACTAAAAAAGGACACATAAAGTGTGTTATAACTTGGTTAGTTTTACTGACAGTTACAAAACTTGCCGTGTATATTGTTCTATTCAAGCCAAACAACTTTCTAATTAACAATAATAAGCTCAAACCCACAGAAAGTCAGATATTGTAGTTTGAATATGATCATGCTCTTTCTGAGCCTGAGTCTTTCTTGAGTCTCTTGACACACAGTCTGTGTGTGTGTGTGTGTGTGTAGGGGGAGGGGGCTTAATCATTTCACTGTGTGTCTGGCCTGCTAAAGTAAATACATTTCTTAAGCCTGGTATTTTTTAAATAAGTTTTTATTTTTATTTTTTTATAAGTAAAGGCATATAACCTGTTTAATTGTAGTGCATTGACAATAGTTTTATATAATTAGTGTATTAATTAAATTAACTTGGTCCATAAATCAAAAAGGAAGTGTGTTAAAACTTCTGCATACATTAACTGATCTTGATGAAACTTCAGCAGTGTGTTCGTTGTAAGAGGCCGATCACATGGATGTGACTATTGTGAGTCAAATATATAGCGCCACCAACTGGAAGCAGAAAGTGTTTCACTTTCAAAATGCTTTGAAATCACACTCTTACTTTTACCCGATTTGCTTCAAACTTCATCTGTATAATGTAAACACACGCCAGATGAAGAGCTGTGAAAGCATTATTCAATATCTAAGATAATGTTGCCATAGCAACGCATCAAACTTTAACATTCCTTTTTTTTGATGATTTTGAGTCTCTTAGCGGCTTTTGGGGCCCTTAATGGGTTTGAAAACTCTTGAAACTTTGCACACAGGTCAGATCCCACAGCCATCAGAGCCGGGAAGATGGTACCCGGGTGTGGCAAGGGGGCTAGACAGCGCCCCCTGGAACGGGGTCCAAAAACTTGGTCCATAAATCAAACACGCTTGCATGTAATAATATGAAACTCAGTACACATGTTGATCTCATCGTTTCATATATTCATATATTCTCCTCAAGCCGGACAACTTTCTAATTTACACTCATGAGCTAGGACCCACAGAAAGTCAGATATTTTGGTTTGAAAATGTTGAGTGTCTCTCTGAGCCTACACTTCTGTATGGCAAGCCCTTTTAACATTTAAAAGCTAAGTTTGACTATTCGTAATTAACATTGTAGATATCAACAACGTCTTTCTAGTCGTAATTACATTTTGGATAGTTTGTATTATCATTTAAGATATCTGTAACGTAATTGTGACTAGTCGAAACGACAGATAGAGTATGGCAAGCCGTTTTAACATTTAATCATTTTAACCTACTAGTCTCTATTTTCATGCTACTAGTACTTATTTTTTAGATACTAGTATCTATTCCATTAAGTACTAGTACTTATTCATTAGCTACTAGTGCTTATTCTTTAGATACTAGTGCCTTTTCTTTAGATACTAGTGTTTATTCTTTAGGTACTAGTACCTTTTTAAAGATACTAGTACTTATTCATTAGACACTAGTCCTTATTTATTAGATACTAGTACTTATTCATTAGATGCTAGTCCTTATTCATTACATACCAATGCTTATTAATTAGTTACTAGTACTTATTCATTAGATGCTAGTACCTATTAAATAGATACTAGTACTTATTCATTAGACACTAGTACTTATTTCAATGGTGACTAGTAACTATTCTTTTGTTACTAGTCACATTTTTTCCAGTGACTTCTATGGTGATCTGTCATTCAGATATCAACTATTCAGTTCTGACTAGTATGTTAGTATGTATTCCAATTGTGGAATACATACTAGTATGTATTCCAAAGCAGGGGTTACGTTTTTGCACGTCGTGCAGAATAACCCTAAAGGCACCAAGGTGGCGGTGCCACCGGCTTTCATACATATATATATATATATATATATATATATATATATATATATATATATATATATATATATATATATATATATATATATATATAAATATAGCTGCGAGCAGCGACGTGAGGGCCAAAGCCGGCGGTACCGTCATCCCGGTGCCTTTAGGCACCGGGGTTGGCGGTGCCACCGGCTTGGGCCTGGCAATCGCTGCTCGCAGCTATATTTATATATATATATATATATTTTTTTTATTTTTTTTTTTTTTCTTTTTCTAGCGACTATTCGGGCACTTTTGGGGCCCTTAACATGCTCGAAAACTCTTGAAACTTTGCACACGGGGTCAGAACCCGCGGCCATCAGAGCCGGGCTGAAGCTGGTACCCGGGCGTGGCAGGGCGGCTCGTCAGCGCCCCCTGGAATGGGGTCCGAACACCTGGTCCATAACTCAAACACACTTGCATGTAATAATATGAAACTCGGTACACATGTCGATAGCAGAATTTCATCTATACCTCGCGTTCTTACTTTTTACCCCAGCCCAACAGGAAGTCGGCTATTGAGGTTTTTTTGTAAAACACACGCAATGAACTTTTAAATACTCCTCCTAGAGCTCTGATCCAAATTCGACGAAACTCGGTCAGCGTGAAGTCAAGACATTGAGGATGAAAGTTTGTGTGGGGATTTTTGATATCTCTAACGGTTTGGCCGTGGCGAGGAAACGAAACTATGGCGAGAAACGTGAAACAGGAAGTGTGTCATAACTTCAGCATACATTAACTGATCTGGATGAAACTTCAGCAGTGCGTTCGCTGTAAGAGGACGATCACATGGATGTGACTATTGTGAGTCAAAGTTATAGCGCCACCAACTGGCAGCAGGAAGTGTGTCACTTTCAAAATGCTTTGAAATCACCCTCTTATTTTTACCCCGATTTGCTTCAAACTTCATCTGTATAATGTACATACACGGCAGATGAAGACCTATGAATGGATTCTTGATATCTTTGAAACTGTTGCCGTGGCGACGCATCAAACTTTACCATTCTTTTAGGATGCATTCTTTTAGGGATTCGAACATTTGTCCATAAATCAAACACACGTGCATGGATTAATATGAAACTCGGTACACTCATAGATCACATCAGGCCAAACAACTTTCGTGCTCTAAGTTTTACGACAGTTCAAACGGAAGTCGGGAATTATGTTTTTTTTTTTTAAATAATTGTCCTAGAAAAACATCAAATTACAACCCATGCTGTTACCAATCACCACCAAACTCGGTGTGCATGAAGTCAAGACATTGAGGATGCTATATTCCGGACGGATTTCTGATATCTCGAACGGTTTGGCCGTGGCGGATTTTTTTGACTAAAAAAGGACACATATAGTGTGTTATAACTTGGTTAGTTTTACTGACAGTTACAAAACTTGCCGTGTATATTGTTCTATTCAAGCCAAACAACTTTCTAATTAACAATAATAAGCTCAAACCCACAGAAAGTCAGATATTGTAGTTTGAATATGATCATGCTCTTTCTAAACCTAGGCCTGTCACACAGTCTGTGTGTGTGTGTGTGTGTGTAGGGGGAGGGGGCTTAATCATTTCACTGTGTGTCTGGCCTGCTAAAGTAAATACATTTCTTAAGCCTGGTATTTTTTACATAAGTTTTTATTTTTATTTTTTTTATAAGTAAAGGCATATAACCTGTTTAATTGTAGTGCATTGACAATAGTTTTATATAATTAGTGTATTAATTAAATTAACTTGGTCCATAAATCAAAAAAGTAAGTAAATAAATCAAAAAGGAAGTGTGTTAAAACTTCTGCATACATTAACTGATCTTGATGAAACTTCAGCAGTGTGTTCGTTGTAAGAGGTCGATCACATAGATGTGAGTCAAATATATAGCGCCACCAACTGGCAGCAGAAAGTGTTTCACTTTCAAAATGCTTTGAAATCGCACTCTTACTTTTACCGATTTGCTTCAAATGTAAACACACGCCAGATGAAGAGCTGTGAAAGCATTATTCAATATCTAAGATAATGTTGCCATAGCAACGCATCAAACTTTAACATTCAGCAATACGTACCTGAACCAAGACAC